>CM021107.1:234174139-234237254 GCA_007115665.2 Sequoiadendron giganteum | reverse complement strand
TATTGCCCCACTTCAGAATAATTGTGTTGTCAAGCCTTGCAACCTATAAATCATAGAAAACTTAAGGAAAATTCATCAAATCTGGTTAGTAAATCCCTCCTTCTAGTGCCAGAATGTGAGCATGATCATAACCTAAGATAAAAATGGTTGATCCATAAGAAATAAACCAAGATCTAACTAGTTAAGTCAAGCTCCCAATGAAATTCTTGAAATCGTTAAACAAAGAAATCATTAAACATGAAACAAACTAGAAATGCATAATGGAAACTAATATAATGCCTCAAACCTCATCCCATTGCGGGATTGGTGCTTCATTGATGTGGAATGTCAACCCTTGGTTGAAACAAGCTTTCAAATGGAGTCCATTGATGAAGATTGATGAAAATAGATGAAATATAAGTTAAAATGGATGCAAATCTTAACTAAAATGGATGCTAAATGATAAAATTCTTGTGAGGAATTCTCTAAAATTCACTATTGTAAAATTACTCTAAATGAAAGTGGATCCTTTTCTCATAGAAGTGAGGACTATTTGTATGGAAAATAGTTGAATCAATGGTCAAGATTGATTTGATCAATCAATGGATGAAAATCAATATGACGAGAAGGCATGGATCAAGGATTCCCATCAATGGATGAGAATGCAAGTTGACAAGGATCAATGATTTTAATCAATGGATCTCATTGATTTGAAGAAGCACGGTTCCTAAAAATTTAGGAGGTTGTTACAAGATATTTCCCATTTTGGAGGAGTGCAAATGGAGGAATATTCCATTGGAATATTCCTTTGCAAGTGGGAGGGTGAGAGAAATTAGCTAATTAAGTAATTAAAACATTGTTTTAATTGTGCGTGATGGATGAAATCAGGATTTTAATCAAATGATTGACTTATTTAATTAAAAAGGGATAATGAAATTTAATTAAATAATTAGGATCATTTAATCAAATTAAAAGACTTAAGCGGTTCAATTTAAATAATTCACATTATCCAATAAAATGGGATGAAAATTAGCATGAAAGGGGATGAATTAACCTAATAAAATTGATTATCCAATTAATAGTTGAAAGCAGTGAATTTAATTAAATAATTAAGATTATTTAATTAAACGGTCAAAAAGAGGTGATTTGGGGTGAAGGTGGTGTTAGTAATCAAATTCAGATGTGAAATATTGATCAGGACAATTTTAAGTGTCTATAGAAACATGCACAAACCTAAAGGGTAGCATGCTCAAGATTATGTTATGTTTTTTACTTCTTGCAAAAACACATATTTAGATGTTGAAAAGTCACTCCAAAATTTTGGGTTAAAGAAAAACATAATGTGAGTGTGTTATAATATGCTCACATCATGTGATTGCACATAACACGATCATGTTATAATATGCTTGTGTTATGTTTTTCTTTGAAAATTCATCTCTCCCTCACATTCTCTCCCACTCACCATTGATCCTTACCTCTCTCCATGCCTATGTTCACTCCCTCTCTCTCCCCTCTCTAGGTCTCTCCCTCTCTACCTCTCCCTCCCTCCCTCCTTACCCCTCTCTATGCTATTCCTGTTGCAAGTATGAGTAGTTGGTATTGTCATTGATGTCAATAGGCTTAATATGTTTGTGTTGTCATTAATGTCAACTAGTGATGGCTGAGAAGTTGTGATGATTTGATTAGTTGCATTATGCTATCATTAGTAAGTGTTACTGGTGTCAACCTCTAGTGTTTCTTTGATAAGCTTCTATTTTCTGGATATGATGAGGAAGTGGTGAATATGATTAGAATGTGTTTATAGTGCTTGGTTTTCAATTGATTTTGAGAAAATTTGAATAAAAGAGGAAATAGTGTGTTGTAGAGGTGTTCTGGTATACACAATGGTGTTTTTGTTTTTGTTTGCATATCTTCTATGTTGAAGATCTACTTGTATGTTTCAGATATGTTTCTCAAAGGTGTTATATCCAAAGTTTCTTATTCTATATCATTTCACAGGGAAAGATGTGTTCACTAGTGTGTGAACTGTGTTGCAGTGTTGTCTAGGAGAAATGGTTTTTCTTCACATTTATCCATAGTTTGGTTTTTAGTCTTGCAGTTATGGAAGTGTGTTGATAAAGTTCATATCTACCTTTGGTTGAAGTTTTTCATGGTTTGGTGCTCTGCAAGGTTTCTTAAGTTGTAGTGTGTGGAAGATTATCAAGGTGTATAGGATGAGTTTATTCTTTAGGTGAAATTTGTTTCAAAGGAATTTGTCAGATCTCAACCCATGTTTGTGAAACATTCTAGATTATTTTTAGGTGATATTTGTTGTTTTTGAGTCATCTTTGGATCAAAGGAAGGATGTACTTAAATTTTTGATGGTTTTTACACAAGTTCAACCAACCTTGGGTTTTTACACTAATTGTAATTTTTTTTCAATTATTTTGGAAGTGTGGCATGGTGTGTATGAGTGGATTTAGGATCAAGTTAATGTTTGATGTGGTTTGCATTCATTCCTTTCCATTGTGAGAATGTTTTGTACCAACCTAATTAGAATTTGCATGGTTGAGATGCATAGCCAACCTTGGAGAATGTTTTCAAGGTTGAAAATGGTATAAATAAGTGTTGTGTTGATGGAGGATTAGTGAGTAGGGTGTGTGATGCGAATTGAAAAGTTATGAAGTAAAAATTTGTGAAGTTCAATGCAATATTTAATGAGTTAGACTACTAGAAGTAGTGAGAAAAAGGTTTCTACAATCTTTAGAAATGTTGTGAATATGTTGTTGATGTTGTGGTGGTATTTTTTATTGCATTGAAATGAATTTATCACTGCAACATTCTTCTTTCCTTCTTTTTGTAATCTGATAGTGAGCCCTTCTTTCCTTTGGGAAATGAGCCCTTCACTAGTGAGCCTATTATATTCAGTGTTGCAATTACTTTATATTGTGAGCTAATATTCACCATGGTTTTTCCCTTCTTGGGTTTTCCATGTAAATCTAGTGTTCTATTATGCATAGTGTTGATGTGTTTCAATTTATGTTATCTTATTTTATGCTAAATCACTCTAACATATTACATATTGTTAAATTTTATGTGGATATGAATGTTTATGAGGTTTTTGATACTTTAATGTACAACTGGTTCACCCCCCCTCTTAGTTATCTTTTGCATTCAACAATTGGTATCAAAGAAAGGTTACTTGGAAGAAAGCTTAACCACTTGAGGTAGATTTGGGATGGCACACAAGAGAGATGCTCCTTTGTTTGATCTAGAATTTTGGAAGATAAGCATGGAAGGTTTTATGATATCTCTTGGATATGGAGTTTAGAAGTCTATTGTGACTGGATACACTATGCCTACAAATGGTTCAAGTATTGATGATGAGATCCAGGCCTATGACAACAATGGTAAAGAAAGGTATTCTCTTTTAAGTGTTATTTCTAATATTGAACTTGTGAAAGTTTTGAGTCTAACATCTGCTAAAGAAATTTGGACAAAGTTGGAAATAATTTATGAAGGAGATGATAAGGTCAAGAAAGCTAAGATGCATAATCTAAAGATCATGTTTCAAAATATGTGGATTTCAGAGGATGAAAACATTACAAGCTACATGTAGAAAGTGGACAAAGTTGTCAATTCCATCAAAGGGCTTGGTGGAAATTTTGAAAATGATGAAGTGGTAAAGAAGGTACTAAAAACTCTACCTAAATCCTCTAGTCATAAGGTTTCTTCTATTAAGGAATTTTGGAATCTAAATAATTACTCTAGAGATCAACTACTTGGCACTTTAACTGGTTTTGAATTAAGAGATTTTGGTTCAAGTAATGCAAAAGTTGAGACTACTTTCAAGGCTAGAAAATCATAAAAGACTGAAGAATCAGATCCAGATGATGTTGATGATGTAGAAGAAAATTTTGTGAGAAGAATGAAAAAGGGTACTAGAAAGTACAAAAGTAATTTACCTTTCAAATGTTTTAGTTGTGGAAATATAGGTCATTATGCTTCAAGATTTCCAAATAAAACTTTAAATGACAAGAACAAGGAAAAAAAGGTAAAGCGATTAAGAAAAAATATTATGTTAGAGAAGATGCCAATATATTTGATGATGAATCTGAATATGGGGATGATGATAGTTAATTATTGTTCATGGCTATAAAATTTGAATTGAATTCTACTAACTCTAAGAAATGTGTGAAAGAAAGTTCTTTGGAAGAAGGTCATAATTCTGTGGTGATTGTTTTTCATGCTAGAGAGGAGAAGAACTACTAGATCATTGATAGTGGATGCTCAAATTTTTGATATTATAGCAGTGGGAGATATATTTCTCTCAAATTTAAAAATTATTGATAAATAATACCAAGGCAAGTTAGACTTCCTACATATAATAATTTTATGAAGAGTCACCTAGATTTGTATAAATACAAGGTGATGATCATTCATTTGATCATCAAGTTCATTCATAATAATTCACATTCCTAGAAGAAGTTCATACTTGAGCAACATATTCATTTGTATCTTTGCATCTAGGAGAGGTGTTATTATTCATTGTATAAAATTTGACATTGTGTTGGGCCTGAGTTGTAAGTAGATTTCTGCTCCTATTCTTTCAATATATAAGAGATATATTTGTTGGGTTTTTCTCCCTCAAGTAGGAGGGTTTTCCCAAGGTATCTTGTTGTGTTAATTATCTTATGTGTTTCATTTTTTGATTGCTTTCATTTCCAATCCTAAACCTAACATGGTATCAGAGCAAGTCTAAGAAAAGATCTTACCAAATTTGTTTAAGAAATCAAGTTAACTTTTCATGTAGGGCAGATTTTGAAGTATCATAGATCTAAGGTTAAAATACATTTCTGACCTAAGGGAAGATCTTTGAAGGTGAATTTGTGTAGAAAAAGAAGGTGGTGAGTGGTGTCAAGGTAGAAGATAGGCTTGATGGATCTTCAAACTTCAAGTCTTGGAAACCCAGGGTACTCATTACATTAGAGGAGAGTGGTTTTCTTGATTTTGTAGAAAGTGATATGCCCAAGCCTTCCCATCATACTAAGAAAATCTAGTGGAAGAAAAATGGCACGAAGGCTAGAAAGATCATGATAGACTCTGTGATGAATCACCTAGTACTAATCATCTCCAAGTTGAAGACAACTAAAGAAATGTTTGATACTCTAAAAGGATTGTATGAGATCAACAACACCAGTAGAGCCCTTGCTTTGAGACAACAACTTCACCATGTAAAAATGGCTAAAGATGATTTAGTCATCTCATTCTTTATGAAGATTGCTGATTTGAGAGATTAGTTGAGCACTATTGGGGATATAATTGTAGACAAAGATCTTGTTATGTTGGCACTAAATGGTCTTCCTCATTCTTGGGAGCCCTTTATCCAAATAATCAATGGGAGATCTAAGTTGCCCAAGTTTGATCATCTTCGAGTTGATTGTATTCAAGAAGAGTCCAGGTTGGCAGCAAGAGGAATTTGGTGAAACTATCATGATATAGAAAATAAAGTTCTTGCTACTCATACTTTTAGAGAAAGAGGCAAATGAAGAAAGAGGAATAGAGACATTGGATAATATTCTACCCCATAACTGAAGAAGAGGAAGGATCTCTCTCACATTCAATGTTTCAGATGTGACAAGTATGGTCACTTTGCTCGAGATTGAAAATTAAGGTCTACACAGCTTGTTTCTACTGTGAAGATTGACATAGGGACATCTCAGAAGGAGCCAAGTTCTAAAGTAAATTTAGAAGGTTTCTTATTCTAAAGTTGATCAGTTTCTTCAAAGTGGAGGAAATAACATTCAGAGGGAGTTTGAAAAACCATCAGAGGCAACCTTGGATGAGGAGGTCAAGAGGTTGATGCAAGTAATTGGAGCTTTAGAGGGAGTCACATCATCATGAATATTTGTGTAGTGCATATTTCTCTGAGACGGAGAAATATGAGGTGAAAGCCCTTGTCGTGTATATTTCTTTGAGATAGAGAAATATGAGGTGAAAGCCCTTGTAGTGTCTATTTCTTTGAGATAGAGAAGTATGAGGTGAAAGACCTTGTAATTTATATTTCTCTGAGATGGAGAAATATGAGGTGAAATCCCTTATAGTGTATATTTCTCTGAGACGAATAAATATGAGGTGAAAGGCCTTGTAGTGTATATTTCTTTGAGATGAATAAATATGAGGTGAAATCCCTTGTAGTGTATATTTCTCTGAGATGGACAAATAGGAGGTGCGAGCCCTTGTTCATCTATGTGACTAAGATGAGACATCATGTTGAGAGACTCCATGATGACATCACATTGAGAGACTGCATGATGAACCCTTGTACTTGTAATTCTTTCCATACATGGGAGTAACCATGGTGGACATCATGTTGAGAGACTCCATGACGACATCACGTTGAGAGACTCCGTGATGAACCTTTGAGTTTTCCATAAATGGGTGTAGCCATTGTGGCCATCATGTTGATAGACTCCATGACATGGATATCTTGAAAGATACCTCCCTATCTAGGAGGGAGTGTTAATGTTATAGCTATTCGACTCAAGGGAACACTAAGAGGGGGGGTGAATCAGTGTTCAACAAATCTTGACTTTATTAATCAAAAAATCAAACCATACATTAAAAGAAAAATGCAAGAATTCAAAGGAAACATTCATAACACAAGGAATTTTGTGTGGAAACCCTCTTAGGGGAAAAACCATGGTGGAGGTTAATCCATAATTTGAATACTCAAATAAAGTTTTACAAAAGAGAATGCACTTGCATTCAGGCACACTACCTAGAGATCACTACTCAAAGGGAAGGCTCATTGTCTTACAAAAAACAAGATTAAAACCATCTGAAGGATGAAATGATATAGTAGCATCTAATCATGCTAGGTTAAATTTCTGGTGAAGCTCATAGATTGGATTATGAGTCCTCTATCTAACTCTGCACTCCACTCTACTCTGCTTTACCCTTATCTTCTCTTCACATGAATTCACACTATTACTCTGCTGAATTTCGCACCACACACCAATATAATTCTCTACACAAATATTTTCTATTCACCACTATGTTCGCTCACTTGTCTATCTCCATGTCAAAATGATAAAACCGATCTCATATGTATATCCGCTATCAAGGATTTGATCGTTCATATGTCGGCTTCATAAAACATTAAGTTCTTTACAACTATCGGTCAAATCCACCACAAATTATTTATGTGCAACCTCCAAATTCAGTTAATACATAGAGAGGACCCAAATAAACATAATCAAGCACAAAAAAATTTAATTAATTACTCCTTATACATCCGTGATTACTATATTCGTCGGGTCAGCCTTCGAGCATAGATAATCAACAAATTAATGCACCAAATCTCCTAGATCGAATACCAATGAATGTGCATTAGTATACTAATCGAATAAGGTAATACAAACATCAAAAAACCATCCTCAGAGATCCACAACCCAAAATAGTAGTCCGGTGAGGTATTCAGATGAAATTTTATGCCTATAATCGGATGCCATGTTCTTCACTTTGTTCTACCAATGTAAACCAAAACTACACTGAAGATCGGATGCATGACTTAGGTTTTCATCAATGAAAAAATTTACAAGCCATATGCCAAAAATCTCCCCCTTTGGCATTGATGGAAAAACTTAGTGAAAAATGACTAAGTGTCAAAATCACTATAAGAACTCTACCAAGCTGCTCTCTCTCCCTATGCTTCAAAAAGATTTCAAAACACAACTCCCCTTAGGATTGATGAGACATTTTTTACTGCACTTTCTCCCCCTTTTACATCAATGACAAACCATAGAAACCATATGCCAAAAAGACAAAATATGTGTTCAAAATCTCCAAAAATTCAGAATATATATACTAACAGTTCTCCCCCTTAGACCAAAACTTCAAAAATTTGAAAACAATTGACTGCTGCTTTAGAAAATTATCTTATGATTTTTCTTCATTTTCGAAAGAAATTTCTTCCAAGAATCTATTGTGATCCCAGTGATAATGATCAAACTGTTGTTCTTGGATGTTTTGTTGACAATTTCAATTAAATATTCTAGAATTGTAATTGCTTCTTCCAGTTTCTCACCTTTCCTTAGTATCTCCACCATCTACTCCAATCTGCATTCGGTTAGATCCTTCACCTTCCAAAAAGTATCCATAAGTTTGCTCTTGGTGAATTGAATTTTTAGTTGCTCAGACTGTAGCTCCCAAATCCTTTTCCTGATGGTGCCATCTTGATCCTAAAACATGTCAAAGCTTTTTCCAATGCCATTCAACTCTGTTTCAACCTGTTCCAATTTCTCTTTGTATTTACCAACAACATCGGGCCAACGGATGCAATAAATGTAGATGTTATTAGATGATTTTATGCATTGCCTCACTCATTCATTTTCTTCTTCAGTTTGGTGAGTGATAGCCTGAACTACTCCTTCAAATGAGAGATAACTTCACCTTCTTCTTTGTCTTGAGACTCAAAGTTCATTGTTTCTTTATTGCATTCAGTCATCTCTTCAGGTAGAATGTTATGCAAAATTTCCAATTTGATCTTGCAGTTCTCAACATGAGCATTTAGTACACTCAGAATCATATCTTGATCATATGATGGTCTAACGAACCATATCTTAGTGATTTTCTGCATTCCACCTTCTTCCTAAATAAGTTGTTGTACTTTCTCTTTTGTCGGGTCATCTTCTTCCTCACTAGATTTTTCTAGTTCTGATTCATTTATATGTGGATCCTCAATTTATTCATCATATTCTTCATCTGGAATGTCCACAATTTCCTTTTCTTTTCCTTTTCCCTCGATTCTGGGAACTTTGCATTCCAGAGGACTATATTCAACAACTTCTTTTTCTCTTTTCTACTTTTTATTCATGCCACTGGAAGAGGAACCAAACTCAATTGTTCTTATCAGAAGGGAAATATTGACTGAGCCACACTTTCCAAACGCATCCTTAAAGAAATTTTCAAATTCTAGATCCCAATCAGCCAAGCTCCTAGAATATGAGTATATTTGTTTGCATACTGGTTCGTTTGCTTTCCACACCACATTGTCAATTTTTGGCAAACAATTCAAGAAATACATTACTAAACATATAATCAGAGTACCGAACCTAAAAGGGTAGCCTGTTGCTTTTGTCAGTTGCACATTCTCCATTAGCTGATCCTTTATCAATCCTCTTGGGTCAAAGTCCTAACCTTCAATTATCATCTTGTGAGAAATGTAGACTGCGCCAGTTGAGGTCACTCCTTCTCGGTTTCTGAAAAATAATTTATATGAAATTTTATGTGCAATGTACTTTGTAACATGATTCTTGATTGTCACAATTATTAGTTCCCTCTAATCTCCAATTATTCTAGTTAGGGTTTCAACTTCTTTTTCTTCAAATGCATTTCTTCTTCGGTATATCTTCGACTTTGCATAATCCACTCAAATTATCAATTGTTTCCTTTGAGATGATGTAGGGTTTTTCGAAGGTTAAAGTATCATCATGCAATCTACTCAAGATGAATTTAACAAATTCTATGTTCTCAAAGTACAAAAGCTCATTCCAAATATCCAAATTCCTATGTTTGGCTTCTCTCAATTGTTTCAATTCATTGGGTAATAACAGATTCCTCATTGACCTGATCTTTCCACTTTTATATTCATCCAAAATGATTGACCCTATGATTTTTTCCATTTTCTTTTCGCACTTAGGTTTAATAACCACATACCAAACTATATGAAAATTCTGAAAACAACTGAAATACTTGATTGATTTTGAGAAATGTTGATGAATCAATTTTACTGCTTCAAAATTCTTCTACCGAGTGCTCTCCTTCTTTTCTTCTTTGATGAAAAGTGATAAATGATGGTCCCAACTTGACTTTTATAGTTCACACATGTGAAATAAATGCATTTGCCCTATGTTTTTTGGGTGCCTTGTTTTCTTAGACATCGACAGAGATATTCTTCTACGAACATTTGAATTCTCTGAATTTCTTTGTGAAAGTTATCCAAAACCTTTGCACATCATAAATACACCTTTTTGACTATTCTTCATGTTCTAGTACCATCCATAGATAGGGAAGGAGATATTTTTGTGAAAAACCCCCCTAGGCCAGTGGCCTGAAATCAATTACCAAAAATTGGTTCCAATACAAAACCATTTCCAGCATCATATTCTCTCTTCTTCACCCATGTCTTCTTCATCTAATCTCTTATCTCATCTGTAGTCACTTTTCCCTTTCCTTTGTCATCCTTCTACATATTTCTGATATTGTATATCAGACCTCTTCTATCCACATTTTTGTTTCTGCAGAATCTTGTAATGTGACCAAACTTATTGCAATTGTAACACACAATAGTTCTTTTCCAGACCAATCATTCCTTTTATTTCTTCCCGATTTGCATTCATTAGCAATATGTCTAAATCTTCCACATGTGTAACATTCAACATTCTTTCTATTGACATAGTAGTTTGATAAATATTTGCATTCAATTGATTTATGACCAAACTTTTTGCATTTGAAACACTGACCAGAAAATGATGAATTTATTGATTTAATATTACTTCTACACTGAGTAGCCATATAGCCAAACTTATTGCAAGAAAAATACTCTCCATTAAATTTTTGAGCATTAGGTTGCCTTACCAGATACCTTCCACCTTTTTTCATTAGATTTTCTTATTTGAAATTATTTTGTCTGAGTCTAGAACTTTATCCTTTTTCATATCCAAGGCCTTGCTTATCATTTCCACTCTTTTTCCCTTGAGTCAGTTCATCAAGATTCACTTAACTGATCTTAAACTTCTCCTTGTATTCATTTGTAGTAGTAAATTCATTTCTGAGAATAAACATTTGTTTACCAAGTTCTTATCCATTGTTTATGGATCGTTTCCGTTCACTTTCCAACTGAGTGAATTCTTCATTTATTCTTCTGTGTTCATCAGATTTATCTTTTAAGGACTGAGCAAGGTTCTCCTCATTCATCTTCCTTTCTTAAATCTCTTTAGTCAGCTTCATCGCCATAGATTCCATCTCATGCTTTAGGGTAGCATTTTCTTTGGCAAGCTTTTCACATTATTTAGTTATTTCCTTCAAGGTTTAATTCAGGTGAGCATCATCCATGTTTTCAATCTCTTATTGCTTGATCTGTTCACAAAGATCCTTTCTCTTTTCTCTAGATTTAACAATCTAATCCTTCAATGACTGAATGAATTTCTCTACATCTTTAAGACTTGCTTTCAGTTCCTGGACTTTTGCTTTATACTGATCAAGGTCATCAAGTGCCACCAAAATCTATTGCTGAAGACTACTAGAGTCCATTACATTCCAACATCCACCTCAAGATGCTAAATTTTTTTGGAGGAACCAGATGCTCTGATACAATTTGTTGGACTCGAGGGAACATTGAGAGGGGGGGTGAATCAGTGTTCAAAAAATCTTAACTTTATTAATCTGAAACTCAAACCATACATTAAAAGAAAGATGCAAGAATTAAAAGGAAACATTCATAACACGAGGATTTTTGCATAGAAACCCTGTTAGGGTAAAAACCACGGTGGAGGTTAATCCACAATTTGAGTACTCAAATAAATTTTTACAAAAGAGAATGCACGTGCATTCAGGCACACTTCCTAGAGCTCACTGCTCAAAGGGAAGGCTCACTGCCTTACAAAAATTCAGATTAAAACCATCTGAAGGATGAACTAATATAGTAGCATCTAATCATGCCAAGTTACAGTTCTGGTGAAGCTCATAGATTGGATTTTGAGTCCTCTATTTGACTCTGCACTTCGCTCTGCTCTGCCCTTATTTTCTCTTCACATCAATTCACACCAAACACTGATATAATTCACTACACACATATTCACTATTCACCACTATGTTTTCTCACTAATCTATCTCCATGTCAAAATGATAAAACCAATCTCATATATATATCCGCTATCAAGGATTTGATCGTTCATATGTCGACTTCATAAAACATTAAGTTCTTTACAACTATTAACCAAATCCACCACCAATTCTTTATGCACATCCTCCAAAGTTGGTTAAGACATAGAGATGACCCAAATAAACATAATCGAGCATGAAAACATTTAATTAATTACTCCTTATACATCCATTATTACTATATTTGTTGGGTCGGCCTTCAAGGATAAATAATCAACAAATTAATGCACTGAATCTCCTAGATCGCATACCAGTGAATGCACATCAATATACTTCTCGAATAAGGTAATAAGAACATCAAAAAACCTTCCTTAGAGATCCACAACCCAAAATAATAGTTCGGTGAGGTATTCAGATCAACTTTTATGCCTATAATCAGATGCCTTGTTCTTCATTCTGTTCTGTCGATGTAAACCAAAACTATACTGAAGATTGGATGCATGACTTAGGTTTCCATCAATGACAATACTTACAAGACATATGCCAACAATAGTAGTGGGAGATATATTTCTCTCAAATTTAAAAATGATAGATAAATAATACCAAGGCAAATTGGACTTGCTATATATAATATTTTTATGAAGACTCGCCTTGTTTCTTAAAAGAGGCCAACCCAAATGAAGAGTCACCTAGTTTTGTATAAATACAAGGTGATGATCATTCATTTGATCATCTAGTTCATTCATCATTATTCACATTCCTAGAATAATTTCATACTTGAGCAACATATCATCATCTTGTAGAAGCAAATCATCATTTTGTAGCAGTAGACCGATTTCAAGGAGAAACATATTCATTTGTATCTTTGCATCTAGGAGAGGTGCTATTATTCATTGTATCAAATTTGGCATTGTGTTGGGCCTTAGTTGTAAGCAGATTTATGCTCTTTTTCCTTCAATATATAAGAGATATATTTGTTGGGTTTTTCTCCCTCGAGTAGGAGGGTTTTCCTAGGGTATCTTGTTGTGTTCATTGTCTTATGTGTTGCATTTTTTGATTGCTTTCATTTCTGATCCTAAACCTAACACAAATCATATGACCAGTGACAAAAGTAAGTTTGTTAAACTTGAAAAATTTGAAGTAGGTCTAGTTAATTTTGGTGATGATACATCTGCTAAGATATGTGGAAAATTTTCAATTAATTTTGATGGAAAGCATAATACAGATGATGTTATTTATGTTAAGGGTTTAAGGCATAACCTCTTGAGTTTTGTAGAAGTGTGTAGAAAATTCTATAATCTTATGTTTTAGGATGATGGATGTGAGATCAAAAAAGGCTCTGGAATTGTGGTTGTTGTTGGAAGGACATATGGAAATGTTTATTATCTTAAAGGTAATAATGGTAATTTCTTTGACTCAGATTAATAAAATTTGGATATGGCATAAAAGGATGTCACATTTTTTATAGCCTAGTGAGAATTGGTTCAATTCAAGCTATGAGAGATCTACCAAATATTACAAAGCTATCAATGTTTTCTACAAGGAATACTAGATTAGAAAGCAAGCAAGAAGAAGTTTCTAAGCCAAAGAAAAATCTCTAGAAAACTATTGGAGTTGGTGCATATAGAACTTTGTGGTCCTACTAGAGTAAGAAGTTTTCAAGGTGACAAGTATTTCATGCTATTGATTGAGGATTATTCTAGAATGACATGGGTTACTTTTATCAAAGAAAAATCATAACCTCTAGATAAGTTTAAAGTATTTAAAGTTATGGTTGAAAATGAAATGGACATGAAAATCAAGTGTTTGAGGTTTGATAGAGGTGGAGAGTTCACCTCCAATGAGTTTAACATTTTTTATGAGAATCATGGAACAAAGGGGAATTTGTCTACCCTTGAGACTCCTCAGCAGAATGGAGTAGTTGAAAGAAATAATGAGACTATTCAAGTGTTGGCAATTTGATTTTCATTGATGTTAGAAGGGGTATCTGAGTAATATCAGATGAGGAGTTGCTCATTGATTTCAAAATGGATTCATAAGGATGGAAGAAAGAGAGATTCATTAACCTTATGGTGTCATTAGAGAAATCCTTAAATATTTAAAGAAGTTTGAGCTTTGGGCCTCGTGCTTACCTTATATTACTTGCTAGAGAAGGAAGGAGATAGATGATTTTTGTTAAGTCCAACAAGCCGTCAAGCATCATACATAAAAGTTAAGGCTTACACCTTAACTTAAGGTGAAGAAAAGGGTATGAGGAAACCCTGATCCTTGACCCCTAAAATGGTTTTGGGCTTTGCAGGTCAGAGCTAAGGCTTATACCTTACTGAAAATAAAGAAAGTGGTATGATGGAAGGTCGAATCCGGACATCTGATAGCTCTATACAAAGTTGGTGTTTCCAATCATGGCATATAATAGATTTAATATTTTATCATTGATTGGCTACTGAAAGTTGAAGGTCACTTAAGTTATGACTTAAGCCTTTGAATTCATCGTGGTGACTAGCCCCTCGACCTAGGCGACTACCAGTTCCATGGAGTATCAAAGAATTTATTATTTCCTAAGTCTAGTGATAAATATTTACTCATAAAAATCAATGGTTGAGATTGGTGATTAATGATCGTGTGGCTCCTACATGCATGCACTGCCCATAAGGTGATGTCATCAGTTACCTATGGGAATGTGAGAAGATGATGCGTGTTTGTGAGAGAAATATGTGACAATGAGTGGAGTATGATGTAAGTAGATAGATGGAATATCCCTACTAACCCACTAAGATTATGGTGGGACCTCGGCTAGGTCCTATAAGATTGTAGGAAGATGACATGTGTCTAAGGAGACAACTGGGGGTTCTTCATTGCATCATGATAGTCATGAAGAATGGTTGCATCTAATTAGGTTAACCAATGAAAAATCACATGATAATGACATGTGGCAAGGATAAATTGTAATAAATTATTTATTCACATTGATGTTGTGAATCATTAATCTACAAACCATATTTAAATCTTTGAATTTGAAGGACAACCATCTTATCATGGTGTGATTTTAAGAGATGTACGTCACAAGTTTAAATCCTTCTACACACACCTTGTGCTAAGATTCAATCCTTAATTTTTTTTTTAAAGGTTGGCATGGACCTATAATAGCTCCCACATAACTCTACAATACTTTTTTGACCTTCACATATCTTCACACCTATTAGATCGGCACCATAGAAGACATGATGCAAAAATTCTCCAAATGTATACCCATATTCAGACATGCATACCTCAAAATGATATTCCATCTAGAATTCACACTCTATTGACATCTGTTAACATCTCCTTAAGTCCACAAAATCAAAATCCTATCCAAAGAGAAGTACATACTCTCTAACTCATATACACTATACAAGAAATGACTATAAATGCTAGACCGAACTTTTGGCATTCATATATTTTAAACCAAAAGCCAAAAAAAGATGGAATTATGGAAATAAATGTTTCTAAAAACCAAGAAAAAACATACTAGAAATACAAAGTGAAATGTTAATTCATGGACCAGTGCAGACCCAAAATTGGATGCTTTGTAAATAGAAGCACTGGTAAAAAAACTTAGTCATTGTCATCATAATGCCTTCACGAGATCAAACCTTCTTGCAAAATTGAATTCCACAAACATCCCAAAGCATGTTAGAACCATCCAAAATGATCTGAACCATGATTTTCTTATCAAGGTACAATGTTGACAATAATGACAACACTGCAACACATAATAGTATACCTTGTGCCTATCCCTCATGCCCATGTTTCCAACAACTACATCAATGAAAAACTCCTCATTCTTCCAACAGAAAGACATGAAAAATGGGAAATGGTGACATACAAAAGATATAAGGAATAGGAATTTGTCAAGAAATATGGAAAGGGGAAAGATCTAGGGGAAGGAGGGAAAAAAGGCTAGAAATGGGAAAAAGGGAACAAAGTAGACAAAACACTAAAATTAGTGCAAAATATTGACATTAGAATTTTGGGCTATGCAATATCTTTTATCAAATTTTACTTCACTTTATTGGGATTATGACATTCTTGGGGATATCAAATTTTTAACTTAAGAGTATAGAAAAGAAAATAGATAATCATGAAAATATCAAGGATACACTTACCAAAGGAGAGATACTAGTTTTTAAATATTTATTTGTTCTTCATTCTTGTACTTGATCTTGAAAACCGCCCATATAGATTAGTCAATGCATGCACACAATAACAATGTAACAACATGGGAGATGGAAACATATGTAGGGAACAAAATGAAACTCAAGAACAAATCTACACAAGTCTGGATTGCATAATAAATGTTGTCATATAATAAAAGAATTTGATCTAACTAATTGAGGAGATATATGTGAACTTCCAATCCATAAGATAAATAAATAAAAGAGAGGAATAGAGGAGGAGGACAAAGAAGATGGAGGAAAGTGAGAGCAGAGACAAGAAGAGAATGAGTGTTATGAATAATGAAAATTAGAAAAGAAGATAACTAAATCATTCTCCCAATTTATGATGCAATGGTATAAGCCAAAAAAATATATATACTCAATTTTTAACCTTCAAAAAAAACTTATTACTTGAATTAAAACACTATCGATCCTAAAATTCACTCAGATCTTAGATAACTTAGATTCAAAACTACTATTTATGCATCAAAAATAATTATTACAATTCAAATAGAAAAAGATAAAAAATATGTAATGACCTAAAACCTTTATCAAGTTAAACCACAATAAATGGGACAATTATTTTATTTTAAATAAAAAAAAATCTCTATATTACTTGAGTGAAAGTTCAACGAGCACCTTGATTGCCAAATGTTGATGTCAAAGGCTTATCATTAACCTATTCAACATCCAAAGTGAGTTTTCAATATGCCATTTATATAAGGTGTTAGAGTAAAGGTTTTAATTTAATTATGTTGATTAAGTTACTTTTATTCCCTTCTTAAGATTTCACGTTAGTTTGCATAAAGTAACATTTAATAATTATATTAATTATTAAATGTTATCCTATTAAGGTTTTTCCTAGTAGGGTTTTATTAGGGTTTGCATGATCTCCTTTTTATAAGGATTGATCGCATTGTATTTCATATCAATTCATTCTCTCATTCTCTCTGATATATACATTTTCAGTTTTTAGAGAACCCTTGCTTGTTTGTCTCCATCTCTTCTTTTGTGACAAGTTATTTGCATGCAGGTGATCTTCGGGGTTTGTGGTGTTGTATTTTCTCAAATCCTACATGGTATTATAGCTCCACACCTGCAGCTTCTTGTTCTTGTTTTGAATATTTTTGGAGCTTCAAGGGTTTGGGGTTTGTTTTCAAGATCTAGGGCATACTTGCAATTTCGAAGCATTTTCAGCTCAAACAGACATTGCCATTGCCTCCACAGTGGTCCAAAACCCCTAAATCAACTGTCCATTCGTCCATTTTGGACAAAGTCAGAATTTGAGGCAAAATTTTTTTACATTTCGGCCGTACGGATGTCCATTTGCTGGTAAAAAAAAAAAAAACATTTCGGCCGTACGGATGTTCCTTTTTTTTTTTCGTCATTTTTATTTCGAAAAAAAATACTGTATTTTTAAAGATTTTTTTCAAAAATCCGGAAACAAAAATTTTTTAGCTGCAAATTTTAAAGCCTTTTAACGGCATGCTTAGGCCGGTGGGCCCGGGACCCTGCGCAGGGCGCAGTGTACTTGCGCTGACCCTGCGTAGTGTACTTGCGTAGTGAACTACATAGTGTACCCTGCGCAGTGCCGCACAGTGTACCTGTGCAGTGCATTGCGCAGAGTACCCGCCGGTGGTACAAGGCCATCGGCCTTTTTGATTTTTTTTTTGATTATTTTTTTTTCCAAAAACAAAAAAAAACTTTGTAAATTTTTTTATTTGTTTTTTTTCTAAAAATAAGCCCAGTCGAGCTTTACGGTGATGGCCGTTTGGCCGTCAAATTTAACAAAGTGTTTTTTCTGCGACGGTCGTATGACCGTCAAATTTAACCCAATACTGGTTTTTTTCCCTCTTTGGAGCTGATTTATTCCGGAGGCCATAACTTGGGCATACGATATTGTTTTTTGGCAAACAAGATATCGTCGGAAAGCTGGTTTTCTCATCTTTCCAGTGGTGTGGGTTTCATCACATTTTTTTTCTATTGGTGCATTCTATAGCCATTTGAAGACAAAGGGGCTATTTTCAATCTCACGCTCATAACTTTTGATCAGTTTCTCTATTTTTCGCAATCTCAACGGCGTTGGAACCGTATTTCAGAGCTCTTCAGTTCCATCTATGCCATTTTTCCAGATTTCACTCCAGGTGTATTTTATTTAGTTATTTGTGTTTTCACACTCTGGTGGATTACCTGGACATATTTGCTCTTGGAAACTTTTTGTTTGCATGAGATGTTTTGTTCTTGATTGTTTTACATGTATTTCCAGCATTTTGTCCTTTAAGGACATTTTGAGCATCATTTGTAAGCTATCTTTTATGTAAACGCACTGAGATAAAGTGCCACACTATTGTACATGCATCTTTTGGGGATTTTGCACATAAGGTTGTGCCATATTTTGTACTCGCACTGATATTATAAAGTGCCATGAGGGGTTGTGTAGTTTGCCTTTTTTTTTCCATCACATCTTTGTTTGGTGAGTATCCCTCCACGACGACATTGAATCCATACCATGGAGGGTTGTGTAGTTTGCCTTTGTTTGCCATCACACCTTTGTCCGGTGAGTGTCCCTCCATGACGACCATGGATCCATATGATTCCAACCTCATGCATGTGTGCTTTGTTTTGCACACCACTTTTTCAGTTGCAAGTGCTTTCTTGTGCACTTTCAGATGTTGTATCTTTTTCTTCATGCACTACAGGGTGTTGCACACCATTTCAGTTGATCTGTCAGGCTCCCAGTTCACCATTATGGAGGGGTATTATACTGTTCGTGCTAATGCTTCCTTGGTTTTGCCTTGGAAGGAATCTTCCATTCTCAGTTGATTAGTGTTTCAGACTATTGGTTCTTGTGCCATCTGTATCTTCGTTCCAGGTGTTTACCTTTGTTTGCCATATGATTCGAGTAGTGTCATATGGGCACTTATGCAGATTATTGTCTTCTTGTTCTTGATCATCCTATCTTCAGCGGAGGTTCTTCAGCACCATAGTAGTCATCTTTCGACAGTTGTTTGCAGCTTCTTCTGCTTCAGTGATGTCTCTTCTTGGCTTTCTTCTTCTCTTTTTGGAGTAGATCTTTTTCCCATGAGGTTTTCTCTATTTCTCCATTTTACAGAGATTTGGTTGTATTTGGGTACCTGATCTGGCCTAGTTGCCGGGACCCATGTTGCCTTCTTGCATTGTAGTTACCTTTGCTTTTCTGCATTTGTTTGTAGCTGCACTGTTGCTCATCTTAAGGGGGGGTGTTAGAGTAAAGGTTTTAACTTAATTATGTTGATTAAGTTACCTTTATTCCCTTCTTAAGATTTCACGTTAGTTTGCATAAAGTAACATTTAATAATTATATTAATTATTAAATGTTATCCTATTAGAACTTCTATTAGGGTTTTTCCTATTAGGGTTTTATTAGGGTTTGCATGATCTCCTTTTTATAAGGATTGATCCCATTGTATTTCATATCAATTCATTCTCTCATTCTCTCTGATATATATATTTTCAGTTTTCAGAGAACCCTTGCTTGTTTGTCTCCATCTCTTCTTTTGTGACAGGGTATTTGCATGCAGGTGATCTTTGGGGTTTGTGGTGTTGTATTTTCTCAACTCCTACATAAGGTTCAACTATTCACATGTAATATTTATATTTTTTACTAGTTACATACCTTTGCACTTGACACCATCATGCGATAGGCAGGTGGAGGACTGTTGCAAGTGGGGTGAATATTGTGACCCTAAAATTTCACTATAATCATTAAACTAATTTAAATAATATTAAATTTCAAAATAAAATTTAATAAATTGAATTAAATTAATTTGTTGACATTTACCTAACTATCAAACATGAATGCCACACTCAACAAATATTTTTTCATGACAATCTGATCCCCTCAAAATGTATCTTGGGCACATGCATCTTGACTATCATTAGGATCATAAACACAAAGAGACCCACAAGACCGATATAAATGAGGTGGTACTTGGCATTTCGAAGACTCACCTACATCACCTTGTACTAGAGGCCTAGTATGATGTATAAAGGTCTGAGTGAGTGAGCTAATCGATTCTAAGGTCTCCACCTCAACACCCTCCTTCACAAGGGAAGGGATAGTCACATGATCTAACATTGGTCTAGCTAGTCTCAGTGCTTGGTTTGGGTCACGTCTTTCCTCTACTCTATCTTATACAAAGCCCCCACCTCTACCCTAGAGCTCCTACATGTCAAAGTAATTTGGGATCTAATTGAGGAAAAACTCATAATAGAATTTCCTCAAAAAGTATTGTGGTACCTCAGAGTTATTGTGTTGAGGATGGTCAAAAACCATCAATCACCTATCCCAAAAATTATTTTTTATCCCTTGGTGGTGACAGCAATGGATAAGAAACCTCTTGCATGCACCATGTAAAGTTTGAGTGGTTTGTGGGTTGGTGAAGAGTGCACACAAGTCAAATTTCATTTTTTTTTTTAACTTTCTCATATAAATATTTGTCTACATAATTTTATTTTTATTGTTCCCTCTTGTCAGACCAACTATTTATTTTCCCACTAGCTAATTCTGAATGAGACACAATGGATTGTATTGATTCAACAAGAGTGGTCTTATGGAGTTTGTTCTTGCAGGATCTTTCAACCTTGCAATTAACTCTTCAAGCTCTTTTCTATTGTTTTCAATTTTCCCTAATATGTTTTGTTGTATTCTTGGAGGATGATGAGGAATTGTAGGTGGTGTTGTTATTCATGAGGGTTTTCCTGAAGAGGTGAATTGAGATTTTGAACCTTTGGGGGTTAATTATAAAATCCTAAAAATTAAATAAATTTCAATTAAAAAACTGATTCAATCTACCTATTTAATTCAAATTTTACATGGGTGAACCCACAATAATGGGTTACAATTATTTAGATGAAGGGAAATTAGAAATGTGCATAAAAAAGTCACTAGGGTGGTTCTAGTGAAGGGGGGACTTCTAATGAAGGGGGTTCATTAGAAGGGGGGGGGGGTCGAATGAACCTCAACCGATTATGGAGATTTTAAAATTTCAAAATTTGAAAAAAAATTGGGAGCCTTCATTTCAACCATGCCTTCACTCAAACACCCTATTTTCCCTCTCAAATTTCAGAGATAGATTAATCCGGGTCTTTTTTGCGGGCAAGGTCATTTCTAGTGCATTCAAGAATTGGGCATTTTTTCTAGCACTTTCAACAAGGTCATTTCTAGCACTTTCAAGAAACACAAATAGAGAATTAGAGGACAATAAAAGTGAAATGTTAAACCTCAACCAAGTATTTTGGAATATAATTTGTGAAAATCATTTATTTCAACTCATTTGCACTTCTGTGAATCATATTTGTCATAGGCACATATATCCTAAGAATTTTTTTCTTTAAATGCTTTTTTTTTGCACAGAGAACCTTGCATTATATATATTTGATGTTGCTGAGAAAATCCGTTTAGAACTTCTATTCACAAATAATCTTGCATTATTATGAGCGCTACAGGTTTATTTTTCTGTTGTAATCATTCACTATACCGCTTCAGCTTCTATATTCATGGATGTTAACAGAGTAGAGACCAAAAGTCGATCATGTAAAATAGGGTTACTGCAAAGTTGAGACAAAGCCATACACGTTTTTCTTGGTGTGAAGTTGAACCATCATGGAATAGGGTTATAGGATGGGCTCATCTTTGTATGGAACCATACCATAGAGGACAAAATAATAGAACCAAATGTCCAAAGGGAAATTGAGTGAGTACTTCTTCTATCTCTTTAATAGGGAGGTGTTTAGAATCCTTTGTATGATTCATTTGTTCATCCCTTGCATAAATATTACCCTACATAACATATATGAGGCTTTTGGTTAGTTCCAACAAATACCAAGAGCCTTTTCATAGATTCATGAGGTAGAAGATTACTGCAAAGTTGAGACCAAAATTTGAGCATGTAGAATAAGCAAGTAATCCACAATCCACAAAGAGGCATGCAACAGGCTAGATGAGCATCGCAGAGGTGTTAGAAAAATATACAATGGATTTGAACATTTTTACAAAACAATTGGCTTGTAAAAACTTTCAAGATGATAGTTAGATGAGGAAGCATAAATTCACTCTCATTGATTTTTATCCCATCAAGTTTCTCTAGAGTATGTCCTTTTCTTAATATCCCTTTTCATGTGTGTTTGATTCATTTTCTATCTTACTTTCATTCAATGCAACTATTTTGTTAACCTTAGCATTTCAGAAAGCATAAGAATGGTATCTTCCTATCACAAACATAGTACTTGTTCATAATAGTAAATAGAAGTTTAATTCAATCTTGCATAAATCAATCAAAAACATACTCTTTGTTGCACTGTTGGTCCTATTAAATAATGAAAGGGATATGATATCTAAATGACGGCAAGATGGGTAATGTACATGATTATGTTCACAATGGCACCATCGATATATGATGTAGATATGAGCCATAGTGTTGTAGTCTAGTATCTATTTACAGAGTTAAATTGTTGTTTTAGTAGCATATAACTTTGGGAAAACACATGATAAGTCCTTATTGGAAAATTATATATTGGAATATCCAAACAAGTATGGATCATAACTGTCCCCATCAATCTATCAAATTGTTTTGTCTATAAACATACCCTATACGACCATAAACTGAGCAATCATATGGAAGTATTTTATTTGATAATTCAACATAGTAAGGCATACCATTTATACATCTTCAACTGATTAGAGGGAGCTCCAAGAAAGTATTGTAAATCCTTCAAATAGACACACAATAGAGGGGCCTTCCTTAATGTGCATTCAACCTAGTCACTACATTTTTTGCTCATCACATGGCCCAAAATTAATTTATGTTCTATTCACTTATATGTATAATCAAAATAAGATCTATGTGGGAAATTTGTACCATTTAAAGGTTAAGGGGTTAGGATGAGTTGAAGTACAGATGGAGAGATACATAGTATTCTATTTATTCCAGAGTTGTCCATGGCACTGTTATCAATATTACCAGATCACTCACTTGGTGAAAAGAAGTTTGATGCATAAAAGTCCTAGAATGTTCCTATTGGGTGAGTGGATTGTGATGCAAGGCTTTACAAGTTTTATGCCTTTGTACTTTAAGACTTCATCCCATGTTCTTTGGGCTTAATCAGATGATTTGAGTAACTTATGGCATGAGCGATATGACCATTTTGAACTACCACTATCTGAGACAATTATGTGAGCAGGACATGGTTACTTTATCCCACTTGTTATCTTCGAAGATGTTGTTTATTGAGGTCGTGTCTTGGGGAGAATGCTTCAAATAGGTTTGTAAAGGGAAATGCTTGAGGGAAGAAATGCAACTTCAAATTCTCGAGGGACATCTCTACCCTTTTTCTAGGTGCCATAAGATTTGATAGCTTACACTAAGAATCTAGAAGTCAATCTTTTGATCTTTGTTCTTTATGTTGATTTGATTGTCACTGGTAGCTACACTTTTATGGTTTAAGGATGTGAACTCAAGTCATGTGTAATGGTTTGAGATGACTTAATCAAGCCTTATTCATTACTTCATTGGTCATCAACTGACTGGTTCAGGATAGGATCAATATCTCTTAGCCTAGTATGTGTTGGTCTTACTTCAAATATTTAGCATGCTTAACTGTAAAACCTGTCTTACTCTGTTTCAATTTGGAGTTAAGTTGTCAGCACATTGTTCAACCCAGTGATACTACATTTTACAGGTAATTGGTTGGTGGCCTTCTATACTCGATTTTCCACTAGCCAAACTAAGTTTTTGCTATATTTCCTTATCTATTGGTTTGTGCAGGAACTTCATGGGTGCCATTGAAAAGCAACCAAGCATATCCTTTGGTACATGAGAGGTATACATCAATTTGATATTACTAAAATTTATGGGGAAAGCAGCTTTAGTAGGACACATTGACTTAGATTTGGTAATGATATTGATGATTGCACTATATGATATGTTTATCACCTTGATTTAGGACAAGTTACTTGGAGCAACAAGTATTATATTAGGGTAATGATATAATAAAGTGTATGTTACACTTGTATCTAATAATTATTGGGCTAGTTGTCATAGGGCATTAATAAGGTTACTATAAGGTGGTTGTAGCTCTTTAATGAGGTGGTTGTTACAGTAAGTTTTTGAATCTATATATTTTAATGCTTTCCATGAGGACTATGCAAAATTATCTCAATCTTATTCTTGTGGTTTTATTAACATTGGTATGAAATTCAGATTGTGTTGAGGAAGTTTGATGGGTTAGATTTTGTAGGTCATTAATAGGTTTATTGTAAGGTGGTTGTAGGTCTTTAAGGAATACATGCTGAAATTGACAAAATCTAGAACAAATTTCATTTGTTTTTCCTAAATTGAGTTTAGGCGATTGACTTTGGAAAATCTAACTAATGGATGGAAATTCTGATTTTCTTATATAAGTTTTGTTCATGGTTACCAGGAGACAGGGATTGGTATTAGTGCCAGAGACAAGGATGAGTACCGATATTCCATTTTCAAATAAACTTGCAGACAAATATATATGTAAAATTTAAATTTAGGAAACGATGTCCACAATCCAAGATCAAACATGTTGTTGAAAGACACAAATAGTGGTTAGAGGTTTGAATCCCTAGTAGAAACGGTTGCATGAGTGAGGGCAGCTCATGTGGCCAGAGGTTATAGGGGCTTTGTAGTTAGAACCCCACAAAATAGGGTCTCGTGGCTAGTGATGATTCCTCTGTATAAAAAAGAAGAAGTTGAAAATTATAAGCGTACAATGGATATGTACATTTAAAGAACGTAAAATACTAAATGATTAAGAAAAAAAAGATAAATTTTTTAAAGTATCAGAAAAGAGGAAGCAATATTTTAGGTTAATGTGGTGGTTGCAATTAATCCCATTAGTTCTCCTATAAACCCTAATCTATCATTTCTCCTATTACTCCTAGATGAATACAAGGTATTATTGCTTCATGTTGATGGCTCCTAAATCCTATGATTTGGACTTGGTTGGAGTGTAAATGATGTCAAGACATCGGTTCTCCCATCTTTGATAGTAGTGGATTGGTTTAATACCTCTATCAAATATGATATTGGTCTTGTTAATGTTGTGTTTCTTGTATGTCTCTCCTTTGCAAATGTAGTTGGGAAGGATGACTCAAAGGAAGTGCCTCTACTCTGGGTATTTCTTTGGGTGCAATTGAGGGTGTTGGCTTCAGGTCCGTGATGTGGGTTTTGTGTGGTTGCATGCTTGGAGGATATTTCTTTTCTTTTCTTGGGATGTGAATTTTTTTATGAGGAAGCCTAACATGCCAAAAAGGGTTTGATTTGCAAGTTTTCTCATTTGTGGCCCAGTCTGCTAGATCTCTATTCTTTTATGTCTCAGTTTCGGGAGCCTTTCATTTTCAGGCTTGTTGATTTTTACCCTTGTGCTCAGGATTTTTTTTATTTACTTTAGATCTGTGGCTGATAGGGTAAAAATTCTTTTGAAGGGGTCATTGTTCTTGGGGTAGGTTAATCTGTTGATGAAACCTTGGTATCCTTCTTTCAACCGATTTTTAGAGTCTTCTAGGAGATGTGTAGAGGCACAAAGAAATTTTATCTGAAGTCTCTCAATGTTTGGCAATGTCCCCATATGGGTCTTTGAGTTGGTGATCCATTTTCTATATGGAAGGCAAGTACCAAGGGTCAGGGTATGATTCTTTTGGTAAGTATGTTTCAATCAAAATTGTTCCAACATGGATAAGGAAATCACATTGATGGTTCAACTATGGTTAGCAAAGAGATTTTTTTAATGTATTTGTAAGAGTTTAAAAGAATAGTATGAGCCTTACAATTGGCCAATTAATTTGTATTTTTCAAATTACTTAAAGACCTTTCTACAAGCATGTTACCTTCTATTCCTGAATGTTATTTGCATGTTAGATAATTCTAAATGATAAATAAATAAGACAGGGCCCAATAAATGAAGCTTCAATTGTTGTTATGAATCATGATAACATATTTGGTTTGCATGTGTCAAATTCCCTTTCATTCTTACTACATGTACTTCATAGCATGAAAAAACATGTCGTAATAATTTTCATATGCTTCATAGAAAGGCAATAGGTGCCATGAGAAGCAAGTCATACATCCACCCTGTAACAAGGCTCACCATGCCACAAGAAGAAAAATTGTACATAAATATCCCAAAGATGAGTTTTGATCTAATAAAATTCTGATCACACAGTTGTCGAGGTTTCCTTGTAAGTTTTTGAAGGAATTCAAAGTTGATTTCAAGGTGTAAATTGTTGCATACATGTGTTCATTTCTGCAAGATGAGATTTGATAGCTTTATCGTGGTGCTTTCTTTTGAATACAAATTATAGAGGATGAAGATTATTGATTGATCTTTCCTCCTGTACACATTTCTAGAGGAAATCAAAAACAAATTTTAGATTTTTGGGTTTTATTAGTGTTAAAGAGCCAAATATTTGGATAAACTATTGATTAGGTATTGATTATTGTTGGGGTAAATGTGATTGTTGCTAATTAACATTGGATTAATAAGTAAGAACTAAGAAAATAGTTGCAGATCATATAATAAGCCACCAGATAGGTTAACCTACTCATGGTACTTAAAAACAAGGGAATATATATTGACCAATAATGGTCTTTAAAATAAGAGTAACAGATAGGCAGAAATAAATCCTATCTCAGTTGTATTGGCTATATTTTTCCACAAAGTTTGGTTGAGAAGACTAAGTGAAATTTGTCCAAGTGGTGGTGTAGTTGATTGAATCTCTATGATTGATGAAATAAACACCAACTTAGCCTATGATATTATAATTAACTTGGAATTTTAATTTAAATGGCCATGAAAAGTATTTGAAAATCTCAACATGCTAGATAGATGAACACTTTGAAATATTTAGCCATCATGGATACATTTTTTAAAACTATTACACATACACAATATTCTCCTAAATGGATCTTTAGACACCTTTAAAATCTTGCAAACTGACAAGCATTATCAAGTGACCTTGTAGAGAATATGTTTGTAAAGATTATGGAAAATAGATTTTATTTGTTCTGATGGCAGATTGTTGAATGCAATCTGATTTATTTTTTCTATAGGGATTATGGAAAATAGATTGTAGATAATATCTCTTCCCCCTTGTCTGTCATTTTATTTCTAATTTATTTTTGGCATGGAAAAGATCAAGTCTATTTATTTATTTTCACTTAAATTTAAACATTAGGATGTTTAAAGTAATTAGTTTTTTGGATAAATCATTGTGGCAGAGCTTGGGATCCCAGTACATGAGGTCAGAGGACATGTGGGTAGAGATTTGCATTCACATCTAGGGTCCAACCAAGTTACAGGTCCTTCACTGTATTCACATCAACTTGGTAGCTTGGAAAATCCTATAGATGCACCTACAAATCATTTAGTTGCTGGAGAGGAGGATACACCTCCTGGTCATTCTATGAGTGTTCAACATCATGCATCTTAGGGCCTAGATGCAATTGAGGATCAGTTGCAGATGATGGGATCGTCAAGTTACGTGGATATATTGCTACATGGAAATATGTCGTCGATGCCATCTCACTTGGTTAGTCCACTACACTCGTCAATATTGGAGCCAGTTAGGGAGACCCATGATACAATCGAGTTGACAGATAGGATCACTGCAGCGGATCTTGCACCATCTGATACAGAGGTATGTATGTATGTATAAACATGCACAATTTAAACTTTTTTAAATTTTAAATTACTTGTTTTTCTTAAATTGTATATAGTACTAAAGTACACATTTATGTTATATATATATTGTAGAGGGAGTTAGCTCATGTTACACCTAGTGTGAGGAAAAAGCGTGTACGTAAGCATGATTCAGATGATGCAACTAATGTTAGTGGACATGTGAGTTTTAAGTTTTTAAATCATGTACTCAGGTATGTATATAATTTGTACGCATGTATGTAGATATATAGCATTATTCCAATTTGGCATAATGGAATTAGATTGTGTACATGTCTTGTACTATCTCCAGGGCTTGACATCCATCAAAGCAAGATTTTCATTCAGAGGTTTGTTTGATTCAAAGCCGACATGATGACCTTGCTGGAGCTTGACTTAATTAATAGGTAAACAAGTTGTAGCTACAAGATGCAATGTTTATTTTATGTTTTCACAATAGCTGCTCAAGATTTTGAATTAAACATGCTAGTAATTTATTTAGATGCTAATTCTTTGGCACATGTCTTTTTCTAGGCTCTATGTACGAGGATCCATTCTTGGGTACAAAATGTACATTTGCTAAGATTCTACTTTTTATGTGTCTCTTGATATTTCTTACTCTTATAGTTTCATCCGCTTATTTTTGGACTTTGATTAATTGATATAATAATGGTTCTTTTCTAATTAATTATATTTGAGTAGGTCCAAATCAAATTTATTTGGTATGTTCTTCTAATATGTCCCGATGGCTCATTGTAGGATATATTATTACATCTTTGTCGCTAACAATTTTGTCAAGATCCAATAAAGCTAGCTCCATTTTTGAATTTGTGAATCTTCAGTTCATCAAAGCCATGGTTACAAGCAATGGTTTTTTTTGGAATCTATAGGAATGAAATCTATTTTTTCCTATCGATATTGTGAAGAGCACAACAAATTTTCTGTAGAATATTGAGGTGATTCACTTGCCATGTTTTCAATCAGTGGTTTTTCTTGTTCTTGTAGTCCCTGATGAGTGATGAGTTTCTATCAAGGATTTGTTGAACTAGGACTTATATTTTACTTTCTAATTTCATTGTCAAGCTCTACACTTATTGAATGACCTTATTAGAATTTATCTTTTCATATTTCTTGAAGTATATTAGAATGATTTGTTATCTTAGGCCATATTCCCTTAAATATTAAAAAAAATTGTTATGCCATTGGATTTTGTCCTTTGTGCTCATGTTGTGGTCTTCAAGCCCAAATTTCAATGCCCTTTCTTATGGTTTTTTACTTCCTTTTCCATTGTAGTTACTATATTTGTATATAAAAATTCATAGACATGGGTGTGATTTCTTTCTAATTGGTTATCCAAAAGTATTTGAGAGTTAAAAGACAATTTCTCTGTTCAATGCTAGGTTTTATAGGAAATCCAGGTTCAAAAGGACCATTAGAGTGCCTGCAATCAATATCAAGATGGAAGATTGATGCAAGAGAATCCTTGGTTCTTGGAAATCTTGCATCAACCAAAAATATTTCCTTTCAATTTTGTTCTTATTTTGTTCTTGTTCTTGTTCTTGTTCGAGTTGGTAGATTCGGTGTTTCTTCATGTTTGTTCGGAAAGTCACACGTACCTAGTATTTCATTGTGGACATGTCCATTTGCCTTATTCCAATTTTTCAACTCATTTGGATCCTTTTTCGACAAGTTATCACTTTCAGATTAAGTGACAGTTTTTGGTTTTGGCCCCAATAGCTAGTTGGATCGATCGCGAATCTCGCCCATTATTTGTGGATCCTCACAGTGTGTTTAGATTTTTTCTATGGAGTGTCCCCAAACTTACACTTAGGTCCACACTTCATCATGTGCATCTACCATGGATAAATTTTGAATGTGAGGCCGACATGTTCTTGCACACATTACATTTTCTTCATTGGAGATTGTAATGATCTTTGGCTAACGCAGATGTTTCTCGAATCACAGATATGATATAAAGCTTGTATAGAGTCATTAGGAAAAGTTGAGATGGATGATTAAGAAGAATAAGTGGTATATTGAGTTTGATCTATAGGATTTTTCCTCACATGTATGAGCATTATATTTTGAGCATGTTGCAATCAGGATTGTGCATTGAATCAGTAAGCCCAGAAGTGGCTGACTATTTGTAATCAATATTTCATATAATAAGAATGTTTGCATCTACATTTTGCTACATAATTTATGTTACTTCTATTTTGTTACTCTTTCTGCTTGGTTCAGACTGTTCTCTTTGAGGACCCTCCTTACCATGGCTGCATCAATTGGTATCAGAGTGAGATTCATTCCTTGCGAGTTGTGTAGTCTTGTTGAAGATTTGTTGTAGGGTGGCGGCTTGAGGATCCGACCTACAGCTATAGAGGGCTTGTGTCAATATGGCGGAAGAAGAAATGGTAGAGGAAATGGAGTGCATGGAAATGCAGACCCAATTGTAATGGAGATGTTGAGAGGAATTGTTGCTAGATTAGAGGCAGTTGAAACGACCCAGAGAAAAGGTCGACCAAAGATGTAAGTGATGAAGAAGTGGAAGAACAAGGAGTTACAGGAGGAGACCAACTTGGTCTTGATTAGAAAGAAGAGAGATTCATAAGAGCCCTAACCAGAGTGAACACTAAGCCACATTTCAATCCACTAGATTATACTCGAAAGTTGGATTCAGATGAATTGTTAGATTGGATAACAGAGATGGAAAAATACTTTGATTTTGTAGGTACCCTAGAAGATAAAAAGGTGAAATTTTCCTGTACAAAGTTGAAAGGACATGCATCCCTTTGGTGGGAACACTTGTAAATAGATAGATAAAGAAAAGGGAAGGAGAAGATAAGATTATGGGATCGAATGGTGAACAAGTTGAAGACAAAGTTTATGCCTGCAGACTATCATATCTATCGATTCCAAAAATTGTAGAATCTAAAGCAAAAAGAATCAAGTGTAAGAAAATATAATGAGGAGTTCTACAAGTTGAATATCAAATCTAGAAATTCAGAAGATGAGACCAAACAAGTAGCTAGATACATGAATGGTTTGAGGTCTTCTATTCAAGATGAGATCAGTTTGATGAATTTTTTGAGTGTGGAGGAAGCATATGTGCCCTAAAAGCATAAGAGAAGCTAAATAAAATAAATGAGCAGAGACAGAGAGGAAGAGGTGGTAGATTTCAAAGACGAATAGTATTTACAGGAGGAAGAGGAAATTTTGTAGATCAAAATAAGGATAAGGAGGTCATCAAGAATGAGAATTCATACCGAAGAGATGATGGGAACTCTTATAGAGGAGGGGGATATAGAAAAGATGATAGAGGAGAGGAGAAAAGAGTATTCAAGGGAACTTGTTTTAAATGTACTGGAGAAGGACATAAAGAATTTGAATGCAAAAAAGGAGACAAGCAAAAAGATGAAAAATAATAGAAGGACAAAATTTGTTGAGGAGGATTGTGTTGGATCCTCTAATCAACCATAAGAAGGAGAAGTATTGGTGAATAGGAGATTATTGTGTCAAAATGAATTGGAGAAAGAACCATTGCAGAGAAAGAATTTGTTTCGAACCAGATGCAAGGTAGATGGTAAATGCTACAAAGTGATCATTGATAGTGGAAGTTCAGAGAACCTGGATTCTAAAGAAATGGTGACCAAGTTGAAGTTGGAAAGATTGAAACATATGAAACCCTATAAGATAGCATGGATTCAAGATGAACATTAGATACTGGTAAGTGAAAAATGTTTGGTAAAATTGAAGATAGGAAATTACCATGTTGAATATTTGTGTGATATTATGCCTATGGATGTATACCATATATTGTTGGGAAGACCTTGGTAGTATGATAGACATTCTATTCATGATGGAAAGAAGAACATATACACCATTGTTGCAAATGGGATGAAGCAGACTTTGTTGCCCTTGGAGGATGTTCCTAAAGTTGAGATTTGTATGACTGCTAGAATCTGTTTGGTTGATGGAAGGATATTTCTGGATGGACTGAGACATGAGAACCTATGTTATGCTTGGCTTCCTAAGAAATTTGAAGACATGAAGCATGAAGAAGAGCAGCTAGAGGAGATAAAAGAATTGCTAATAGAACATGAAGCTATCATTTCAGATAAAGTACCCGATGGATTACCACATGTAAGGAGTATTATTCATTGTATGGATCTGATTCCTAGAGCTAGTTTTCCCAACAAAGCAACACATTGAATGACACTGGAAAAAATGAAGAATTGAATAGACAAGTGCAAGAATTGTTGAGGAAAGGTTTGATCAGAGAGAGATTGAGTCCTTGTGTAGTACCTGTTGTATTGGCACCTAATAAGGATGGAGAATGGAGGATTTGTACAAACTGTAGAGCCATAAACAAGATCACAGTGAAGTGTAGGTTTCCTTTGCCTCAGATGGAAGAAAGATAGAATTGAAGAGAGGATATCATCAAATCAAAATTAGAGAAGGAGATGAATGGAAAACAAAATTCAAGAGAAATGAAGGATTGTATGAGTGGTTGGTGATGCCTTTTGGATTGAAAAATGCACTAAGTACTTTCATGAGGTTGATGAATGAGGTATGGAAAAAATTCTTGGGTGAGTTTGTGATTTTTTACTTGGATGACATCTTGATTTTTAGTAAGACTAGAAAGAACATTTGTTGCATATAATACAAGTTTTGCAGAGGTTGAGAGAAGAGCAGTTGCTAAATCAAGAAGTGTAGTTTCATGAAGGAGGAGTTGGTATACCTTGGATTTGTGATATCAGTGGATTGATTGAAGATGGATCCTGAGAAGGTAAGAGCTATTGTTGAATGGCATACACCTGAAAGAATTGAAGAGGTAAGATCATTTCACGGATTGGCTAGTTTCTACCGAAAGTTTATTAGGAATTTTAGTTCTATTTGCAGTCCTATGAATGAAACAATGAGAGGAGATAGGAAGGATTTTAGATGGAAATCTGGAGCAGACACAAGTTTTGAATTAATGAAGTAGAAGGTGAGTGAGCATCCTATGTTGGATTTACCAAACTTTGATAAGGTATTTCAAGTAGATTGTGATGCAAGTGGGAATGCAATTGGAGCAGTGTGAAGTAAAGAAGGAAGACCAGTAGCCTATTTCAATGAGAAGTTGAATGATGCAAGGAGAAGATATTCAGTGTATGATCATGAGTTCTATGCCATAGTTTGGACCTTGAAGAAGTGGAGACAATACTTGTTATCAAAGGAGTTTATGTTGTATACAGATCATCAGGCTTTGCAATATTTGAACAGTCAAGGTAAGTTTAATGAGAAACACATGAGATGGGTAGATTTCTTATAGAGTTACACCTTTGTTTTGAAGCATAGGAGTGGAAATTTGAATAGATTTGTTGATGCATTGAGTAGGAGAAGGAATTTGTTGACATAAATGAAAGTGGAAGTATTAGGCTTTGATGAATAGAAGAACTTGTATGAGGAAGACTCGGATTTTGTAGAACTTTGGAAAGCATGTAAAGAACCAATTTTGGAGGATAGAAGTCAGTGGTTGGATTATTTCATTGAAGAGGATTTTTTGTTCAGGGGGAATTGGTTGTGTATACCCCAAAGCTCAATGAGGGATAACCTGATAAAAGAGAAACATTGTGGAGGATTGGCAAGACATTTTGGAGTTGACAAGATAGTTGCTTTGGTGAGTGAGAACTACTTTTTGCCACAGATTCATAAGGATGTAAAGAAGTTTGTGCATAGTTGTTGAGTTTGTCAAGTTGCAAAAGGAAGTAGTCAGAATGTTGGATTGTATAAACCTTTGACAGTACCAAAAAGACCTTGGGAAGATATCAACATGGATTTCATACTTGGTTTGCCTAAAACACAGAGAGGGAATGATTCAATATTTGTGGTAGTAGACATATTTTCCAAAATGGCACATTTCATACATTGTAAGAAGACAACGGATGCAATACATGTAGCAGACTTGTTTTTTAGAAAGATAGTCAGATTGCATGGATTACCTAAGAGTATTGTTTCAGACAAAGATACAAAGTTTGTTGGTTACTTTTGGAGGACACTTTAGAAGAAGATGAAGACATATTTGAAGTTTAGTTCTAATTTTCACCCATAGACAAATGGACAGACAAAGGTAGTAAACAAGAGTTTGGGAAACTTACTGAGATGCTTGGTTGGAGAGAATACTGGAAGTTGGGATTTGGCCCTTGCACAAGCAGAGTTTGCCTACAATAATTCAGTGAACAAAAGTACAGGAAATACACCTTTTGATATTGTTACTGGAGTACATCCTAGAGGTATATCAAAACTAAGAGACATCAGTATGGAAGATAAAAGGAGTGTAGAACCAGAAGAATTTGTAGAAAATATGAAGATAGTTCATACTCGAGTGAAGCAAGATTTGGAAAAAATGAACCAGAAGTATAAGGAGAAAGCAGATGAAAATAGTAGACATAAGGAACTCAAAGTTGGAGATGAAGTGATGGTATATTTGAGAAAGGAAAGGTTTCCAATTGGAACATATAGTAAACTAAAGATGAGGAAGTTTGGACCCTGTAGGATATTGAATAAATTTGACTCAGGGAATGGATATGAAAGAGTTACCAGATGATATGGGTATATCACCTATATTCAACATTGTAGATCTACATCAGTACCATGAAGCAGAATTCAGTGAGGAAAGTAAGGTGGAGTTGGAAGAATAGATTCCTAAACAAAAATTAGATGAGATAACAAAGATTTTGGATGACAAAGATGAGAGAAAGACTTGTGGAAATCAATACAAAGAAATCTTGTGAAGTGGAAAGGTAGACCAGTGGAGGATTCTTCTTGGATTTCTTAGGCTGAGGTGGACTATCTTGGTTTCCCTTTTTCCCCAACAAAGTAAGGGACTCACTTTTCATTAACCCCAGATGTCTGATGTAGGAGCATCCTTGGTTCTTGACAATATTGCATGAACCAAAAATATTTCCTTTCAGTTTTGTTCTTATTTTGTTCTTGTTCTTGTTCGAGTTTGTAGATTCAGTGTTACTTCATGTTTTCTCACCAGATCATGCGTACCTAGGATTTCATTGTGGACATGTTCATTTTTCTTATTCCAACTTTTCAGCTCATTTGGATCTTTTTTCCAAAAATTTATCACTTTCGGATTAAGTGAAAGTTTTTGGTTCTGGTCCCGGAATAACTTCAAACCCTAATGGCTAGTTGGATCGATCACGAATCTTTCCCATTGTTTGTGGATCCTCGCAATGTGTTTGGATTTGTTCTATGGAGTTTCCCCGACCTTACACTTAGGTCCACACTTCATCAAGCACATCTACCGTGGATGAATTTTGAATTTGAGGCTGACCTGTTCTTGCACATGTTACATTTTCTTCATTGGAGATTGTAATGATCTTTGGCCGACGCGGATGTTTCTCGACTCACGGATATGATATAAATCTTGTATAGAGTCATTAAGGAAAAGGGGAGATGGATGATCAAGAACAATAAGTGGTATATTGAGTTCGATCTGTAGGATTTTCATTCACATATATGAGCATTGTATTTTGAGCATGTTGCAATTGGGCCTGTGTGTTAAATCTGTAAGCTTGGATGTGGCTGACTATTTGTAATGAATATTTTAGATAATAAGAATGTTTGCATCTGCATTTTCCTCCATAATTTGTGTTACTTCTATTGTGTTACTCTTGTTGCATGGTTCATACTGAACATTCTCTTTGAGGACCCTCCTTACTGTGGTTGCATCGTAGATATTCCACCTGATGAATACTTTTGGAGAAAATATGGTCAGAAACCTATCAAGGGTTCTCCACATGCAAGGTATGATTGTTGTACTCAATAAGTGTTTTTGGTTTATCTTGTCCAAATTATTTATAAAATTCCTTCTCTGGCATAGGCTTTATGGTTGTCATAGGTATCTAGACATGAGCAATGTCTCTTTAATTGAGGCTCATATGGTTTCGTTGGTCAAGATTTATTGTACTTTTTATTTTTTTTGGTAAATTTTCAATGTAAACTGATATTTACAACTACTTGCTTTCCTTTGAGGATACTACAAGTGCAATAGTGTATGGGGTTGTCCTGCTAGAAAGCATGTAGAAAGATCCTAACTGAGCAAGAAGACAAAAAGGACAAGACACTAACCGAGCACACTATTCGAGTAACCAACCAAATGTCATGTCACTTCATTTCCTGGGTCAAAATAGTTTGGTTAGCTGAACCAATTGGCACAAAAATAGTTCTTAGAACTGATCCCTCTTGTAATTGCATTGTAGATTTTATAATTCTAAATCATGCTTTTTCCATTGTATGGAATCCATCTTCTATAACTCATTCTCAATGAAATGCAATTTATCTTTGGATTTAGTCCATGAGAAATTAGAATATATAGTTTTGGTGTCCATGTCTTGCATTCTACACATATATGATGTCTTTTTTGTGTTGAGTAGAAGAGATTTGTTTTCTATTTTTGATCCTCTTTGAATGTTTAATGGTGCCTCTTCATTTGTCTCACATGTTATACTTATTTTCATTCTCCTTTCAACTAGTCGTAAACACTGCCTATTTCTTGAACATTATCCTTAGATTGTGCAATTGTCCTTATTTCTCTAACATAACAATTACACAAAACTAAGTAGATTCATCATGAGAATCTCACAATGTATCTACCCAATCTACATTTAATAGGTTTGGAGGATTGTCCTCTGGTGTTGGTTAGGAGAATCAAATAAATGGTTTCTTACAAAAGAATGTGTTTGGATCATCACAAACTACAATGGTTGCAAAAAACCTCATTCCATAATATCATGTGTATTCTCCACCAAAAAAATTTACCCTACAATTGTACATAATGACAAAATCGATTATGTTCTTCATGAGTAGATATTGATACAACATCAATCTCAAGAATCTTGCAAGAGAATAGTTTTGTTCATGAGATATTTAACCGACCAACTTTACTAGGTTGGGGGGGATCTCATCTAAAATTGGTTGGGAGAAATGAAGACTCATGAGATGTTTACCCAACCAACTTTACTAGGTAGGGTCTCCCCAACACTGGATGGGAGATTTGGAGAAAGGTAACTTCAATTTGCTACAACAATAGAATTCATTTTTTGAATAATCACTGGTTGGGAGAATTGGAGAAATGGTTTTAGTTTGCTAGAACCATGGAATTCATTTTTTGAATAATCACAAATTTCAAGCTTTAGATTGTGTGATTATCCTTATTGTAATGTTTTCCAGCATCTAAGAAAGCATATCTTTTCCTTTAAAAGTTGAAGTGCCTAAATACACTCATTAAAATGGCTAATATATAGAGAAAAAATAGTGGGTGAAAGGGACGGATTTGCACATTATTTCCCATAAATGATTACTTATGATGGAAAGTGAGGTGGCATTGTCTCATCTCATATATGATAGGGGAAAATACTGGCTCACATAAATAATCTAAACTAATCAAATAACGAAAGTAATTAAGTAAATAATCAGCCTACATATAACAGTTTGGACTGGAAATAGTTGTCTACTGAAATAATTATAGAAATAAATGAAATTGAATGCTATATGTAGTCTAAGGTTTGATGATGGAATATACTGCTGAAGATATGAAAAATATATTTGCCAATGCACTGAAAATTAGGGCCTTGTCCAGATGAATGTCTTAGAATTTATAAACTGTGCATCACTATTGTTAAGATTCATGTCTGTGCATCTGATCTCCGCATTTGAACCTGAAACTCGCCCGCAAACCTTAACTGGTAGAAATTGAATGACAAAAAATTTAAAAAACAATTTGTCTTTATCTTCTTATGTCTTTATCATAGAAATAAACAAGCAGTGTTTACAAACACCTTTGGGGAATCTGCTCAAGCTTTTGTTTTTATACTTATTTTATACAATCTGTATAATTATTGGTGTGTGATTCACATCTGCAAGTTTCTTTTGTGAAAAAGGTTGGTAAAGGCTACTTTGTGTTTTCTTTCAACTAAGTGTTGTGATGTCCATCATAGATTCGGTAAAGATGTGAAGTCAAGGTTGTGTATTAAACTGACATTCTTATCTCATATAATTTTGTATTTGTGTGATCAAATGTCCTAGTAATAGTCATGGGACTTGGAATTGGCATGGGACTGATTTGCTAAGAAGGTTTGGAAATGGTAAATGGTGTTCTTATTAAAACATAGGTAAATATGATCATTGGGAAAAATTTAGACACACGTCCAAGACTCATTGAGTATTTAGTGTATGGATTATTGAGATCTTGTTTTAAGGTTAGGAAGTGATTGTTTTTAGGAAAAGTTAGAAGTCTTTCCACTTTATTATTAATTATTACAATTTTTTTCCAGGCTCAGGAGATGCATCTTTTTTGTTCTAAATATTACAAAAGATTGAAGAAAATGATGGAAAAGAGTTTTCTCTAATTTCTCATTGCCAAGATAACTCTCACCTCATCGAAGGAGATGAATCTATATTCACAGGTTCTCAAGCTCTCTGATAATATGAAGATGCTTCAAAATTGATAGAGGCAAAAAAATAGGGAAACATTAAAATGTGTTATTTATGTAGTGAACAAAATTTAATAATGAAACTCAAAATTTCTTGAATATTGTGATGTTGTTATTGTAGATCAATGTTTGAGAAAATAGATGATGATTCTCTTTGTAATAAAAAAATATTTTCTACTACTTTGATGATCATTGACTAAAATGCATTTGTATATTAACATCGAGGTAAATTTATCATCATCCTCTCTTCATGCATTGATAGTAATCTTAAATTGACTAAAGTGCATTTGCATATTATCATTGGTAAGCACAATTTTGATTCATTATTCATTTTTTTGTAATGATAGATTTGTAGGTAACAACTTTCAAAAAAAGTTATATTACTTGATTTTTCACTTCAAAAACAAAAACATGTATACATGTTATATTTTTAATTTTATCTTCTATGTATGGTAGAGCACTCAAGTAAATTTCAATCTATATTCATTAATTTTCACGTGTATTATATTCTCAACTTTCATAACAAAGCATCTCTCGACTAAGTTTCTAAAAGGATAGATAAATTGATCAAAGGAAAGAACTAACCAATCAAAATTATTTGAAGGAAAAATGTTACCAAAGACAAATTAGTCAAACCAAGCACCACCAAATGCTAAGGATACACAAGAATTTGATAAGGGGAAAAAACAAGAAAAAAACCCAATATTATTAATGGAGGCAAAATGCCTAAAAATGATACAAAGTGAAATGTGTTAAGAACTTCTTAATGAGGTGGCTACAAATATTCCTTAATAAAGGAGTTAAAAAATAAATAATTACAATTAAAGAATAACCTTTACCAAATAAAGATTACTCTTCTAACAATTTCGCTCTTAATATAAGTAAATTGTTCAAGTCCGCCTATGACACATCTCGTTATTCAAACCAATTCAAGTGGTTCAACCAACTCTTCAATAACATGTAATATTCCCTGATGATCATCACTGTCTAGTCTCCACTTACGATGCCCATGTGCATGTAGAACTGGATGAAGGGACAAGGCAGTAGCAATTACTAGGTGGCTATATTTATATACCTTGTTCTCAGGTTGATAATCAATGAAATGAATCCCATTTTGAACAATTCTGATTTGCTTGAGATATGTCCCTTGCACTACAACTGAACTTGAAGGAACCAAAATTCCAAGGTAAGACATAACATTTACAAGGTCAATAGAAGTAACAAAATATTCAAAATATACATTCAATAGATAAATCATGTAAGCACATCTATTTATTTAGTTAGACCTATGGGGAATAGGGATAACTTTAAGAACCCACCCCCCCCCACTCAACAAAGGTGTAAAATCTTGGCGAATCTTTCCTTTTATTTGAAAAAATTATTAATTTTCCCTGGCAAATCTTATGCACATTATTCAAAAATTTGTAAAATCCTGGTGAATCTTAATGAATAATTTGTAAAAAAAAATAATCACACTGGCGAATCCTAGTGAATAATCACTAAAATGATTAATTACAATGGTGAATCTCTCCTTTAAAAATTTTCATAGTTGGTCGGTAGAGCCCCCTTGTGGGGATCGAGGGGGTAACACACAACATAAATTGACTATTGAAAATGAATTGGAGCACACATAGATCAAACATTTTTTTAAAATATCGCTTGAAAAGTAAATGAATATCGGCATGATAAATGAAACTTTTAAATCAAATGGCTGAAAGTTCATTCCGTGAGTGAATATCGGCGTGAGTGAACATCATCAGTGGGACACTTAGGGATGTCCTGCCGATACAACAATTTTATATGCACTTAGTGACTTCCGTGACTTAGTGAATTTTGTGACTTTATATGGACATGCCTTTTAAAAAGGTTGTTGAGTCCTAAAATTTGTTTTGTGCCACATGATCAAATCTAATCGTGTAGCCCAAAAAATATTTTGGGCCTCAATAAACTTTCTAAAAGGCACGTGCAAATAAAGTCACGAAATTCACTTGCAGCCATTCGATTAAAAAGATAATCGATGGCAATAAATAATAAACTTATTCAAGGCTAAAATATCCCTAAAATGAAATGGTAAACTATTATTAGTGGCGATATTTCCCAAAAAATAATTGTAAGAATATAAAATTACTGGTGAATATAAGCAATATTTGTATTTATAGTATAAACTACTGGCAAATCAGTTCCGAAGACGCATCATTTAAAAAATAATGCATTGGCGAATTAGTCGAGACAAAGTTATTTTTTTGTAAAAACCTGGTGATTCAACATCCTTTCTAGCTTGTATTATTCGCCATTTTTGGAGGTCTAGATTTCAAATATTCACCAATTGGCGAAGATTCACCACTAAAGTTTTCCCTGATGGGGAACAAAATTCCATCACTTGTTTTTGATTATGCTAGCTTTTGCCTCTCTCTTGTGCAACACAATAGATAATAACTAACACCTTCTATGCTTCCAGGCTCTGCTATGACTACAAAAACATCTCTTGCACCAAAATTACATGGAAATTTGTAAAAAAAAAATAGATTTCCACTATCATTGAAGTTTATGTAAATTTCTTTAAAAAGTAGCCAAATAAAATTTAATAAATTATTAAGCTACAAATTTACACAAGCTCATTCATGCATGATATAAATATATATACATGTACATACCTTTTTTAATTAGTCTTGAAATATGATCATAATCAATTGAAATCAAAAGAATCTCTTCAAAGCATTCATATTCATTTTCATTGTATGTGTCACTAACATGTAGTGGCACCAAATTCCATGCACTGACATATCCTTGTTGTTGGTTGTTGCATTCATCATATTTTTCTAAAATGCAGTCATAACAAAAACATGAGTAATCCCTAGTGTGCAATGTCCATGGGAAACTACCCGTACTCATGACGGAATGCAACAATCTTGTTTTCTCTACCCTCTTGCATCCACACCTACAAAACATAATTTTGCATTAAAAAGTAGTAATCAATATAAATATATTGAAACTAAAATAAACAAACTTGAACGTACACATATATGTATATTTAAAGATCTAAATTAAAACAAAAACATACTTGATATCTCCCAAAACACTCTATGTGGAATGTATCAGTTGGTTGCTGGAGATGTACCAAACTCATTTGACGCAAAGTGTTTCTGACACCATTCAAAAATATCATGTGCATCTTTTATGCAATCTCCCTCATAATTCATTTGATGTGTTCTTAGAACACGTTTGATGTAAGCTCCTGCACCATCATGTTCACCTTTTCCGTGTCCACTCTCAAAGAAGCTCCAAACATGTGGTATGTTGTTATTTCGATGATATCTACATAGTATATAAAATGGCCTTGATGATTTGAATTGTGAATCACATCCATCTGACCATACAAAATGCTTTTCAATTTTGACACCCCCGATTGCCAAATATTCAAAAAACGTCTTGAAGCAATGTTGTACAAATAGTGTGTCATGCTATTTGTCATCACTAATATAGAAGTGATATTCTTTCTTAATGACTCATGCCTCCGATGAACTATCAACACCATCCAAATCCACTTGTGCATGTTGATAACACACTTGCACCATAATAGTGATCTGCTCTGAAAAATAGTATTGTGATTGAATCTCTTTTTGATGTACAAAAGAGTAATTTTTTGCAAAGTCAACTACTGATAACACTATTCCAATTGGGAAAGTATCTCTTAATGTCTGAAACTGTTGTGCTTGCCACTTAGAAAAGAAATAATGTTATATGTATGGTTGTATCAATTTATGAAACTTTTTCATAATTGTTCCCATTGGTATCTCCTCTTCTACATAATCTAACCTTGTTGATTCTTTGCCACTTTTGGTATGAAACTTGATGTACTTGTAACTCTTGCAAGATACTAATTTGTTAGGCTGGTATCTTCATTTCGCAAAGGCATTTTAGCCAAATTTCCACATGTTTCACAAACTCCTTTTATGCAACTAATTTGACTGGATGCATTATTATCATCTGATTTATCACATAGGATGGATGTTATGAACTGACTTGCCCGTCTAGGAGGTACATTCTGAAAACCATCAGATTTTTCTCTAATCTTTTGAAACACCTGATAGTAGAGATCAAATTCAATATGATGATGACAACAACAAGTTTAAAAAACCTTGTTTGTCTTCACATAATATGGCCTTAACTTTTCAAACATTGTTTTCTCAAATTTTATATTTGGATTTGAATTACAAAACAACACATACATCTCATGTTTTGTTATGTCTAACCAATTTTTTGTATGTAATTCATTATTATTGGGCCCAATCTTGTGTTCGATAACATCTCTTCTATTTGATCAAGGATTAGTATGATCATTTCAAAATCTTGAGATGAAGTTTCTAAAAACAACTTGAATCCTGTCAGATCAAGGAGCTCTACACATAATTGCCCAATTGCCTTCTGAGGTACTATCATTGAGAACCTTTCTCCTTTTGGCATGTTGTGTCAATGTCTTTATGCTAAAATTAATCTTGGTTGAAAGTGAAGAGATTTGTCTTTTTTGGCCATTTTTTCACTTAAAATTTATGTCAACATCACTCTTCTTGAAATTTCCTTATCTGTTGATTGAGAATGTTTCCCAATAGAACCCATACCTTTTTTTAAATTATCAACAATTTCTTTTTGTAGTTGTGAACATTTCATCTTTTATGTACTCATATCTACAACCAACAATTGTAATGACTCTTGTAGCTCATTATTAAGGAGTGCAATTGACAATAGTTGGGCTTGATTGAGTGTATCAAGTTTATTGAAATGAGAAATTATTTTCTTTGCAATTTTGTTCATTGACCTCTTAGTAGTACGTTTAGGTTGTTCAACATAAAACTTCAATTTTTCGATATCCATTTGAAATAAATGATCTAATTTTCTAGAATAAATTTTTCTCCTAACCTCTTTAGCTAGATTAATATGCTCTTCCATGATGGCATTCGGAAGTGATCCTGACTCCTCTCCAACATCCATTCCTTGCACTCCCCCCCCCCCCTAACATCAACTATGTGTTCTTCAACTTCATTTGCTCTAGAATCTAAATTTGGATTGACTACTACTTTACTTTTTGTGTGTTGATTCCCTAGACAAAAACATGTCAAATAACTTAGGATTCACTAAATACACTAAATACACTAAATATTCTTCTAATTTAAAAAATTAAATCTAACTAAATTAGAAGAATCTAGCTCTAAATTCTAAATTGTAAAAGATCTAAAATCTAAGTTTTATCTAAAGTAAAACTAGATTAAGAAACTTAAATTAAAACTAAATTAATAAACTTTAAATCGAAATTAAATTAAAAAACTCAAATCTACACTAAATTAGAAATTTAAAAATCCAAACTAAATTAAAAATTAGAATCTAAACTAAATTAGAAAAATATAAAATAGGAATTTTAAAGATAACTAAATTATAAAGTTTGAAAACTAAACTAATTAGAAATTTAAAATTCTAAACTAAATTATAAATCTAAAGTAGATTAGAAATTTAAAAGCTAACTAAATTGTAAAGTTTAAAAACTAAACTAATTAGAAATTTAAAATGCTATTTAACTAAATTAGAAATTTAAAAATCTAAACCAAATTAGGAACTTAAAAGCTAACTAAATTAGAAAGTTTAAAAACTAAACTAATTAGAATTTTAAATTTCTAAATTAAACTAGCAATTGCATCTTGGTGTGCAATGGGTAGACTGAGGATGTGTGGAAGGTCATTTCATGAAAATTTTGGTCTATTTTTGACAATAATTTATGTAATACATGAGGCCAATTGGTAGGTCATTTAGAAAATGATGTTTATGAAACAAAGGTCTCAATGGATAAGTGATAGCTTCTCCACTTACATGCATCCAAACACGACTAAAATCAAAAATTTGAACCAAGAGATAATCAAGCTCCATTACCAATAGGTTCATGTTATGTTTCATGTTATATTTGTAATAGAGAAAGACAAAGAGAGAGGGAGAGAGAGGGATAGACAAAGAGATGTTATGTTATGTTTTATTTGGTAGGATTTATCTTTATTTGACCCTTAAATAACTTTGATGGATTGGATCATTTACTTGTGATAGTTTAACAAATGATAACTTCTATTTTAGATATATTCTCTTTCATAATATTATAATCTAACACTGTAGATATATTCTCCTTCATAATATTATAATATAAAATATAAAAAAAATACATAAGGTTGGGTGCATGGAAATGGGTAGCAATTCCGTGGACACCCTAAAAAAAAAGTTTGAAAACCATAACGCGAGCGCGTTATGTACCCGTTAAGCCTAGGCTAGGTCTCAAGAACTACAAAGAAATAATGCAAGTGTGTTATAACATGCTCGCATTAGTTAGTGTTAAAAGAAAAAAAAAACAAATGAAAATCTCTCATTTGCATTTCGATTGATTTTTTTGTTGCACCCGTAGCCAAAAACCCCACAATATCACGCTCGCGTTCTAGGACGAGAATCTCTTCACCAATAATCCGTATTTCTTCACAACGATGGCGTCACAATGAGGAGGAGCTATGAGAGGTAAGGATTCTATGGTTTTTGTTTTGAATTTGTTAGTTTTAGGTTGAATTTGATATCTATTTGTTTGAATTTTTAGGAGATGCAAATTAACCTACAAACCCTCAAAATCCTCAACAGGAAGACCAACCAAATCCTCAAGATCAAAATCAACCACAACATCAACCTCCTCTACCAATCACTCAACCCCCTCCTAGCACTCAACAAAATTTAATGAGTGAAATTGAGAACAAAAAAAAACAAATTGAGGATTTTATCAATAGGTTGAGTGATCCAAATGATTCAACCACAGAAAGAATCACCCTAGAAAATTCATTGAAAGATATGTTAGAAAACATAGATTCAATTAGCAAACAAATAACTAGATGGGAATATAGGAGGCAGGTGGCTAGGGACTATTATGCAAATAAACTATCATACAAGGATGTGAAGGATTTAAAAATTACAAAAGGTGATTTGTGTTCATTATTCACTAACCCACGCACAATCAAAAGCTTACCTTCAATGCAAAGAGGTTTCCTATCCATTGGTGCCACCACCGACAGATTAGAGACTGGTTTTATGATAGGTGGTACATGGTCTTCGATTACCCACTGTGCAACAATTGCGAGGTCCCGCAATATTTCCTTAGGAAACTATACAGTGAGTTTATATTGAAAAAAATCCCAAATTATTTTGATATGAGGGATTTCCAGGGGAGAGGTGGGGGGCCAGCTCAGGATAGACCTGGTGCACAGTTGGATCCTACGCGGCAAGGTAGATGAGCTCTCGCTAGGCCACCTCATGAGCACATTGTTATGGCTTTTGTCGTGAAGGAAAGTGCTGATGTAGAGACATTGCAAGAAGTCAACACTTTGACCTAGAGTGTCATCCATCATAATAGCCCTATTCTATAGCACCATCCAGGGGAGTCTTTGAGTGGTGGCCTTTGAACACATGTGTGTCAATCTTGCGGGGCTACTTGTTCACATGACCCCACCGACCTTCAGGAGATTGGTACATAGGATCCGTCTGCAGCTATGGAGATGGAGAGGGCAGCTGACATTTTTCATGAGGCATATGGCATTGATAGTCAGGTAAAAGTTAGTGCATGTGTTCATTGAATTTAATTTATTAAATTTTGATTTTGAAATGCAAGATTAGCTAAAAATGTTTTATGATTTTAATAAAATTGTAGGGTCATAGTGTTGAGATTGGATACACTGGCCCCCCACCAACCTATTTCTGCAATACACGTATCGCTAGGGTATGTAACTAGTAAACAATTATAAATTTATTGCATGTTAATGGCATTGTTTTACGAATGGTAATTTAATATGCAATTTTACATGTTGAGCAGACTAATATTAGAGGTCTTGACGGAACACTTCCCAGTGGCGGTGGATTTACTCAAACCTTCACGCAGGTAATAAAATAAATATTTTAACTAATGAATCAAGTACTTAATAGATTTGTGTAGTTTATACATGCACATCGTTGATTACGTTGAATAATTTGTTGTTTTATTTTCAGTTGTTGCAAGACGATACACCTCTGAATGTGACGAGGGCAATGGATATTGGTGTGACATTTGCTATACAATCCTCAATGGCTCTGATAGAAGAGGTATGAGGCAAATTAGTAAATTTCAATTTACATTTGTTGTTATAGATGTTAGTTAGTGACAAATCAAACCATTATTGATTCACGTAGTTTAATTTCTATTTGTATGGTTTATACAAGGCTTGATCATGCCTAAGCATGAGTGTGATAATATTTCCCTCATGGAGAGAGATCGTGAGATGGTTGTAAGTGATTATTTTTTCAAATATATCATTTTTTATAATGTAATTTCTATATATTCATGTCTTTACTTCTTATTGTAATAGTTAAAACTTCACCATGAACTAAACCTTGGGAGGAGTAGCAGGAGCACTCCATGAGTGCAACAAAAATGAGTGACAAACCTATCACCATCTGAGCAAAAAGGAAAGGGAAAGATTTTATTTCTAGGGCATGGAGAGCAATGACTTTTGATTCTAGAGTCCTTTGTTGTTTGCCTGCATGACAGTTTTGTACATATTTTTTATTGGACATATTTGAAATTATATGCTTAGATGGCATTCTTGTAAGCCTGTATGGCTATTTTGTATATATATTTCATACTTATATCGATATATATTGATGTATGCCTACATGGCTATTTGGTTAATACAAATATCTTTTATCGATGCCTATCCATATTTGCATTCTAAATTGATGGTTCAATAGATATGAGTTAGATGTATTCAAGTGTATACTTTACAACTTACGTGTATACTTTGTGACTTACGTGCATTCAAATGTATACTTTGTGGCTTACATGTTTTCATGCATATACCTTATATTTTTGCATATACTTTGTTTTAATTTGTGTATAATATGTATTTGTGTGTATACTTTTTGAGGCTTACATTTTTTTGAGTACTTGTACTTCCCTTATTGACATGTACATGTTTGACTTATTCACCTATATAGTTATTAGTTGGTTAGCCCTAACATTCATCTATGTCATCCTCAATGCATGATCCTTGAGATGGAGTAAGAACACCCTCAAGGTCAAAAGGAGTTTCACATGAATTCTTCATAGGCTCATTTTGGTAGTGAAACCAAAATCCTCTTGCATCATTGAAACGAATTTTTTTTCCTTTATAGCAAGTCTGAAGCCATTATCATTCTCCATCAGTTCTTCATGTATCCACTCCCCATTAATGGTTGTCTCATGACCTTCATGAAACCAAGCACTTATCTCATTTGTGATAGAAGAAATGTATGAAGATTTATCTTCCTCCTTATGAACCATTCATTATCATGAGAGATGGGTTCTTGTGAACCACTACTGATGAATCATGGGTCAATGAGTTTGACTTGTAAAACTACACGATTGAATCCTGATAGCAATATCACAATATTTATATATCTAAATGTGTTATTTCCTTCAGCTAAAATTTGTGCTTATACTTATGTGATTGATGTATGTTTGTGTATGGGATCATAGTAATTTCTATTTGATGATGTTATTGTGTCTTTAAGGTTTATTTATTAAAGGGTGCATGAAACAAGTTTTCAATCCTCAAAAATCTTTGAATTTCTTAGGTTTTTCTATTTGTCGAGTCTGGGCTCCGAGCCCGAGTCTAAGTCAAAAAATGGCTTGTCAAGTCTGAGGCAAGTCCTAGTCTTGTAACACTGGTGTGAACACATCGAGGAATAATGTATATGTCGATGAAGAGAGCACCCATCCTTGTTTCCAAAAAAACCATGGTATAGATATGGTTGGTCGAGATAAAACATCACTCTTCTGGATAGTTTGAAGCATAATCTTTCATGGGTACAAAAACACCTTCATTACATGTGTGCTCTTGATCCTACTGAAGAAATGGTGGAACATGTTGTAGATCAAATATTGCAACCCTAAGTCCACAAGAAGGTTAATTTTCCTGATTTCTGCAAATGTCTTTAAGATGTTCATCCTTCTTGAGTAATGTGAACTATTGATGTCATCTAGATCTTTGACACTATCTGCAATCATGTGCAATACTGTAGAAGCTAGAGCTATATCTAACACTACAAATGACTGCTCAATGGAATCCTGATAGAAATATCACAATTTGACACATTGTAGAAAATACCTCCTACTTATCAATTGATGAGCTAAAGGGGCTCTATAATGAATGTTTCATAAGGCACAACACTTGCTGAAGGTTTTGCAAATGGGGTTGCAAGCTAAGTGGGCTTAACCTTGGGGAAAAAACCTCATGGTTAAGCGCTTGAGTTGGAGTATACTGGAATGGGTGACCTCCCAGGAAGGCCTAGTGCCTCACCTTTGTGAGCATCACCTAGATGCAATGAGTGCTAACTAGGCCATTCAATATCATTTCAAATTTGTTGCTTTAAGCAACTTACAAATTTGCAACTTTAGACTCCTCCAACCTAAGGGATCGACCCAGTGGAACATAGCTCAAAGCAATTCCATGTGTTTTGGTGCAAAAGAGGACCATGCCTAGTGTAAACATACCTATTTGGACGTGTTGGAATAGTCTACTTGGTCACAAAAGTTGCAGAATGAAAGTTGCACCACTTTGCACTACTTGCATTTGATGCTTTTTCCATCAAGTGAAAATCCGCCACCACTGGAAAACCACTCCGAGATAGCCAAAACCGAGAGAGGTTTTTGTAGACAGGCTCAACATGATCCTATAGTATTAGATGATAATTTTCTAACCATCATGGTATCTGAGTAATAGCATGTTGAAGTTTGCAGCCATTTTGCACTTTGGACCCTTAAGGGATCGATCCGGTGGAACATAGCTCAGAGCGATTCCACATGTTTCGGTGTGAAAGAGGACAATGCCTAGCATAAAAATAATTATTCAGATGTTTTGGAATAGTCTGCTTGGTCACACAAGTTGTAGAGTGAAAGTTGCACCACTTTGCAACTTTGCACAACTTGAATTTGACACTTTTTCCATCAAGTAAAAATTTGCCGCCACGAGAAAATCACTCCAAGATAGCCAAAACTGAGAGAGGTTTTTCTAGAGGGGCCCAACATCTTTCTATAGGATTAGACGAGAAGTTTCTAAGTATCACGGTATCCAATTAATAGCATGTTGAATTTTGTAGCCATTTTGCACTTTGGACCCTTAAGGGATCGATCCGGTGGAACATAGCTCAGAGCGATTCCACGTGTTTTGGTGCAAAAGAGGAACATTCCTAATGTAAAAATACCTATTCAAATGTGTTGGAATGGTTTTCTTGGTCACACAAGTTGCAGAACGGAAGTTGCACCACTTTGCAACTTTGCACTGCTTGCATTTGATGCTTTTTCCATCAAGTGAAAATCCGCCACCACGGGAAAACCACTCTGAGATAGCTAAAATCGAGAGAGGTTTTTGTAGAGGGGCTCAACAAAATCCTATAGGATCAGACAAGAAGTTTCTCAGTGTCACGGTATCTGAGTAATAGCATGTTGAAGTTTGCAGCCATTTTGCACTTTGGATCATAGTTACGAGACTTGCTCGGAAGCGCCCAAACTCGACGAGTCCCGAGCCAACCACACTTGGCTAGGTCTTGGGAGCTCGGATGCGGACGTGGCCGAGTTCGACCGAGTCCTGGCCGGACTCGCCGGACTCACCGGACGCGCCAGACGCGCCGGACTCGCCGCTTCCCGGTGAGTCCCGAGCCCTGGAAGCGGCCGACGATAGCAATAGAAAAAGTGCATAAAAAACATAAAAACTCATGTTTAAGTTTTTTTTTTTTTTTGTTATATTATCTCCCCAACCCTAAAAGCAACCTCATTTCATTCATTTGGCAAAATAGGAGGAGAAGAGAGGGCAACCAGCAAGCTGTTGAAGACAAATATAGGGCCACATACCATTTGGGAAGCTTCATAACAGCAAGGAGGTGCATTGAGAGCTCATTACCAGTGATTGGGAGGAGTTTGCATTGCATTCCAAGCCAAATATAAGAGGTAAGTTTGATTTTTATTGGTTTTTTTTGTGTTTTTTTAACAAATAATTCATTGTAATTTGAAAAATCATTGTTTTTTTTAGTTTGCATTTTTTTTTTACAAACCCTACTTGCAATATAAAATTTTTATAAACCCTACTTGTTATTGCAGCCACATTCATTTGCAAATCAAAACATATTATTATTTTCACAATGTCTCAAACCCCAGGCAGAAAAGACCCTGCTTGGAAACATGCTGAAATCTTTCCCAGAAATGAAAAAAGGGGAAGCAAAATGTAAATATTGCAAAACAATATATCATGGAGGCATAAATCGATTAAAATACCATATTGCACGCATACCCATCCATGATGCAGCGGGATGCCCTATAGCACCTCCTGAGGCTGTCCGTGAAGTGCAAGTGCAATTAGAAACTTTTGAATTGCAAAAAAAGATGAAAAAAAAATAGAAGCATGAATTGGTGAGTTTGGGAGTTGGACATGGACTTGGTGCTATTGGAGATGCTTCTTCCATGCCTCCATACCGTCCTAGTGCTAGTGCTTGTGCTAGTGGTACTGCTTCTGCACCAGCTATCCCTATGCATACTCCTACTACTGGTGGCACTAGTACTGCTAGTGGTAGTGGTAGTGGCAGTATTATTGGCTCTAGAGTTCATAAATCTAGGGTGGACTCATATTTTGTACCACGCACTATTCCTGGTTCCCAACTATCGCTTGAGAGCATGGGTTGGAACAAGGATGTACATGATGTAGCAAAAAGGACAATTGCAAACTTTTGGTACTACTACACCATTCCCTTCCATGTAGCTAGGTAATTCTTTTTTGTTTAATTGTTTTAAAATTTATTATTTTAGAATCTAGATGTATCTCATTATTGAATTCAAATTTAGTGCAGTTAAAATCTTAAAACTTTTCATTTTACAATACTTATGTAAGTAACTTATTAATTTATTTATGACATGTTTTAGGTCACCTTTTTGGCAAAACATGGTTGATGCCATAACCATATGTGGGCCGGGGTTCAAAGCCCCTTCTGAAGATGAATTAAAGGGCCCACTTTTGAGTCAAAAAGTGGCAGATGTGAAAGCACAATTAGAGGAGCAGCGTGAGCAGTGGAGGAGGATTGGTTGCACCATCATGACTGATGGTTGGACCAATAGAAGAAATAGGACGCTGCTTAATTTTCTAGTGTCCTCCGGAGGTAATTGTACTTCCCTCAATGCATTGAAATTTGAATTTGATTTAGTGATTAATAATTTAATATGGCTGATTTTTGTTTTTTAACTTATTGAATAATTGGTTTTGCTTATTCTTCCAGGTGACACCGTTTTCATTAAGTCCATTGATGCTTCTGCCCAATTCAAAAATGCCACATATCTATGTGAGGCTATAGAGGAGGTGATAGCTGATGTGGGGGAAGAGAATATAGTGCAAGTGGTGATAGATAATGCAGTAAACTATGTTGTTGTTGGTAGATTATTGATGGAGAGGCACCCTACTATATTCTGGACTCCATGTGCCGCCCATTGCATTGACCTCATGATGGAGGATCTTGGCAAGCTCCCATGGATCAAAACATGTCTGGATGCAGGTAGAAACATTTGCAAATTTATATACAATCACACATGGGTGCTTAACCTTATGAGGCAATACACAGGGTTGAGGGAGTTGTCTCGTCCTGGCATCACTAGGTTTGCAACTAATTTTATCATGTTGCAATCCTTGATTCGGTCAAAGGCAGCCTTAAGGCGCATGTTTGTTGGTGAGGAGTGGTCTTCCTCATCGTTTTCTACAAGCACTGCAGGGATTGGTGTGGCCAATTGCATTTTTGATGAGCAAGGGTTTTGGACACCAGTGGAGGAGATTGTGAAGGTAAAATTTAATTCTTTATTATGTTTTAATTTTTAATCATATCTTTTATTTGTTTATTTTCATTCACACTTATTTGTAAAACATGTTTGCACTTTGCAGTTTATTGAGCCCTTGCTAGTTCTCCTACGAGTTGCAGATGGGGAGAAGCCCGCACTGGGATACATATATGAGGGCATGGATAGGGCCAAAGAGGCCATTAGATCAGTCTATGGTGGAGTTGAGGATAATTATCATCCCATTTGGGAGATCATTGATAGGAGATGGCAAAACCAACTTCATAGGCTCATCCATGTAGCCGCATGTTTCCTAAATCCGGCCTTCCAATTCCGCCGTGATATCCGTGGAGATAGAGAAATTCTTAGTGGGCTCTACTCGACAATAGAGCGGATGTTGCCCGTTGTTACTACACAGATAGTGTAGGAAATAGATGCCTTTAGTAAGGCACGAGGAGACTTCTTTGCACGTTAAATGACCATAGACAGTAGGACAACATTACTACCAGGTAAAAATATATTTAAGGCCATAATTGTCATCTTTTTATATTGTATTTTATTATTAAATGTTGAACTTGAAACTTGAAATGAGATTGATTTTGTTTCTTTTTCTCATCTCAGATAGCTGGTGGAGGTTGTTTGGTTCTGATGCACAGAACCTGCAGAATATTTCCATTCGTCTATTGAGCCAGCCATGCAGTTCATCTGGTTGTGAGTGCAATTGGAGTATGTTTGAGCACATACACTCCAAGAAGCGCAATAGATTGACAATGGAGAGGATGAATGACTTGGTCTATGTTCATTACAACTTTCAGCTCAGATACAGGAAGCTTTTTGACCACGACAACACCCCGATCAATCTAGATGAGGTTGATCCACAGTCTGAGTGGACCACTGAGGCTACAAATGCAGTCTTTAGTGACGAGGACCTCGATTGGGTGGATCAGGTAGAGAGAGAGGTTGAGGTTGTAGCCATGGCTGAGGAGGAGGTTAGAGCACGAGGAGACATAGCTGCTGTTGGTGAGAGTGGCATGGAGACTCAGACAGAGGCAGAGACTATGGATGCAGCTTCAACATCATCTAGGAGCGTTAGACGCCTTCGTAGGAAGGATGTTGGCTCCGCTATGCCATAGAATCATAGAGTCATAGCTATTATTTTGATATTTCTTATTTGTATGGAACATTTGATGTTATGGATTTCATATTCCATGACTTTTGTATACATTTGACTAGTTTTATAATCTATATATCTAAGTATGCTATTTCCTTCAGCAGGGCAACTACAATTTGTGTACTTTATACTTATGTGATCGTTGTATACTTGTGTATGTGATCAAATTTGCTTTTATTTGTGTTGTATTCAATAAAGGGTGCTTGAAACAAGTTTTAAATCCTTAAAAATCTCTAAATTTCTATGTTTTTTTCAACTTTTTTTATTTTGCCGAGTCTGCGCCGAGTCTGACTCTCGAGTCCCTAAGTCCCGAGTCGAGTAGCCCTAGCCGAGTCCGAGCCGAGTTCGAGTCTCGTTACTATGCTTTGGATCCTTAAGGGATCGATCCGGTGGAACGTAGCTCCGAGCAATTCCACGTGTTTTAGTGCGAAAGAGGACAATGAATAGCGTAAAAATACCTATTCGGATGCATTGGAACATTTATTTTGGTCATACGAGTTGCAGAGTGAAAGTTGCACCACTTTGCAACTTTGCACAGCTTGAATTTGACACTTTTTCCATCAAGTGAAAATCTGCCGCCACGAGAAAACCACTCCAAGATAGCCAAAACCGAGAGAGTTTTTTCTAGAGGGGCCCAACGCCTTCTTGTAGGATCAGGTGAGAATTTTCTAAGTGTAATGGTATCCAAGTAATAGCATGCTGAAGTTTGCAGCCATTTTGCACTTTGGACCCTTCAAGGATCGATCCAGTGGAACATAGCTCAGAGTGATTCCACGTGTTTTTATGCGAAAGAGGACCATGCCTAGCATAAAAATACATATTTAAATGTGTTGGAACAGTCTGCCTGGTCACACAAGTTGCAAAACGAAAGTTGCACCACTTTGCAACTTTGCACTGCTTGAATTTGATGCTTTTTCCATCAAGTGAAAATCCACTGCCACGAGAAAACCACTCCAAAATAGCCAAATTCAAGAGAGGTTTTTCTAGAGGGGCCCAACGCCTTTCTGTAGGATCATATAAAAATTTTCTAAGTGTCGCAGTATCCAGGTAATAGCATACTGAATTTTGCAGCCATTTTGCACTTTGGACCCTTGAGGGATCGATCCAGTGGAACATAGCTCGGAGCGATTCCACATGTTTCAGTGCAAAAGAGAACCATGCCTAGTGTAAAAAAATGTATTCGGACATGTTGGAACAGTCTGCTTGGTAACACAAGTTGCAGAACGAAAGCTGCACCACTTTGCACTAATTGCATTTGATGCTTTTTCCATCAAGTGAAAATCCGCCACCACTGGAAAACCACTCCGAGATAGCCAAAACCAAGAGAGGTTTTTGTAGATAGGCTCAACACGATCCTATAGGATTAGATGAGAAGCTTCTAAGTTTCATGATATCTAGGTAATAGCATGCTGAAGTTTGCAGCCATTTTGCACTTTGGACCCTTAAGGGATTGATCCGGTGGAACATAGCTCAGAGCGATTCCACGTGTTTCGGTACGAAAGAAGATAATTCCTAGCATAAAAATACCTATTGGGACATGTTAGAATAGTCCACTTGGTCACACAAGTTGCAGAGTGAAAGTTGCACCACTTTACAACTTTGCACAGCTTGAATTTGACACTTTTTCCATCAAGTGAAAATCTGCCACCACGAGAAAACCACTCCAAGATAGCCAGAACCAAGAGAGGTTTTTCTAGAGGGGCCCAATGCATTTCTGTAGGATCAAATGAGAATTTTCTAAGTGTCACGGTATCCAAGTAATAGCATGCTGAAGTTTGCAGCCATTTTGCACTTTGGACCCTTAAGGGATCGATTCGGTGGAACATAGCTCGGAGAAATTCCATGTGTTTCGATGCAAAAGAGGACCATGCCTAATGTAAAAATACCTATTTGGATGTGTTGGATCAGTCCACTTGGTCACACAAGTTTCAGAACGGAAGTTGTACCACTTTGTAACTTTGCACTACTTGCATTTGATGCTTTTTCCATCAAGTGAAAATCCACCACCAAGGGAAAACTACTCCGATATAGCCAAAACCAAGAGAGGTTTTCATAGAGGGCTCCAACGCCTTTCTGTAGGATCAGACGAGAAGTTTCTAAGTGTCACGATATCTAATTAATAACATGTTGAAGTTTGCAGCCATTTTGCACTTTGGACTCTTAAGGGATCGATCTGGTGGAACATAGCTTAGAGCGATTCTACGTGTTTCGGTGCAAAAGAGGACCATGCCTCGCATAAAAATACCTATTCAAACATGTTGGAAAAGTTCGCTTGGTCACACGAGCTATAGAAAAATGTGTACAAATTGTTCACATGACCTTTTTCACATTGTTTACATTTCAAAATTCAAAGTTTGCAAATTTTCCTACTCAAGCCATTTACAGAACAAGGTGCTACTACACAAAACATGAACTCCAACTTTACAATATTTGAGTATATCTCATTATGTAACTAAATCTTATTACAATGCCTCTGGAAATATGTTCTCTCAGATCTTTTACAATGTCACTCATACATTCAAGATTCTCTTTAAATGTCTACATCATAGTTGCTCATTATGAGGTTAACTTCAAATGAGTAACTTGAGATTCCCTCGCTAAGCTTCACACGCTCTCTTATAATGGCTTGAAATCAAAATTGAGATTTTTTAAAATCATCAAAATAAGTATGTTGCATTGCTTTTTTGGCTGAGATTCTCTTTGATGGCTCTTAAATCAACATTTTCTACAATGAAAGATCAATCAATTTTTAGTAGTTTACTTACAAATATGCAAAGTAAAAGAGAAAAATAAAGAGCATCCAAAATGGAAATGAAATAAAAATAGATGGAAGGCACTTACAGATGTTGCATGCAGGCATCAAAATAAGGATGTTGCATTGCTTTTCTGGCTGACATTCTCTTGGATGGCTCATATATCTACTTTTTTTGCAAGGGGACACCAATCAGTGTAAAAGAAGATGATAGCATTGGCATCAAACAAATTAATGTGCATACAAGTATAACTTAATAAGAACCAATGTGCATATACTTACAAATTAATCTAACGAACCATCCGGGTCTACTCTACTCTTTATTGCGTCAAGTATTTCCTCATGGTCAGACTCAGGGACCTTCCATAATGTCTTGTTCAAAGGTCTACCCCCATATTTGGTCAAATTAAAATTTGATGCCACAATAAGTTTCAAGTAATGAAGAATCTTACAATGCATGTCAAAGTCCTGAAATAGCCAATGTTTAACACTTGAATGTGGGTACCTTCTAAGCCATGTTCCAGTAACCACAACTGAGCCTGTAGGGTATTCAATATTTTCTCCATCTATAATTGGGGCCTCCAATTTTTTTTTGGTCTCAACACAATGACACAAGTAATAGTTTGTTCCCTCTTCATTGTCTTCATCTGCAATAACTGCATAAACATGCCCTGCACTGATATGTGCAAAAAATATCTTGAAATTTGTCAACATTACGAATACAGTACAAAGTAAGATAAAGATATGGAATTTCAGCAATTAAGAAAGTAGATATATCACCTAGTTGAACTAGATATGATGTGTGGTCAGAGTCAACCGATGATTCCATCTGTGTCAGTTCCAATTACTTCAGAGGGCGATACATGTGAAGTGGGCTAAGATAGCTTGTGAACCATTTGTCAACCCACTCCCCTGACTCATAACCATTCTAGACTTGCATTGTACATGAAGAACAAAAGCATGCCATCTTTCGTGTATCCATCAACCAAAAAAATCTACGAACTAAAGACGTACCTTCATTACCTGGACCCATCAAAGCATTACACCACTTGACAATTGATTTTGCATCTGTGAACTTTGCACTGTCTTTATACTTTAACTCTTCTCGTGCTAATGCTCTTTTCACCCATGCTCCCCCTTTCCATGTCCAACCTCACAAAACTTCTACATATCTTGAACACCTGTAATGACATGCATCCTACACAACCAATAGAACATATGTGAGTTCTTGAACTGTGTTGCACAATTATCAGACCATATTATATGTTGATCGTATTCTATGCCCCTTTGAGCCAAACCACTGTAGAACATCTGGAAGCAACCTTGCACGAACTCTGGAGAATGTGTGCGATCATCACTAATGTAAAAGCGGTACTCCCTCAATACCTTCCTTTTCTCATCTATACTATCAGATGCATGAATGAATGCTATGTGTACAAATATCGAAACTTGTATGGAGTTTTAATACTGTGACTACACCTCATGTTGTGGGTGTAGATTGTAGTTCTCTGCAAAGTCAACCATGGATACTATGCTTCCAACTAGAAAGGTGTCCTTGCATAGCTTGAATTGCATGTCTAGCCATCGGGCTCTATGGGTATGCATTGCATACTCAGACAGTATATTGTCACGAAATGTGGTCATAAATTGGTACATTGGAATCTTCTCAATAACCAAATCGCACCTTTTTGCTTGATACCCATCTTTTGTAGCATATGCCACTATTTTATACTTCCTGAACTCTACTAGTTTCTATGCCACCTCATTTGTGCTTTCCATATGTTGACATACTGGCATACTCTGGAAGCCACTGCAACGCTCACATGAACCATCCAAGCATGTTGTCCTATAGAATATCTGGCCATCCTCTATTTCACATAATTTTTTTGATAAGAACTCTCTTGAAGATTTTGGTGGGGCTTTTATGCCACAATCCTGCAAAACATCATTAGTATGCAAATGTAAACATATAGAACAATAAACATCATAATGGTTAGAAAACTCAATATGTAGTCTACAACAACAAGTAGTGCATGTGTGATTTATCTTGACATAAAAAGGTTTAAGCATTTCAAAAAATCTTTGAGAAATACTAATTTTAGGATAATCATTTTCCAATTTCCAAAAATATTGGGTTTGAGTCATATCCAAAAAATGCTTTGGATGTGGCTCATGATTTCGACTACCGATTCTCCTTCTTACCACATCCCTTTGATTTGGAGGCAGCCTTGTGTTATTCTTCCAATACTCTTCAATTAGTGTTCTCAAGGCTTGGACAACTTCTTTATCTTTTTGTGATAGTCTCCCCGAGAATTCCCATAATTCATTTGTATCATTGCCCTCAATTCTTTGTCGCCTTTGAATGGCTCTTGATAAAGTTTTTCTACTAATTCTCATTTGTTCACTAGTCTTTTTAATTAGACAAGCTCTCTTTGTTTGACAGCTTACCAAAGTCAATGTTATGACACGTCAAGTGACATTACTATCCTTTGAGCATGGGTTCTTACCCACACTCTCATAAGCATCCATTAGATTCTTCACAATAGTGTCTTCACTCAATACATTCGATGTTCTCAACCCAAGAGTCTTCATGATGTTCCTATACTTTACACCCCGCATCATTTCAACAAATAGTTGACATCTTGCAGTCTCATTTAGCCTTTCAAAGAATCATTCCCAAATCTTATCAGCATATCTTCTACAAGTGCGTCTTGAAATCTTACCTTCAATGTGCTGCAAAATATCATCATCAATATTAATCAAATACTTTGGCTTTCTACACAAAATTCTAGGTGGTGTTCTCCTAGGCACATACATCTCAACATTAGGAATTTCATCAATATTTAATTGAGGTGGGCTAGATTGCATACCTTCAATCGAGGGTGGAGAAGAAGACATACCTTGAGGTTCACATGGGGATGATGGCATACCTTCTTCGTCAATTCTGAGTGATGATGTACTATCAACTTGAGATGTGTTTGATGGTGTCCAACAATATTCACTTGTGGTACATGGTGTCCCTCCATATTCACTTGCAATAGATGGTGTTCGTCCATATTCACTTGTGCAAGATGGTGTCTCTCCATATTCGCTTGTGCTTAATGGTGTCCCTTCATATTCACTTGTCGTAGAGGGTGTGTCTCCAACTACGGTATCTAAATCTATCTTACGACGATGCTTTCGCATTCGTGTATGTTGTGCTGCCAATTCCCATTCTCTTTTTGACGGTTGAGGTTCCTCTACAATCAGGTTGTTTTCATCAATCATTTCCAATTTATTTTTTTCACGATATGTCGCCATCCGAACTCTTTCCTTTTATTTCAAGGTTTCCTTCTCTTCGTCTGTTAGTTTCCTCTTTGTCTTTTTCTTCGGTATGGCGGATAATTTTATATGTACCATGGTAATGAGATGAATATTAGTTCCTGAGAAATGTATCCATTAAATTTAATTGAAAAATATATTTTATTGAAGGCTTCATTTAAATAATACTTACAATCATCGTGTACAAAAGTTAACCTAGCATGTAGACAAATGTGTACAAATTATGGAAGCACTAGGCTAGCGAGAGCACATTCCTAACTAAAAGTGAATAACCATGATGGTGATTCTGAAAACTAATGAGTGTAATGGAATTTTGAGTGTTTGATAAGTTTGTGGTGTAGGAACACCTTGACAATCTATGCTTCCATTTTGAAATTTGATTCAATTTTGGGTATCTTCATGTTGTAACAGGGTCATTAAAGACATTTTCCATGTATCAGATATATGATCTTTCAAAGGTGGTTGTTTGTTGGTTATAGGAATTGGGGGGAGTTGGTTTTCATTTAAAAAGGTTTAAACAACCTCCATTGGCTCGAAGGGAGGAGTTTTGTTCATTTTGAAATCCATTTTTTTGATTAAAAAATGCTCTTTTGCAAAAATTCACTGGTTTTTTTGCACTTTCGTGCACTTGTACACATCTATACAACCTCCCCTTGATAGAAAACTAATATAATATTGTATGAAAATGTCTTAACTCTCTAATGCATCAGTTCTGAGGGCTTAACATTACGTTTGAAGGGAGCAATCGACAATTTTTTGAAACTGCTCATTTCAAGCCAGTCAAGGGTTTGAGTAGGATTTAATTATGAAATGACCATCCCACCTACTGTTATAACTTGTTTCTTGGTGGGATGGTATGTAAATTTTTAGAGTAGGTTATTTTATTGTTGAACATGCCTTGGAATGAAACTAATGACTATAGGATGTGGTTCTTAGCTCAAACAAGCACTTTTCTATGAGAATTTGAGGAACCAAGGAGTGATTTTGAAAAAGTATTGAAGGAGTGGTATATGTAATGAAATTTTGACCTTTTTCAAGGTATTTTGAAGATTTTTGATGCTTTGGAATGGTCTGGGAAGGCCCGAGTATAGGAGTTTCTATAAACCCTCCCTCTTTGCATTGAAAAATGGGGGTTTTTGTATTGGAAGCCTAGTTGAGCGGGTAAGGTCCTAAGACCTAGAAATTATCTTGTTTTGAGACCTAATTAAATACTATTTTTGGGTTTGGAAGTCTGGTGTGAAGATCTAAGGGTGGTTCCTTTGTAAAATTGGCCTACTTGGAGGCCTAAAATATTTAAAAGGTCAATTTTCTTAAAGTTGTCCCAAAGGAGTCAAGTGATGTGTTAAGGTATGTCTTGCAACTCTGAAATTGGTGCTACAATCATTTTTTTATTTTCCTATATTTTTGGAAAGTTTTGGAGTTAAGGGCCCAAAACTAGTTTTGCACAGTAACTAGATTCCAAGGGTGAAATGTGGGAAATAATGTTTATGTTTGTTCCCCAGCTTGGAGGAGTGTTGGGATTGGTCCATTACACCTTTTTAATATTTTTAGATGGCTCTTGAAGGCAAGTTGACATCTTCAATGGTTTTGGGTCCTTTAACTCCGCATTAAAAATGAGTATCACAGTTTGAAGTGTGTGCATGGTTTGGGAGATACATGTGACAGTTTGTAGATGCTTGGCTACTAGTAATATGGACAGTGAACAAAGGAACTAATTTTGTGTGTAAGGGAAGACTTCTGAAAGGTTTCATTTTTGTTGTACTAACTCAAACAAAGATTTATTAAGCAAATAATGGTTTGGTTGTTTCTTAAGAATTATAGTTTGTGTTTGTAAACAATGGTGCCATTATGGAAGATTTAAGACAACTTGTGAATGACATAATCATTGGTTGATTTTTTGAGGAACCTAGTTGATAGTAATCAGTTATTTTCAAGATTTTCAAGGTGTTTTGAAGGTCCTTAAGGAATTGTGAACTCTTAATGCTAATTTGAGTATACGAATCAAATGTTTTGTGAAGGGAAATATAGTTGAAAAAGTGTGTCAAGAAAGGTGTTGATTTCTTCCTTTGTACTGCATCAGTTTGTGCAGAGGTATTGGAAGGTCTTTGGACCCTTCAGAGGAATGGGAGAGGCTTGGAACTGTCTTAAAGGATGAATTTCCATGAATGGTTCTGAATTTCTATAATTGGCAAGTGTAAAATGGTAATTGGCAAGTGTGTATAGTTGTGTATATAATGGTAATTTAAAATGTGCATTGACAACCTAAGGTTATAATGAAAAACAAAAATGAAAGCAAGCCATAATAGAATGAAAGAAAATGTGTAAAAACTTCACATACCTTAAAAACTAGATTTTCAAATGGAGGAGTTCAACCCAATTATTTAGCCTTAGCTTCTTCTTTCTTCAAACTCCACAACAATTTGACTTGTTCAAAATATTTTTCCCTTCCACACTTCAATTATATATCAGTTTTCAATGGAATTCAAACTTCAATTGATATTATATGTCTTTCAATGTGGAAACTCTGCTATTTCATGCAAAGGTGGTAAAAAGATCATGGAAAAGGTGATGGAATGTGAAAAAGATGCTTGCACACTTCACAACATCATCAAAAAGCTATTTTTTGTTGGAGCACGTGCACAACCAGGGGAATATGTAGACTGTGGGCCTTCAAATCATAGGTATATAGATTTTTTTACCGTTTTAGTGGAGTAAAAAATGTGCTCGCGTTATAACACAAGCGCGTTATGTGAAATTCGATTTTCTTAGTATATTTTTTAGAGTGGGAGAAAGAGAGAGTGGGAGGGAGAGAGGGGGAGAGTGGGAGATAGAGAGGGGGGAGAAGGGGAGAGTGGGAGAAAGAGAGAGTGGGAGGGAGAGAGGGGGAGATTGGGAGATAGAGTGGGAGGGAGAGAGGGGGAGAGTGGGAGATAGAGAGGGAGGGAGAGAGGGGGAGAGTGGGAGAGAGTGGGAGAAGGGGAGAAGCAGAGAGTGGGAGACCAAGAGGGAGGGAGAGTGGGAGAAAGAGAGAGTGGGAGGGAGAGAGGGGGAGAGTGGGAGAAACCCTAAACCCTCAACCCTCAACCCTCAACCCTCAACCCTCAACCCTCAACCCTCAAACCATAATCCCTCAACCCTTAAACCCTAATCCATCAACCCCTATACCCTCTTAATCCCTCAAACCTCAACCCTTAATCCCTAATCCCTCAACCCTCAACCCTCAAACCCTAATCCCTCAACCCTCAACCCTTCAACCTTAATCCCTCTACCCCTATACCCTCTTAATCCTTGAACCCTCAACCCTCAACCCTTAAACCCTAATCCCCCAACCCCTATACACTCTTAATCTTTGAACCCTCAACCTTCAACCCTTAAACCCTAATCCGTCAACCCCTATACCCTCTTAATCTATCAACCATAAACCCTTAAACCCTAATCCCTCAACCCTTATACCCTCTTAATCCGTCAACCCTCAACCCTCAACCCTTAACCCTCAAACCTTAATCCCTCAACCCCTATACCCTCTTAATCTCTCAACCCTCAAACCCTAATCCCTCAACCCTCAACCCTTAAACCCTAATCCCTCAATCCCTATACCTTCATAATCCCTCAAACCTTAAACCCTAATCCCTCAACCCGTATACCCTCTTAATCCCTCAACCCTCAACCGTTAAACCCTAATCCCTCAACCCTCAACCCTCAACCCCTATACCCTCTTAAACCCTCAACCCTTAA
>CM021107.1:234031801-234174039 GCA_007115665.2 Sequoiadendron giganteum | reverse complement strand
CTCTCAAGTCTCTCCCTTTAGCACCCTACCTACATAACACTCTCTTTCTCTCTCTCTCTCTCTCTCCCCCCTCTCTCTCCCTCTCTCTCAATTCTCTCTCTCCCACCCCCCTCTCTCTCTCTCCCTCCCTCTATCCCTCCCACCCTACCTAGCTAAGTCCCCCTCAATCCAACCCCTTCTCTCCCACTCCCTCTCTTAAAATCTCACTTCGACCCCCTCTCCATCTCTCTAGACTCTCTCTAAATTCTCCCTTCGTCTAAAGACATACACAAATGCATACATACAAGCATAATACATATGTACATATAAAATATTACATCCATACAAGCATACATACATACATGACATACATGTACATAAAAATATATCAGCATACATTAATATATTGGCATTTAACATAAAGTAAGACATAATGTGAGCGCGTTATAACGCGCTCATGTTATGTGCTAGTAGACATGTTCCCCGCAAAAGCAAAAACCATGTCAAAAGTGAGAATTCTTGCTTTGGGAATTCTTGAGCCTTAGGCTTGGTATTTGCCTTGGAATACCAACCCAAAGGCTTGGAGGGCATTCCCAACGACCAGAGATGTGTTTTTAAAAAATCCACCATATTTCTCATAATCAAGTTCGTGCTCACCGTCAGGATTACACGTGGTTCAATATCGAAAAAATCGAGCACATGGGTAATGTTGGGTTATCTCTTAGTTATCCAACGATGTAATTTTTTTCACTTTCTGAAAATGTTAAGTCTTTTATCCATAATTTATTTTATCTGTATGTCTTTTTTTTGCCAAAAAGTAGTGTTTGGTATTTTTTTCGTTATAAATTAACCGTTCATCAATTTTTCAAATAAATTACATTTTTAGAAACTAGACTCCATTCTACAAAATTTAAAAAAAAAAAAAAATCAATTAGTTTCCAAAATTTGTAGGGGTAGCACGGCCAAAATTCTATTTTCAGGATATGTCCACTTCGCAAATTAGTAAAAAATCAAATATTCATTAAAAAATTATCAAAAAAAATCATGCATCAACTACATATTGTTAGCTAACTTCTGACTGTTGCGATTTTAAAAATACTAAAAACAATTTCACCGTACGAGGGTCATACAAGAGTTGCTATGTTATGTTTTTTCTGACAAAAACAACACCAATTTGTGTACGTCCCTCGTTTGAACCCCTTAATCTCAACCATTTTCAAAATAAATTAGTAGATTAGAAAGTAGGCTCAGAGCACTTGAATCCTTCTTTTTGTTCCATCTCAAAATTTTGAGTCTAAGTATCCTCAATTTCACGTCCAAGGTCATTATTTCCTGATTTCAGAAAAAAGTTGTCCACTTAAGTCCCCTTTTTGGGAACCATCTTGGTGAACTTATCCATAAGACAAATATTTTTCATATCTATAAAATAAATTGTATTTATCTATATGCCATTAATTGTCCCTTGATTAAGTATATCCACTGTTTTACTTTATTAATGGTAGAGAAGTGATTAAGAGGGGGGAAATTATTGAGCAAAATGGAGGCATAGGATGACAGATCAAAAGTGGCTTCATAGACATTTGAGATGGAAGATTGGCCTACAATAGATTAGCATTTGAATTAATTTGGAGTGCATATCAACCATTTGTGTTGGCCGAAAAAATTTACCCCTTTTCATTTGTATAAATTTCGATCGAAAAAAGATAGCCGACTAACTTCAAATAGGTAACGCCTTCGGTGTAAATTTAAACTAGATTTGAACTATAAAGAGAAATGAATGGAATAATATTGGGAGATGCTCAAGTTTGACATACCTTGTTTACGTCTATAATAACTTTGCAAGATTTTTTCACGTATTCTCTATTCCTGTTATGTTGAATACTTTCGTGTAGTCTTACTTTTTCTTGTATTTTTGTTCACCATCTCCTTCTTTGTAAAATACCGCTTAACAATTTTTCTGAATCTTCTCCTCCAAAACTTGCTTTCTAGAAGAAAAATATCTTTCACAATTTTTCTATTTCTCTTCTCCAAAACTTGTCTTCTAAGACCTAAATATCCTTCACAATTCCTCTAGTTTCTCTTTCTTATATAATGATTTACAAAAAAAAACCCTATAATTTCAATTCTAAATTAAAAACTAATTAACATGCATTTTAAGATAAAACTTAACTTAACTGCTAATTTATTTTAAAAACCGAGAAGTGATTAACATGCATTACATGAATTAGATAAATTTAGGAAAAAAAATCTAAAACTAAACTTAACTGCTAATATTAGAAAAAAAGAAAAAATTTGATTATCATGTATTACATGCATTTGAAAAACTTGGAAAAAAATAAGTTAAAACTACACTTAAGTATTAATATTAATATTAAAATCATTACATGCATTAATAACTTAGAAAAAAAAGGGTTAAAACTACACTTCATGTTAACATTAAAATCTGAAAAAACAGAAAAAGAAAGTTAAAACTATACTTAACTATTAATATTAATATTAAAATCATTACATGTATTATGAAACTTAAAAAAATAAAATTAAAACTACACTACTCTTAACTTGTTAATATAAAAATTGAAAAAAACTATTAATATTAAAATCCGAAAAAAAACTATTAATATTTAAATTCGAAAAAAAATGAGGAAAAGTTAAAAAATTGTTGATAAAATGTGTTGCATGAAAAAAAAATCAAAAATTGTTAATTTGGAGAAACTTTTAGTGTTTTTTAGGGGTTCTAATGAACCCCCCTTTTTTTACTTTCTTTTTTTAATTACGAAATTAATGCATTTTTGCATTTTTTAAAATTGTATTATATTTTTTAGTTTTACTAGACATAGGATTTTCACCAAACATTAAGTTCGGTGAAAAACTATTGTGAAAAAATAGTAAATTAGTGAATTTTTTTTTGGAAAAATAAATAAAAAGAATTTCAATAAATACAAAAAACATTATGCCATTGAAAGTGCACCTATTTCTAAATTATAATTAGTTTGACTTTAAAACTTAACTACAAGAAAAATATTAACAAAATGTTATGAAACAAAATGGATGCCCTAAATATTAGTGTTACCAACCAAAATTCAAAAGAATCAATAATTCAATCGTTTGTAGACAAAAGTTATGTGATTGAAAGTACACAACACTTTTTAAAAATGTTGTTTACTATTAAAAACTAGTTATCAAAGGAGATGCACAAAAAATTACAATTTTTAAAAAAATATATATTTACAATCTATAGAGAAAATCTCATAAATCACTAGTTTGGATCATCTGCAAATTCCTAACAATTTACCTACGGTTTGAAAGAGAGATATGGTAGATAAAGAGAGGGAGGAGATAGAAGTAGAGAAGAAGAGATATATATCTAGAGGAGGGAGAGAGGAAGAGAGAGACTTGTATTTTTTCTTCTAAAAAAAAAAACACATGTTATAATGTGAGCACACCATGACAAGCTTATGTTTGTAGCTACCTTGTGTATTACCAACCCTTAGTGTTAGATTTTCCTTGAGCATCCAACTCAAAGTGTTGGACTTGCATGTCAATGTCCAAAGACATATTTTTTGTAAATTATAAGAAAGTGACTAAAATTTAAGCATGCTCTCAATCAGGTTTAATGTTTTTCAATATTGAGATAAAAAATGCCACAATTACATCAAGTTTTCTTACCTTTGTAACAATGTAATTATTTTTTAGATTTAAAATATGTTAAGATTTTTATCTTTATTTTCTTTATTGGTGTCTTCCTTTTTTCCAAAAATCTATATACAGTATTTTTTATTTCAATTTTTATATGTTCATCTAAATTTGAAACAAAATACATTATTCTATATTTTTTTAAATAAAAGTGGTAGAGCCACTTTAACGAAGAGTTTATTGATATATAATAGTGTAAGTACATGGCTGGACTTCATGAGTCAAACAACATATCACATTACAAAAAGGGGCCATTCGCAAAGGCCAAAAAGTTGATAGTTACAATTACTGGCCCAAAGTAGACCTATAAAAAAGATCAGAATCATAACAGTGTACCATGAAGGCCTTCAAAAATATTTTCCAAATATACAGTGCCAAAAACTGATCAGACGAAGAAGAAATTGGCTCAAAAATCCCAAGAAAAAAGCCAATACCTGTCAAACCTCGCTCTTTGTAGAGGAAACCATATCCATGGGAGGGGAAAAATATGGCTCATAGAATAGATCCTCTAGAGCAAGTTTAAAGAGAAGCTGGACTGTACGAAACACAGACAACAAATTATCCGCCAAGCAGCACCCCAAGGTTGGCCTCAGGGATCGAAGATGGTCCAGGAATGAAGAAGAATTAACAGTCACCAAATCATGAACCATGACACTAAGAATGGATTGCAAGGCCGACGAAGATAGGAGATGCACCAGGTAAATGAAACCCCCAAGAAAATTTGTACCAGCATGGAGACCATAGCTTTCAAGGGTAGGCTCCAGGGAATGCATCGAACAAACATGTGGCAACAAGAAACTTCCTGCAATAAATTTTACTTTCTCATTGAATCATAAGACATCCATAAATTCAAGACAAAGAGAGAGGATAATTCATGTGCCAAAGCCATGGGATGCCTTTCAAGCCATTCACGGTCCAAAACATTCAAGATGGCCTCTTCCACTTGTGGACAATGAATTACGAATGCAATTCATATCAAATCAGCTGGGGAATGGTGGCGAACTCATAACTCATGAAAATGGGGTGGAATGAGAACCCTGAATAAACTATCCATGGCAGCCCAAATACCCACAGATTCTCTGCAAACCCAAATGTAGACTACACTGAAAATAGGCCTTAAGGAGAAAAAGGTGGCCTTCATTAAAACTCACATATGTGCAAATAGAAGCACTTGTACAAAAACCAGGAGGTTGGCATGATCACCATAAGAAATTACACTGGCAACTGAAACCACAATTGAGGCATGAAACAGATGCCAAACAACCATGAAGCCACCTCACAAAAATCGTCATTGAAAGGACTAGAGGAAAAAAAAGCTTATAAAAGTGACGCCAAACATGCATTCTTAATTAGGCAATATTCCCAAAACATTCTTGGCCATGTGAAGATCAAGATGAAAAAACCCAAACACCTGTGAAATGTACCTCCTGTATGTGCCAATGACGTCGAAAGGACCATCACAGGTAATGCAACCAATGAACATTGATGCCAAATGAACCATAGGATCATATCATCAATGATGAAGTTCCAAGGCAATAGATGTCATGGAGACCATCCCAAAGACACCTTAACAAATGATGCCACACAAAGATCTGAGATGTCATGGGACCATCTCAAAAAATAATCATAGCCAGACCCTCAAGTGCATGATTTCATGGGGACCATCAGACACAAAAGGAAGGACTATCTTTGGACTCCAAGAAGATCATCCCACAAGAGAGCTAGAATGCAAAACCTTTGAATAAAAAATATCACAAATTTCATGGTGTCATGGAGGCCACCACATTAGTCAGATATTTAAAATTATAAAACTTGGTTTTCAATTAGTTTTTTTTTTTAAATATTCGGAGAACATGCTCATTTTTTTGTTTTTCAAGATGTGTTCATTTTGAAAATTAGTGAAAAAAATATATAATCATTAAATAATTAATATAATAATCAATCATAAACTACATGGTGTTAGCTAATTTTTTATTGATGCAATTTTTGATATACTAAAAAATGTTAAAATTTTAGGAGGAACATACTAAACACTTTATTATATTTTTCTTACAACAACATGAGCACTTTATGTGTTCCCCTTTTATGAACTCCTTACTTTCCACCACTTAAAAATATATGTAGTATTTTATAAATTAGATTTAGAGCCCTATGACTCTTGTTATTATTTCATTTTTAAATTTTGTGTAAATATGTTCAATTTCTAATCAAAGATCATTTTTTATTGATTTTAGAGAAAAAAAAAAAGACACTTAAGACCCCTTTTGATCCCCGTTTCTATTGACATACCCATGTCTCACCATATTGACGTCTTCTCTTAATATCTAGTATATACTAAGGAGAGTTTAAACATACAATTCTAAAGAGAAACCCGTTCTATAGAATCATTATGATCATATATGGAGAAAAACCCAATAGTTTATACATTAAAGAAAGTAAGCCTAACCCAAAAAATATGTGAGGGATCATAAAAAAATTCAATGAAACATTTAGAAATACATGAATGCATCCCTATAAAATCTCCCCCATCCATATTTATGAGAATTATGCAAGAATAAAGTATCTTTCCATATAGTGTGAAAATACACATCAAGATGAACATCACTTCAAGTTTGAGTTCTTAAGGAAATAATATTTTAATTTTCCTTTTCTCAATAAAATCTTTGAATCTATAATTCCTACAAGGGAGAGAAATTTCTCTCAAACTATAAGAAAATATATTTCAATTCATATTGATGAAGTAAAAAAAAAATTAATATTTACTAAAAAATACCCCAAAATGATTTGATAGTGATTGAAATAACCTAAAGAGCCTTTTATTAAGTGTGTAAGGTTCTTTTTATGTGCAAATAATATGAAAATTAATGTTATTTAATGCTATTTCCAACTAGCCTAAACTGAAATTACAACAATGTGAATTGAGAATAACAATTAGACTAAAACTTGACAAAAAAATTATATTTGAAAAATGAAAGACTTGGAAAATGAAAAAGACTAAGTATTGAATGTAAAATAGTGAAAAAGTGGTATTAGATGAACTTGTGTAGAGAAGTGGCATGTATGAAAGATGCTTGTAATACTTGGCAGTAACTACTTGTGAAGTTTGGAGGTGCCAAAAGGACATGGATACCACTTGAAAAATATCTTACCTAATAGCATCATGTAGTCATAACAAACACCATGACTATAATGTCTAGGGGGTTGCCTTGTCTTGAAAGTAGGTACAAACTTGAAAATAGTTAGGTAGCCTATTAATAGTGTGTCCCAACTAATTAGGATTGATCAGCTATAAGTGGTCAGGAAAATAATGTAATTTTTAGTAAACATACAAGGCCCTATTGAAATAAATAAAATAATGCATGTAATTTGAAGATTTGGAATAATATCACTTAGAAGATGGAATGATTAAGATGTATAGATGATAGAAATAAATCATGACAATATAAGGAAACATAAATATAGTTTCTATGTCATGAGCTATGTGGAGATGTAGAAATCAAATAAGAACCTAGAAGCCCTTATTTTTGACAAAAGATGAGATAAAATGACCAAATTGGAGCAATTTCACTATATAAATTCCTAGTTCTTAAGAATGGATGGATATATAGAGCTATTATATATCTCTTGTATCAAGTTGGACTAAAAATTTAGTAAAATATGCCCTAAAATCACCAAGTAATGGCTTGTAGGGTGGCCTTGTCTTTTCTTGATAGCCAATAGGGAAAACTTGCCCACATGAAGATGCTTTATCTTTATTAGATACAACTCTAAAAATTTAGAGGGGATGGATTAGTAAATTTAAAGCATATATTGATTTTTTAAATCTTTTAAAACATTTGCAAACTTATCTAAAACAAACTTGCAATCAATATTTTGTGAATAGAAACCTTGCAAAAATAAAGGTTAAGGGGGAGTCTTTTTTAGTTAGTTGTATCGTGGGATTTCAAGAATGGATCTAAATTAAAAAGATGAGAAGTAACAATTCATAATACTAATATATGAAAAAAAAGTTAGAATCACATGTCATAGTCATTAAAACTTGTAATGTGTCATGGTAAAGGGTAAACAATATATTTCTAGTCTAGTTCTTCTTGCCTACAATGCTCAACATCGTCAAGAGAAGTTTTTCCTCACACATGAGTGTTTACATCAATCTATAATACAACAAATACACAGTTACAAATTATTTGGCAATACCTACAGATATCAATTGAGACAAAATAATCATTATTAAATATATGCATTCATACTTATACCTTTGTTAAGGACAATGATGATGAAATTACAACACTAACACCAGCATCCAAATTTTCTTGTATACTAGGAGGCGTGACAATTTAATTCATCAACTAAGCAAATAATAGTGGATTAAGCTCAAAAGAACAAATATACATAAACTATAAATTTTAAACTTACAAAAAATAAAATGTAAATGTGATATAATGTACTTGAGTAAATCCAATGTCACAACCATCCATATCAACATGCATGCTAGATAGTGATGTGATGCCCACCTATTCAACAAAAATATGTATTTTGAAATATTAAACATTATTTTGAATATAACTTGTATTATTTTATTTTGATATATTATATATTGTTTACCTCTGATATAGATGCAGTTGTATAACTTGTTGGAGGGAAGGTCAACACCATACCACCCTCTTACATTACACCCTAAAATGCATAATTTTTGCATCAATTTAATTCAATTCTATAGTTAAAAAATCATTTAAATTTACAAATTTTAAGTATAATATATAAAATGTTATAAATTATTATCAAAATGCTTGTATGTCACCAGGATACACATTATCCATCACCATATTATCTTATGCACCACCTCAATCACCCCCTATACTCCCAAAACAACTAAATAACAATGAGTACACCTATGAGAGGTGACACCCTTTTAACCCTTATATCAACTCATGACTATTACATCGATGTTGGTTAAAGATCATCCACCACATATCCCAAAATTATTTTGTATCTCATCATGATTGCACCAATGTATTGGAAATATCCTTGAAGTCATAATATGGGGTGTATTGGTTCTAGGGTCTATAAAAAGAGCACATTTTTGTTCTTTCATTATGTATTTATTTTTCACTTTATGATAGGATAATTTTGTTGCATAAAATTCACGACATGAATCTTTATAACTTTTCCATTGATTTCTTTGACTTGTAACCATGTCAACATTGATTCTAATACACTAAAATTTAATGCTTACCACTATTGGTTTCTCAAAACAACCTCTAAAAACCACCAGGAAAACCTGTCACTTTCCGCCTATCAATGCTCTATCATTCATCATAAGTTTTTAAAACAATTTTTGGGTTTGGTGTGCCTCATTTCCAACTTTATGAATCATTTTTAAATTATTAATTTCATTACCGTATGAGAAATTTATGACTTTTTTATTGAGACTATGTCTCATAATTATGACCCGGACAATCTTTTCTCTTTTCCCAAAAATAATAATATGTCAGTCAAACCTCCAGAATGCTCATTACTCCTTCTTGGCATGGATTTCCTCTTCTTAGCATGTGCATTCAATGTAAAATTCAATTTTTTCTTCCCACCTTACACCCACTCTCTCCATTCCATCAATACCCATCATTCCAGTCCTCCAACAAGATGCAATTTTCAAAAAAAATTAATGGAGTCACAATTTACAATAATTGTCCACTCACAAGCTTAGACATAGAATTTTTCACTTTTAGAAAATTAACACTTCTCAAATAAAAAAGTGAATCAATTAATTAATTGATTTTCCCACAATCCATCACCAAATTCTGCTACGTTAGAGGAGTTGAAAATTTCATCAATTTAAAGATATTTTTCTTCAATTTGTTCAACTGTAGTTTTGAATTCAATTTCCAATTTGTACGTGATTTTTTTTTCAATATCTCGGTTTTTGGTATTTTTTTATTTAAACATTTACATTTATTTTCCTTATTCATCAAATGAGAAAAATACCATAAAGTCTAATAACACAAATTATTATATTTTAATAATTTTCTTTTCACATTTAAAAGTCTATTCCATCAGTTTAATACTAAAAGCATCATTATTTTTAAATAGTAATAAAATATCTTCACTAGGAATTCAATTTATTTTAAATAAAATCAATTTCCTCTAAAATTAACCAAATCGCCATTTAAATCAACATATTCTTTTAACAAATTTTGAGAAATCAATTGAACTTTATTTAACATTTATAAGCACAATAATCACAAAAATGCATTAAAATAATAACTAAGTGTGTGTGTGAGATTCCATCATCCTCATAAACGTCTAATGGCTAAAACGACTCTACCTGATTGATGTTCTCGCCTTCATTCACGTTCACCTGTTCCTGCATTCACTTGCACTCGAGTTTTCATCAGCAATGACAAACCCCAATTTAAATAAAAATGCATTTCAAGTCATTGAAATTGCATTTCCATTTCAATTTCAATTTCACTTCAATTTAAATAGCAATATCATGATTTATAATTTGCATTTAAATAATCAATAAAATCTATACGTAACACCTATTTAATTAAAACCCTTTAGATGGAACCCCTTAAGGCTTAAATCATCAAATTTTGTGAAAAATATGTGATTTCAAAAAAAAATGAGGATGGCCTAAAAGTGGGACACACTATTGTGGAAACACCCTAATGCACTTGTGCTTGCTTTATTTCTAGCATATTGACCACTTTTTTGTATACCTTTTATGTGCGCATACCCTACTCATTTATTGCATCATGATCCACTCAAATGGATAACTTACAAATATAATTGGTCTAGTCATGTACATTGAGCCTCCTTTTTCCTTAGACTTAAAAACTTTCTATAGAGGTTTTGTGCATAACGCATAGGGAAAATTTTCCCTTTGTTGTCCTTTCCATATTACTCTAAGTCTTGATATTTTCCTTACCTTGATTTTTATTTCTTTCTCCAAATATTACCACCATATCATTGCATGATGCTTGCATTTTGATCATGTAAATTTCACATTCTTTTTCTCTTTCGTAGTTTTTCATTTGAAGAGCTTATGCTTATCATTTAGCCATTATATTGACTCTTATGGATTTGGATTACCGACATAATTTAACACTTCAATCTTTATTTTTTCATTCCTTCTTTCTAATTCCCTAATCACCCTATTTTTGATTAACTAGGGTTCAATTTTTTTGTATTAAGTATCATTGACAAAAATAAATACATATTGTAGCTCAAAAGACTACCACTAAGTGGTTTCAAAAAACAAAATAAGACTGCGCAAGGTCAAATAATGCCTTTGGTTACCAGACCTCTGATGACAAGGGAGGCTCTCCCTTTCAAATATAATCACAAACACACATGCAACTCTATGCAAGAAGGCAACAACTTAACTTAAACACATAGAAATGGAAGAGAAATTTGCAACATATATTAAGTTCAAATGTGAAAATGAATTACATAATCATGGAGCTCATATGCTCACATACAAATGGGCTTCACACATACAAAAATTTGTAACTCAATATTCCAACACCATTCCAACAGCATCTGGATATGCAACCACCAACTCTCCAAAGTTCCCCCTTCACCAAATTACAAGCATAAATATATAAAAATTGTGTGAGAATAAACCACTATTGGTTTCTCAAAACAACCTCTAAAAACCACCAATAAAACCTGACACTTTCTGCCTATCAATGCTCTGTCATTTGTCATAAGTTTTTAGAACAATTTTTGGGTTTGGTGTGCCTTGTTTCCAGCTTTTTGAATCATTTTTAAATTATTAATTTCATTACCGTATGAGAAAGTTATGACTTTTTTTATTGAGACTAGGTCTCATAATTATGACTCGGACAATCTTTTCTCTTTTCCCAAAAATAATAATATGCCAATCAAACCTCCAAAATGCTCATTACTCCTTCTTGGCATGGATTTCCCCTTCTTAGCATGTGCATTCAATGTACAATTCAATTTTTTCTTCCCACTCTCTCCATTCCATCAATACCCATCATTCTAGTCCTCCAACAAGATGCAATTTTCAATTTTTTTTTAATGGAGTTACAATTTACAATAATTGTCCACTCACAGGCTTGGACATAGAATTTTTCACTTTTAGAAAATTAACACTTCTCAAATAAAAAAGTGTATCAATTAATTAATTGATTTTCCCACAATCCATCACCAAATTCTGCTACGCTAGAGGAGTTGAAAATTTCATCAATTTACACCTGCAGCCAAAAAATTAAAATAAAACACAAGCATAAAACTTTAAAATATTTTTGGTTGTGAAAGATTGCTTCGTACCCCTCAATGCTCCTACATTAGACACCCAAGGTAGAAATCTTGTGAGCATAGGCTCAAAAAACTAGAGTTGAATGGTAGAACCATTATTTCATATTGCAAGCAATCTGCAACGAACTTCATCATTGTCCAAAGTGCACATGAAGTCTTTTCTTCTTCCTTTTCTTCCAACATCTTGCTGGTACTAGCTTCACTCTCCTCCAACAAATCTTCTTACCATTTTTCTCTCGTCTTGTGGATTTTTATCCAACATGTACCATCCTCCAAATAATCTCTCTTCTCATCCCCTCTTTCATGGGTTTTGACCCACTACAAACCAACCACCTCCACCAAATCTCTCATGTAGCTTCCTCCATAGCCTCTACCTACAAGTATACACCTATATACCACTTTGTATCCTCACAATTCGTTTTCTTTTCTAACTCTTTTATCATCTCACAATGCAAATCTTTTACAAATTCAACATTATAAAAATCATAAAAATCATATTTTACCTTGATGACTTCTTTTGTCACATCATCTTCTTCCTCACTGTTGAATGCTACTATATTTGTTGTTGCATTGAACAACTTCTCTATCTTTGCAATCTCTTCCTCAAGAAACTCTTGGTCTTCATCAGGTTCCTCATCAAACACTAAATCCTCATATATCACTGCATACTTTGTTTTAACTGCAACATCCCCAACTATTGCAATTTGGTTTTCTCTTTCTTAAATTTCTTCCATTTCACTACTCCTTTGTTGTTGTTGCAATCTCACTTACCACACGTTCTCAAACTTCAACCTCTCAAGTATAGACTGCCTCACATTCGGTGATCAGTCTACACACCACACACACTCCACCCCGAGGTCTTGGTGCAAACTGCCTCATGTTTGACGCTCTTCTTGCACACTCAAGAACTCCTACTCTGATACCACTGATGACAAGGGAGACTCTCCCTTTCAAATATAATCACAAAAACACAAACAACTCTATGCAAGAAAGCAGCAAATTAACTTAAACACGTGAAAAAGGAAGAGAAATCCGCAACATATATTAAACACTTAAATCAATTAGGATTCATTTTCAAATTTCACTTAAAATATTTTTAAAAGCATTTATTTATTTAGAAATTTTTAGCATATTTTTCTTATTTGCTAAAAAATTATAAATAAATTAATGTATTTAAAAATAAAAAGAACTAGGTGATAGACTGTAACCCGCACCTACATGCTCCCGCGCGTGTTGTTTTTGGGCGCCCACGGCCTGTAACAGGCCGAGGCTTCATCTTTTTCCCTGTTGCGTGGGGGTTTGGGTGAGAGAAGGGTGTGGTTGGTAGGTGATTGTGTAGTGTGGGGGAAGTGGGTGGTGGAAGCAGTGTGGTAGGCGTTTGGAGTGAGAGGAAACGGGGTGGGTTGGGTGTAGGGTTTCGGTTTGGGGATATGGCAAAGGCTTCCAAAAGCCTAGTGATTGTTGGGCCAAATCCATCTCAAGCTTTTTCGGTAGCCATGCATGCACAAAAAATAGATTCATCTTTTGTGGGTGAGAGCTCTAAGCTCAAGAAAGTGAACAGTTGCTTGTCACGGAGTCAAGATCATCTTGTTCTGGTTATTTCTCCTGAATCGGTTCAAGAGGACATATCTTATTGGAGCCAACATGTGTTGATTTGTAAGTTCTTGGGTATTCGTGTCCCTCTCTTGGCTTTAGAGTCCTGGATCTAGTGAACTTGGCAAGTTGAAGGTGATTTCGATCTTTTGGTGGCTGTGAATGGCTATTTCATGGTTGATTTTTCTTGCATCTCGAATCATAATCATGTTTTTGAGGGAAGGCGGTATTTTTACAATCATGTTGGCATGTTCATTAAGCCCTGGCATGGAGGTTTTAACGCAATAGAGGATCTGGCTACACGGGTCCCTGTTTGGGTCTGTCTACTAGGGTTGCCGTTGGAGTTTTACAGGAAGGATATTCTGCACCGAATTGTTGCTTTGTTGGGGAAGTCTGCTACCATTGCTCAAAATACTTTGGATAAAAAGGTATTGTATTATGCTTGCATTTGTGTTGAAATTGATTTAAATAACCCTTTGTTGGATGCTTTGGAAATTTGTATTGGCTCTGCCTCATGGATTCAATAGTTAGATTATGAGTCCCTTCCTTTTCATTGTCACTTTTTTCACGAGTATGGACACCTTCAGCACCAATTTCCTCAAGCACCCAAAGCAGCGAGCGTTTCTTCTTCTCCTTCTTTTGTGCCTTCGGTAGAGAAGGGGGATAAAGGAAAGGCACTTGTGGTTGAGGGTGGGCCTGATAAGGATGGCTTTATTCCCATTAAGCTAAGGGCTAAAGGGAGGGGTTAGAAGTGGACCTATAAGGATAGATAGAATGATCAGGGTTTCAATCATTTTGAGGTCCTAGATAATTAGGCTTTGGAGGAAGGGATCCTTGTTGAGATTTCTTCTAGGGCCACTAGTATGGATGTTGGGTTGGATATAAAGCTGGAGCAAGAAATTGTTGTTCAGAATATTTCTTCAACTTTAGAGCAAGGGATTTATGAGCCTCTTGGGGCCTCTGTAGATGTGCAGGATGATATTTTTTTAGTGGATTTAGCTAAGGGGATGTTCTCTTCAGGTAAAGGTTAGGGATCGTCTCCTGCTTTGGGGGTGTTGCAACGCCCTCTCAAGAAGGGGCATTTTGAAAATTCTTCTAAGGTTGGTTGTAAGAAGGATGTGGATAAGCTTAAATCTACCGAGGATTTTTTGGTGGAATTAGGTTCTGTTAAGACCCTTGAGGCCCACTTCTCTCAACCTTCCTCATGATTATTCTTTCATGGAATGCAAGGGGGCTGAATAGCACCTTCCATCAAAAGGCTATTCAAGATTTGTTTGTGGTTCATTCTCTAGATATCTTTTGTGTTCAAGAGACTAAGCTTTGGGTGGATCTCATGCTTCAACATGCTCCTTGTATTTTTTTTTCTAGCCAGTGTCAGTGTATTGGTTCTAGGGGAACCTCTGGAGGTCTGGCTCTTTTCTGGGATCCTCATAAGGTTGTTCCTCATTGGTGTATTTCTAGCCAGTTTGTTATTTATGTGGTGGCTTCGGTTTTGGAATCTGGTAAGACTATTTTGGTTAGTAATGTTTATGCTCGGATTGACATCCATGGTAAAATCCAACTTTGGGCTCATATCAGGTATGTTAGGTCTTGTGCACCTTTTCTGCCTTGGATCTTAGTTGGTGATTTCAATTCTGTGTTGAGCTTGGAGGAGAAAAGAGGAGGGTTGCCTAGGCTTGGTCCTGCTTCATATCTGTTTCAGACTAATGTGGACTCTCTTTCACTGGTTGATGTTAAACCCTTTGACGAAATATTCACTTGGAATAATAGACAGAGTGGACCTAAAGAAATTTTTGAGCAGCTTGATCTTGTCTCTAGTTCTTGGGTTAGAGGTAGCTTGGTCATTCTCTCTGAGATTCTTGATTGGTGTGGCTCTGATCATTGGCCAATTAAGTTTTTTTCTTCATCTTTTCCAAATCCAAAGAATCCTCCTTTCAAATTTCAGCTTATGTGGTGCCTGCGTGATTCTTCTTTGGGTGATCTTGTTGCTCAATGGTGGCGGGATGGAGCCCCTGTGTATGGTACAACTATGTATCTCTAGTTAAGAAGTTGCAATATGTCAAGTATCATCTTAAGCGATGGAATAGGTTGTGTTTTGGTAATTTTCGGGCCAGGAAAAGAGATGTGTAGGATCACCTTGCTGTTATTACTCACCAAATTTAGGATTTGGGATTCTCGGAGGCTCTTGGGCATGCTAAGGCTCAGGCTCTGAAATTGGTGGAGAAGTGGGAGCTTCGTGAGGAGATTTTCTAGAAATAAAAGGCTAGGATTGATTGGTTTCAAGAGGGTGATAGGAATACTATTTTTTTCCATCATTCGATGCAAGCTCGTTGGAATAAGTGTTTTATTTCTTCTCTCGTTAATTATGAGGGTCTCTCGATCTCTTCGCAATAGGCTTTGTCTAGAGAGGCTCGCCAGTTCTACTCTAATCTGTTTACTGAGGATTCACTTCCTGTAGAGGCTGACGAGAATATGGTCCTTGCTTGAATTCCTTCTTTGATCTCTAATGAGTTGAATGCTTCTCTTATTCGCTCGGTTACTTTGTTATAAGTGGAGGAGGTTGTGTTTGGGATGAACAAGGGGAAAGCTCCTAGCCCTAATGGTTTCCTAGTAAAAAATTTCTAGGAGTTTTGGGATATTCTGAAGCTAGATTTGTTGGAGGTGGTTTGGGAGTCTCTTCATAGCAAGCAGATGCTTTGTTCCCTGAATGCTACTTTTATGGTTCTCATTCCTAAGAAGGAAGGTGTTGATAGGCTTGATCTCTTTAGACCTATTATGCTATGTAATGTGGTGTATAAGATTATTACAAAGTTGATTGCTGAGAGGCTTAAATCTTGTTTGCCTATGATCATTTTTGAGGAGCAAGGTGGCTTTGTGGCGGGTCATCAAATTCTGGATGGGGTGGTGGTTGCGTCTGAAGTCATTCATTCCATGGAAACCTCTAAGGATAGGTCTATGTTTATCAAGCTGGATATGGCCAAAGCTTATGATAGAGTTAAATAGAGTTTTTTTTAGAAGATTATGTTGGCCTTTGGTTTTTCTTCTGATTGGGTGAGCTGGATTTTGAGTTGTGTGACTTCTTCCTCTTTTTAAGTTATTGTGAATGGTGAACCTTCAAAGCTTTTTAGGGATACTAGGAGCCTTTTTCAGGGGGATTTTCTCTCTCCTTATTTGTTTATTATAATGGTGGAGGGGTTGGGTCAGCTTCTTAAATCTCAGGTCTCACAAAGCTTGATTCATGGGTGGCAGTGGGGGATGGGTTTTCCAACGCTTTCTCATCTCCAGTTTGTGGATGACACCTCTCTTATGGGTTTGGCTTGTATTCGGGAGGTTGAATCCTTTAGGTAAGCTTTGGATATCTACCTTGCAGCTTCGGTCTAGAAATTCAATGAGCAGAAGTCTTCTATCTTCTTCTTTAATACTCCGCGGGCTATCCAACGATGGATTGTAGCTATTCTACAGTTTCAAATAGGGTATCTTCCCTTTGTCTATTTGGGTATTCCTCTTGTTGTTGGTCATCAGTCGAGGTCCTCCTAGCAGCTACTGCTTGATAAGCCTAGGTAGAAGGTTACTCATTGGACTCATTGATGGTTGTCTACAGCTGCTAGAGTGACTCTTCTCAAGTTTGTTATCTAGGCCCTTCCCATCTACAGGTGCTTTGTTCAAGTGGCTCCAATGTATTTCCTTAAGGAATTTGATGCTCTCTCATGTCAATTCCTTTGGAGTGGTAATTTTTTGTCTTTAGAGTGGAGCCTTTTTAAGTGGTAATCTATGTGTAGATCAAAGAAGGAGGGTGGTCTTGGTTTATGCTCTGCTATTTTGAATGGGCAAGTTCTTGTTGCCAAGCTTTATTGGCGATGGTGTACCAATCAACACCAGTTATGGGCTCGTATTCTCAACCATAAATATCTTCGGGGTGGTGCTTCTTTTGAGGTTCCTCGCTATCCTCTGGAAGGGAGTGGTTCTATTATTTGGCGTACTTTGAAAGTGGGAGCGCAGTTGATTAAACGTGCGCTTTTTTGGATCTGTCATTCGGGGTCACAGGCTCTTTTTTGGTCAAATTCTTGGGATGGTCACCCTCTTATTCTCTCTTCTCTTCCTCACCTCTAGTCCCTTTGTGATGTTTTTATTGCGGCTGGTTGGGATACCGTGGAGCATTATAAGGTGGCGTAGCATTATGGATCAGCTATAAGTTTTTGTTGGAAGCATCCCTCTTAGTGGCCACCTGGGGGGTCTGTGGGGGATAGGCGTGAGCTTTCCCAGCTTTTGGCTTCCCATGCTTGTAATTATTTGAGAGGACCTAATGTCTTGGCTTGGGATGGTTTGGATTTGTCTGGAGAGTACTCTGTGTCTGCTAGTTATAAGCAGTTGGGTAGGCAGTTGTTTGGGGACATTGAGGTCCCTTGGTGGAAGCAAGTTTGGCACAAGTTGTCATGGCCCAAGTGCGATTTCTTCATGTGGTTAGTGGCTCAAAATCAGTGTCTTACTTGGGATAATTTATGTAAGCGTGGTTTCCAAGGCCCTTCTATGTGTGTTATGTGTCGTGGTTGTGAAGAGAGTGTCTCTCATCTCTTCTTCCAATGTTCTTATGCTAGGGACATTTGGCATTTCTAGTGGAGGGTGTGGAATATGGCCTGCTGGCATGTTTCCTCTTCGGCGAAGTTTGTGGAATGGTGGGGTAGGGCCCCTATTTCTACCTCCTTTCTTCAAGCTTCTTGGGCTCTTGGCCCATCCTTTGTTATCTGGAACCTGTGGTTGGAGAGGAATAGGTGGATTTTTTAGGATGCATTGTTGATGGCCCCTCACCTGTGGTGAAAAATTATGCATTCTTTGGGGGAAACTATTGCGGCTAAGTGTGATCTGACTATGCCAGTGGACCCTCATGATGTTGGTTGTTGTAATCATCTTCATCTTCCTCCTCCGCAAGGATAGCTCATGCACAATAGATGTAGACATCCTACCCCGAAGGTGAATAGGGAGGGAAGATGGTCCCCTCCTCCTCAAGGTGTCCTAAAAATCAACTCGGATGACTCTTCTCATGGAAATACGAGTCATGTTGGAATTGGTGGTGTGGGTCGGGATAGCTCTGGAGATGTTCAATTTATCTTCTTTGTTTATAAGGGTCTTCATACTAATAATTTAATGGAGGCTTGGGCCATTTTATTGGTTGTGGAGCGAGGCAGTCAATTGGGATGGCAAAGGATCATATGTGAGTTTGACTCCCAGGTTGTGGTGAACTTGCTGAATAGGCGGTATTTAGATGATGTGAGCTGGCAGTTGGCTTTGATTATTGAACAAATTCTCACTCTCTGTGCTTCTTTGGAGTATATTACCTTCACTCATATTCCTAGAGAATGGAATGGCGTTGTTGATTGTTTGGCTAAATGGGCTTATGATCATATTCATGATTGGAATTTGGTGGATCAGGGTCAACTACCACCGGATTTGTCTCAACAGTTGGATCACTTGGTGGAACTTGATAGGGCTATTTAATGCCTTTGCTTTGTAACATTTTCTTGTTTTAATAAAAAAATTGTCCCTCTTTGATATTAAAATTTTAAAAAAAAAAAATTAAATAAAAAGGAAATATTCTAGATTTATTATAACACATAAAAATATGTTTCTAAATTAATATTATTTAAAACATGTATTGATGTAATTCATTTTCAAATTATTTTATTTAAATATTGCAATAGTTATTTCAAAAAAAATTTAAATATCACTTTTTTTAATGTTTTAAATATATTAATTTAGAAACATATTTTTTATGTACTATAATAAATTTAGAATATTTCTTTTTTATTTAATTTTTAAATTTTAAATACATTAATTTATTTAGAATTTTTACAAAGAACAATTATTTTTTATACTTTATAATTTTATTTCTATTCTAATATTAAAGAACATTTTACAATGAATCAAAGAATATTTTTCTTTTCTAAAGATTTTTAATATTTTTTAATTTTAAGTATATTAATATAAAAACTTAGTTATATCTATAATAGTAAATTTAAGGAATTTCTTTCATACTTTATCTTATAAATTTTAAAAACTTCTTTTATGTGTAGTTCTTTATAAATAATAATTATTTTTATTATAAAAGATTACTTAAATAATTTCTATTCTAATATTAAAGAACATTTTACAATGAATCAAAGAATTATTTCTTTTTAAAAGATTTTTAATATTTTTTTAATTTTAAATATATTAATATAAAAACTTAGTTATATATGTAATAGTAAATTTAAGAAAGTTTTTTATATTTTATCTTATAAATTTTAGAAACTTCTTTTTATGTGTAGTTCTTTATAAACAATTATTATTTTTATTAGAAAAGTTTACTTAAATAAAGAAATATGTTGTTTTAAAAAGATTTTGAATATTTTTTAATTTTGAATATTTTTTAATTTTAAAAATATTAATTTTCTTTTTATAATTAAGTTTTTAAATTTCAGAAACTTCTTTTTATGTCTAATAATTTAACATATATTTTTTATACTTCATCTTTTTGAACATATTTGTTTCATACTTTATATTTATTATAAATAATAATATTTTTTTATTGGAAAATATTACTAAAATAAATATATTTAAAAAATATCAATTCATATTTTGTGTGATGTCATAGAGAAAAAATAGCTTTTTTTTTATTATTGCTAGTTGATTTCTGGAAGAAATCTAGCAATAATCAATATAGATTGTGGAAAATTGATATCATTTAACCTCTTTTTTTTATGTACACGGATTCTCAAAGAATTGACTTTCATTGTAAACACCTATCGGTGTAATTAGAGTTACGATTTTTGTTAGTTGCTTATAATATAGATTTTAATAAGATAAGAATCATTAATATGATTCGTTGAGAATTTAGACACAAGTTATATGTTTAAGAAATATGGAAGGAGTATATGGAGGCTATGCATAAATGAAAAAAATTATGCAATTGCTACATAGATAGGTGGAACAACTTTCTAGAATAATTGTGGGGTAGGAACATATGAAAATAGTCGCAAATTGAAAAATGAAGAAAGAGGTTGGGGATGAATTTTTAGAAGGTGATTTATCATCTATTTAGCTACTGAACCACGCTAATGTGGAAATTAATAAAGTTGAGGTAATGCATGGCAGACACTAGCCTTTCAACAAGGCAGACAACATTCGATATATGAAAGGATATATGGAGCTTCAAAAATAGTACAACACAAAATACCCTCCAGACAAAGACCCAGATCCATAGAATACCAAGATTCTATATCGACAATGGTGAAGAATTCAATGTGGAAGTTATAAGATCGAATGAAGAACTATCTGACATAGACCTATCATGGAATGAAAATGACTAAAAGTCAATATATGAGCAATGGTATTTAGAATAATTTATAATTGTAAATGTTGTAATAACTATCATTGTATTTCTTGAGACCTTGCGACCTAGTCTTAGTAAAACAATCCTGCACAATTGAAATTTTCAACTCCTCCAACACTTTTTTATTTGAGAAGTGTTAATTTTCTTAAAGGGAAAATTTCTATGTCCAAGCCTGTGAGTGGACAATTATTGTAAATTGTAACTCCATTAAAAAAAATTTGAAAATTGCATCTTGTTAAAGGACTGGAATGATGGGTATTGATAGAATGGAGAGAGTGGGTGTAAGGCGAGAAGAAAAAATTGAATTGTACATTGAATGCACATGCTAAGAAGAGGAAATCCATGCTAAGGAGGAGTAATGAGCATTTTGGAGGTTTGATTGGCTTATTATTATTTTTGGGAAAAGAGAAAAGATTGTCTAGGTCATAACTATGAGACCTAGTCTTAGTAAAACAACCATAACTTTCTCATACGGTAATATGAAATTAAGAGTTTCAAAATGATTTAGAAAGTTGGAAACAAGATGTGCCAAACCCAGAAATCATTTTAGAAAATTTTGATGAATGACAGAACATTGATAGACAAAAAGTGACAAGTTTTCTTGGTGGTTTTTGGAGGTTGTTTTGAGAAACCAATAGTGGTTTCTTCTCACACAATTTTTATATATTGATGCTTGCAATTTGGTGAAGAGGGTGTTTGGAGAGTTGGTGGTTGCATATCCAAATGCTACTCGAATGGTGTTGAAATGTTGAGTTGCAGATTTTTGTATATGTGAAGCCCATATTGTATGTGAGCATATGAGCTCCATGATTATGTAATTCATTTTCAAATTATTTTATTGATAAGTTAATATATTTAAAGATAAAATATCATATTTAAAGAAAAATAATAATTAAAATTTGATTCAATTTAATTTCGCACTATTTTTAAAAATAAAAAATAATTATCTCAATTTATTTTTCTATTATTATTTTTCTATAAATAAAACTAAAATAAAACAATTATTTTTTATCCACTAAAATAATACTTATCATTTATTTTAGTTTATTTTATCCAAATTTCTAATATAATTTCTAATTTATTTAAAATTTTAAAAAATAATGATCATTCTAATTTTAGTGTGATGGTTACTACTAACTCTAGAAGATCCTAGATATTGATAAATATATTAAGGATCATTAGAAATAACATTTGATGCACACTTAGATTGAAGTATGTATAAGTATACATTGAGTTAATCTACACTTATGATGTCTATATATTCCCTATGCTTGACCATTCATGATGCAATATGGTCGTAAGATAGAAGGTTATAATCTTCTTGACAATTTATTATATTAGTATATTCCCTTATATTTGCTTAACCTTTCTAATCCTTCACATTAATCGCTTATTCTCGGTAGCTTTATGACTAGTCCAAAGAACCTATCATTTTTATAATATAATAATGCATTTTTAATATCTCGCAAAATTAGACCTCCTTCATAGTGTCTTTACATTTAAAGTTTGGCCCATAAATAAAGTTAATTATTCACTCTTAATCAACATGAAAATTAAGCTATCCAATGCTCAAATAATGTTCTTATATTCTGAATTTTTTTCATAAATTTCATTTAATTTTATTTAATTATTGATAAATTATTTTTTTTTAAATAAATATTTTATTTAAATTTTACTTAATTATTGATAAGTTTTTAAAAAAATATTAAAAATCTTTAAAAATTATATATTCTTTGATTTATTGTAAAATGTTCTTTAATATTAGAATAGAAATAAAATTATAAGAAATAAAAAAATAATTTTTCTTTTTATAAATTCTAAATAAATTAATGTATTTAAAATTTAAAAAAATTAAAATTAAATAAAAAAGAAATATTCTAAATTTATTATAACACATAAAATATGTTTCTAAATTAATATTATTTAAAACACGTATTGATGTAATTCATTTGCAAATTATTTTATTGAAATATCTGCAATAGTTATTTCAATTTTATCCCTAAATACTATTAATATGAAAATGATTTAAAAAATTAACTATGATATTTCATAAAAAGAACAATTATTTTTTATTCTTTATAATTTTATTTCTATTCAAATATTAAAGAACATTTTACAATGAATCAAAGAATATTTTTCCTTTTTAAAGATTTTTAATATTTTTTTAATTTTAAATATATCAATATAGAAACTTAGTTAGATATGCAATAGAAAATTTAAGAAAGTTCTTTCATACTTTATCTTATAAATTTTAAAAACTTCTTTTTTTATGTGTAGTTCTTTATAAATAATAATTATTTTTATTAGAAAAGATTACTTAAATAATTTCTATTCTCATATTAAAGAACATTTTACAATGAGTCAAAGAATATTTTTCTCTTTTAAAGATTTTTAATTTCACGTATATTAATATAGAAACTTAGTTATATCTGTAATAGTAAATTTAAGAAAGTTCTTTCATACTTTATCTTATAAATTTTACAAACTTATTTTTATGTGTAATTCTTTATAAATAATAATTATTTTTATTAGAAAAGATTACTTAAATAAAGAGATATGTTGTTTTAAAAAGATCTTGAATATTTTTTAATTTTAAGTATATTAATTTAGAAACTTACTTAAATGAAATAATAAATTTAGAATATTTTTTATAGTTAAGTTTTTAAATTTAAAATCATTATTTTTTCTTTAAATATCATATTTTATTCCTAAATATTATTTTAAAATTATTCTAAAACTATTTTTAAAATTATATTGAAAAAAAAAAACTAAAATAATGTTTAATTAATTATCTATTTATCTTGATTTTTTTTTAAAGATTTAAAACAGTAATTGATAATAAGAACAAGGACCGTAGTGCTTTGAATGTACTTTCTAAACTACTAATTTTATTTGAAAATGGTAGAGATTAAGGTTCAAAAAAGTTACCCACACAAATTGGTCCTATTTTTTTCAAAAAAAATTAACATAACGTATGTTGTGGATAAATCAAAATGTTAATTTTTTTTTAATATTGTTAAAATTGCTTTAGTAAGAAATTAGCTAACAACATGTCGTGTGGACCCAATTTTTTCAGATAATTTTTTAATGAATAGATAATTTTTTACTAATTTTCAAAGTGGACACATCCTAAAAAATTGAAATTTGACCATGTTACCACTATAATTTTTGGGAATTAATCAAAAATCATTTTTTTTAATATGCGTAGAACAAAGTTTAGTTTTATAAAATGTAATTTATTTGAATTTTCAATGAACGGATAAAAAATAAAGTAAAAAATACCAAACATTGGTTTTTGATAAAAAAATGGATACAACAACAAAATAAAATAAAAATGAAAGCCTTAAAATAGTCAAAATGAGAAAAAAAATTACATTACATTGTTAAATAGATAGAGAGATCTCAACATTACCCAAGTGTTTGTTTTACTCGACCTTGAAACACATGCAAACCTGATGGTTAACACGAATGAGATTATGTGAAATTTTGTAGAATATGTAAAAACACATTTTTGGGTGTTGGAAAGGCGGGACCAAATGCGAGGGTGTTATAACATGCTCATGGTATTTGAATGCATTGACAAAATGCAAGTGTGTTATGGTCTATATTAAAAAATTCCTTCTCTTTTTCTCTCTCTTTAGATTTTCTTGTTGAGAATTTGTGTCTCTAACTCACTAGAATATCCCTATAAAAGTCTCATATTATCAAAGAGTTCATAAGTGTTAAGTTCATGCTTGTATCATTGTACCGCTAGATGATTGTGAGAAAGGTGTGGTAGTGTGGTGCTACCGCCATACCACAAGTACCTTCTCACTAAGGTGTGATAGTGTGGATACTGTCATACCACGGGACTCTTCTTGTTGTCTAGCGGTGGTGCGATTATCGCCATACCATGGAAGCCTTCTCAGAGCCAAGCGGTAGCGCGATATACCGCCACCCCACGGGATCCTTTTGAATATCTAGCGGTAGTGCGGTGTATACCACCATATCGTAGGAGTCTTCAGCCTGTCTAGCGATAGTGTGGTAGTAAGACTGTGGGTGAACGAGTGCGAACTTGGTTAACTGATGAGGTGTACGCTGAACAGTGGAGGACAATTGATGACTTGGAGATGGTCATTTGAAGACTGGGAAGTTTGACAATTTCTCAATAGAGGAAACTGAATTGGACCATTTGTACAGAGAACGAATTGATTATGGTTGTTGTTATACATTGCAACATACAGTAACTGTGGATGGGTTCAATGGTTGGATGATCGAATGATCTAGTGGGAGTTAATGTTGCTGCTATAAGATTGATTATCTGAAAGGAGAGTCTGTAACTTGTATGTAATTCAGAAGGGAGATCAAAGTCTCTTGGAAAAAAGTCCAAGGTGAACTGCTGGAATTGTGGGCAGCCTGGTCATGTCTGAAAGGATTGCAAACAGAAGAAAAATAAGAAGAAGAAGAAGAATTCTAACAATGATTATTCTCAAAGCGATGTAGATGCCTTCATTATAGCCTTGGCAACTCGGGCATCTGATGATGTCTGGCTGATTGATTCTAGTGCATCTTTCCACATGACATCTCATAGAGACTGGTTCACAAAGTATGAAAAATGTGATGGTGGAAGGGTGTATTTGGCAAGAGATTCATCTATTGAAATTGTTGGTCATGGAAGAGTCATAATTCAGTTTCCTGATGGAAGAATTAAGGGAATTGATGGCGTAATGCATATACCAGGTCTGGCTCGAAATTTACTTTCTGTAAGAAAGCTGAATGATGTCAGAGTGCAAGTCTCATTCTCAGGAAATTGTTGCAAAATGACTAGAGGCTCGATGGTGTTGGATAGGGGTGCTCGAATTGGTACTCTGTACAAGCTGGACGCATTGACAGTTCAATGTAACAGTGTCTCTGCAAAGTCACAAAAATTGTGCTTAAAGAGGAGAAAGAAAATGTTCCCATTGGGGAAAACTCTTTGGAAGTTAGACTTCCAGTAGAGAATACTATGCTTTGGCATCAAAGGCTCAATCACATTGGTGAAAAAGTTTTGAAAGCCCTGAAAAATAAAAAATATGGTTGAGGGGCTTGATGATTGTAACCTGGAATTTGAATTTTGTGAATTCTATTTATGGTAAACATCATCGTGTTTTGTTTTACTTGAGTCCTCACAAATCTTCTGGTGTTTTGGATTATATTCACTCTAATTTTTTTGGCAATGAATGTACCTTCATTATAGAAATCTAAATATTATGTTTCTTTTATTGATGATTATTCGAGGAGGGAATTTGTGTATTTTTTAAAAAGTAAATCAAAAGTGTTTAGTCATTTTAAGGAATTTAAAAACCTTGTGGAAAAATAGACTGGAAGAAAAATAAAGTGTTTAAGGACTGACAGTGGCGACGAGTTTTGTTCTGATGAGTTTGAAAGGTATTGCAAAGACCATGGGATTAAAAGGCATAAAACTACACCTTACACTTTGCAACAAAATAGAGTTGTTGAACGGTTGAACATGACGTTGATGGAGAAGGAAAGAAGTATGTTGAGCAATGCTAGTCTGGAGCATAAGTTCTAGGCTGAGGTTGTGGCTACAACATGTTACTTATTAAATTGGTCTCCTTTGTCGGCACTTGTTGATAAAACTCCTATGGAAGCTTGGTCTGGTAAGAATCCCTCTCTGAGACATATTCGTGTCTTTGGCTGCGAAGCATATGTTTATGAGTCAGATGTGAAGAGATCTAAATTGGAGAACAAAGTTGTTAAATGTATCTTCATTGACTATGGCACTCATGTGAAAGGATACAAGCTTTGGAATCCTATGACTGAGAAGGTTGTATGCAACAAAAGTGTAATCTTTCGAGAGCTGAAATTGTCTTTAATGGATCTACAATCAGAGATGAAAGAAAATAAAGAGAAAAATGATGTTGTTGAAATACCTCTAACTCCTGAAAAAGAGGAACACATTGATTGTATACCTGAAACTGAGGAGAGTTCAAGAAGCTTTGAGAATTCTTAACAAGAAGAAGAACTGCAACCTCAGCCTCAACTTGTGAGGAGGTCCACACGTGAGAAGAAGCAACTTGATAGGTTTGGATTCTCTATGTTGGATTCTAGTTGTGCCTATGATTTGATTACTAACATGAATGAGCCTAGGATTGTAAAAGAGGCAACTGAAAAATGTCTGATTCAGATTCCTGGTTGGAAGCCATGAATGAAGAAATGGCATCTTTAAAGAAAAATGATAAAGTTTGGGATTTGGTTCCATTGCCTAAAGGTAGAAAGCCTATGGGCTGCAAATGGGTATTTAAAAAGAAAATTGGTCTGGATGGTTGTGTTGAAAAATATAAAGCGAGGTTGGTTGTGAAAGGATATTCCCAGGAAGAGGGAATTGATTATGGGGATATTTTTTCTCCAGTAGCAAAGCTGACATCTATTATATTTATTTTGTCACTTGCAGTAGCATATGACTGGGAGATTGAGCAAATGGATGTGAAGACAACATTTCTTCACAGTGATCTTAAAGAAGAAATTTATATGTCTCAGCCAAAGTACTTTGTGAAATAAAGGTAAATAAAATCTGGTTTGCAAGTTGAAAAAATCTTTGTATGGATTAAAACAATCTCCTAGAATGTGGTACCGGAAGTTTGACACATTTGTTTTGTCACTAGGTTTTGTAAGATTGAAATTAGATCACTGTGTGTACTTTAAAACTGAAAATGATTGAGTTCTTATTATTGCACTTTATGTTGATGATATGTTGTTCATAGGGAATAGTAAGTCTATGATTTCTGATAAAATCTTAGTTGTCTACAAAGTTCGAAATGAAGAATCTTGGTGCAGCAAGGTATATTCTGGGAATGGAAATAACTAGGGATAGAAAGAGTAGAAAACATTGGCTCAGCCAGAGCAAGTATATTAACATTGTTCTAGAGAGATTTTGTATGACTGATTGCAAGCAGCTAGTTGTTCCAGTTTTGCAAGGAATGAAGCTATCTATTGAAGATTGTCCAAAATCTCCTACTGAGATGGAGGATATGACCAGGGTGTCTTATGCAAGTGCAGTTGGTAGTTTAATGTATGCAATGGTTTGGACAAGGCCTAACATTGCCCTAGTAGTGGGAGTACTTAGCCGTTTTATGGAAAATCCAAGAAGGACACATTGGGATGTTGTGAAAAGAGTGTTTAGATATCTGAAGAGCACTTCAGAATATGCTTTGTGTTACCATGGAAATTTGGTTGAATCATAGAGAACTCTCAGCATTCGTGGGTATGTGGATTATGATTAGGCAGGGGACATTGATAGTCGAAAATCCACCAGTGGATATATTTTTATGGTGAATGGTGGTGCAGTTAGTTGGATGAGCAAGTGGCAGGTTGTAGTTGTTTTGTCCACTACAGAGGCACAATACATGGAAGCTACATATGCCTATAAGGAAGCAATATGGTTAAAACGTTTGTGTTCTAACATTGGGTTTGATGCAGGGAAGATTACAATCTATTGTGATATTCAGAGTGCTATTTGTCTAGCGAAAAATCCTACTTTCCATGCCAGGACAAAACATATTGATGTGCAATATCATTTTGTACGTGATATGGTGGAGGATGGAAAGTTTTGTTTGGAAAAGGTGAATACTCTGGAAAATGTTGAAGATGCATTAACGAAACTAGTGAGCACAGAAAAGTATAGGTGGTGTGCTAGTTTGATGGGCCTTGGGGCCCATGAATCTTAGTAGTTTTTGAATGCTCTGGAGGGATCAGTGAGTTCTTTGTCAAGTGGGAGATTGTTGAGAATTTTTGTCTCAAACTCACTGGAATATCCTTGTAAAAGTCTCCAATTAGCAAAGATTTCATAAGTGTTAAGTTCATGCTTGTACCATTGTACTGTTAGATGATTGTGAGAGAGGTGCAATAGTGCGGTGCTACTGCCATACCACAGGTACCTTCTCACTGAGGTGCGGTAGTGCGGTTACCACCATACTACGAGACTCTTCTTTATATCTAGCGGTAGTGTGGTTACCGCCATACCGCAAAAGCCTTCTCAGAGCCAAGCGGTAGCGTAGTATACCACCACCCCACAAGATCTTTTTGAATGTCTTGCAGTAGTGCGGTGTATACTGCCATACCACATGATTCTTCAGCCTATCTAGTGGTAGTGCGGTAGGAAGACTGTGGGTGAGCAAGTGCAAACTTGGTTGACTATTGAGGTGTACACCAAACAATGGAGGATGATTGTTGACTTGGAGATGGTTGTTCGAAGACTAGGAAGTTTGACAGTTGCTCAATAGAGGAAACTAAACTGAACTATTTGTACAGAGAACAAATCGATTATGGTTGTTGCTATACATTACAACATACAGTAACATTGGATGGGTTTGAGGGTTGGATGATCGAAGCATACAATAACTACATCTCTCTCTCTCTCTCTCTCTCTCTCTCTCTCTCTCTCTCTCTCTCTCTCTCTCACACACACACACACACACACACACACACTCACCTCTATCTCCTCCCTACCTCTCCCTACCTCCCTGCCCTCTCTACTTCTCTCTATCTATCCTCTCTCTCTACCTCTCCTTTCCTCTCTACTTATCTTTATCTCCCCTCTCCCTATCTCTACATACCTCTCCCTCCATCACTCACTCTCTCTACTTATCCTTTCCTCTCTACTTATCTTTATCTCCCCTCTCCCTATCTCTTCATACCTCTCCCTCCATCACTCTCTCTCTATCTCACATGTGTCTTCCTCCCTATCTATTTCCCTCTCTATTCTCTATCACTCCTCTCCCTCCCTCTACCTACCTCTCTCTCTCTCACTCACTCTATCCCCCTCTTCCCTCCTCTTTCTCTCACTATCTCCTATCTATATCACCTCCCTCTCTCTCTACCTCTCCTTCCCTCTCTACTTATCTTTATCTCCCCTTTCCCTCTCTCTACCTACCTCTCCCTTCATCTCTCTCTCTCTCTCCCTTCCTCCCTCCCTCCCCCATCTTTCTCTCTCCCCCTATGATGGTTGAGGGATAGTGTTCAAGGTTAAGGGTATAAGGTTAAGTGTATAGGGTATAGGGATTAGGGTTTAGGATATCAGGTATAAGGTTGAGGGTATAGGGTGTATGGATGAGGGTTGAGGGTGTAGGTTTTAAGGTATAAGGTTGATGGGTTGAGGGATAGTGTTCAAGGTTGAGGGTATGGGGTTTAGGATATTGGGTATAGGGTTGAGGGTATTAGGTTTAAGGTTAAGGGTACAAGGTTGAATGTAGGGTTTAGGGTTTAATTATAGAGTTGAGGGTTGAGGGATAATGTTCAGTGTTTAGGGTATAGGGTATAGGGTATAGGGATGAGGGTTGAGTGTGTAGGGTTTAGGATTTAAGGTATAGGGTTGAGGGTTAAAGGATAGTGTTCAGGGTTGATGGTATTGGGTTAAGTGCACTAGGGTATAGAGATTAGGGTTTAGGATATAGGGTATTTGGTTGAGGGTGTTAAGTTTAGGGTTGAGGGTTGAGGGTACAAGGTTGAATGTAGGGTTTAGGGTTTCAGTATAGGGTTGAGGGTTGAGGGTATAAGGTTAAGTGTATAGGGTTTATGGATTAGGGTTTAAGATATTAGGTATAGCGTTTAGGGTATAAGGTATAGGGTTAAGGGTTGAGAGTTTAGGGTTTAGGATTTAAGTATAGGGTTGAGGAATAATGTTCATGGTTTAGGGTATAAGGTTGAGGGTATAGAGTATAGGGATGAGGGTTGAGGGTGTAGGGTTTAAGGTATAGGGTTGAGCATATAGTGTTAAGTGTGTAGGGTATAGGGAATAGGGTTTATCAATATAGGATTAAGGGTATTCGGTTTAGGGTTTAATTATAGGGTTGAGGTTTATCTCCCTCTCCCTCCCTCTCTATATATTTATCTCTTCCATTTCTATCGATCCCTTTGTCCACTCTCTTTATCTCTCCATATCCCTCTCCTCCATATTCATCTCCATATCTATATCTATCTCCTTACCTCTCTCTCTCTCTCTCTCTCTCTCTCCCATCTATATTTACCTCTTTATATCCCCATATCTCCCTCTCTCTCCCTCTCTCCCTATTGCAAATATAGCATGAGCCTATTGGTAATGAAGCCTTATTATCTTCCTAATTCAGAGGTTTTGTTTTAGTTGTATTTGGATCCCTATAAGTAGATGCATTATTGATTTGAAGCTACCACTTCTCCATTGAGACCTTTGTTTCACAAAAAACATCATTTTCTAAATGTCCTACGAATTGACATCATGCATAATACAAAAATTTGTGTAAAAAATAGACCAAAAAATTTCCCTAATTGACCTTCCATACTTCTTCGGTGTACCCATTGCACACCAAGGTGCGATTGCTAGTTATATAAAATTTTAATAGAAATAAAGTAAATAACATAATCATGTTTATAAACAATAAAACACAAATGATTATATTTTATTTTTGTAAAAAAAAATCATATATATATAATGAATTAAGAAATATCATATAACTAGCAATCACACCTTGGTGTGCAATGGGTATGTCAAAGAGGTGGGGAAGAGCGAGAGAGAGGAGGTGAAGAGATATAGATAGAGAGGAAGATAGAGATAGATATGGAGATGGAAGAGATAAATATATGGAGGGAGAGAGAGGGAGAGATAGTAAGATAAAGGTATAAGGGTAGAGAGAGGTAGGAAGTGATATAACTTGAGAGAGAGATAGAGGGAAAGATATAGGGGTGGAGAGAGATGGAAAGATGAAAAAGGAAATATGGAGAGCTTGATGGGTAGAGAGAGGGAGAGAGAGGGAGAGAGATGGATGTATAGAGAGAGAGGGAGACATGTGTTAGGATAGAGGGAGAGAGGAAGAGGGAGTGAAATAGGTAGAGAGATAAAGTGAGGGAGTCAATTAAAGAGGCATACGAACAAAGATAATTAGAATTAAACAATTGGAGATGGAAAGTGGGAGACCAGATAGAGAGAAGGAAATAGATAGGAGAGATAGAGGGAGTGAGAGATAGAGATATATAGGAAGAGAGAGAGATAGAGATATGATAATAAAAAGGGAGAGAGGTGGATATAGAGAGAGATAACCAAGATAGTGAGGGAGAGAAGTAGAGACAAAGAGATAAATAGTTGAGATAGGGAGGGAGTGAGGAAGGGAGAGATTCAGAGAGATAGAGAGAGGGGGAGACAGAGTGAGGGAGGGGGAGAAATGGAGATAGATAGGTAGAGGAGGGAGAGAGAGAGATAGGTAAAGGACGAAGAGAGATAAGATTATTTCCTCTCTCCTCTCCTCTATCTCTATCTTTCTCTTATCTTTGTCTCTTTCATTCTCTCTCCATCTCTCTCTTTATCTCTCTTTGTTTCATTATATTTGTCTCCCATCCCCTCTCTCTCATGTTCTCTATCTTCCTTTTTCTTTTTTTATCCTCCTCCCTCTTTCTTAATCTCTCTCTCTATATATATATTTTATATTTGTCTTCTCTTTTATGTATCATATATCTAATTTATATTATTAAATATAATATAATAAATATTTATTTATAATCTAAATAACAAATATATAAATATTATATATATAATATAGTTAACATAAATATATAATTTTGTTATATAATAATATTCTTTTAAAATATATGGGGCGGGGGTCCTAGCTCGATTGGCTAAAGCATCCTGTTGCAGGCAAGAGGTCACGAGGTCTAGTCTTCCCCCAAACCCGTGGTACCAGAGGGCGTGTCGCGCCAGCGCCACCGGTCACGTGAAAAAAGTTTACCAGGCGCACTGCAGTTTATAGGGGGATGGATACCCGACCGATTCTTGCAGTCTAAAAAAAAAATATATATTTTTAAAATATATAATAATTAATATTAGGTTAAATGTAAATATGCTATGTAATAATAAATATACATATATTTAATTTAAATAACAATTTAGTTTCAAATTTTAATTTGAACTTCCGTGGTACCGGAGGGCGTGTTGCGCCAGCGCCACCGATCACGTGAAAAAAGTTTACCAGGCGCACTGCAGTTTATAGGGGGACGGATACCCGACCGATTCCTGCAATCTAAAAAAAAATTTAATTTGAACTTTAGTGGATGGTATAATACACCTCTCTCTCACACAAATGAATTAAATTGTTTCATTTCTTATAAATTAATTTAAATAATAATATATGTAAAAAATATTTTACACATTAATTTTATATTTTTTATTAATTTTATATAATAATCAATATAAAAGATATATTATATAATTAAATAGCATAAATTAAGATTAAACATATATTATATGTAATTCTTTTATTTAATAAATATAATATAGTAAATATAATTATTATATATGTTATTTCATTATATATATAGTTCACATATATATTATAATAAAATCACTAGGCAATATTTTGGTGTATTTTTTTGCATACATTTGTGTAGTACATGAGGTCAATTGGTAGGACCTCTGAATTAGGAATATAATCAGGTTCCATAGAAGACCATATGAGTCAATATAGTGTTAGAGATATTTTGGCAATATATATGTACCCATAAAATATTATGATAATATTTCCAACCCTAACACTCTATATATAACAAAAAAATTCATGTGTTGTAAATTACTAAATAATTTAGACATCCATCTCCATATGTAAATTTCAACACCCAAATCAAGCTTAGTTAGCTAAGTAGAGTTATCCTAACATTTCCATAACTACTGCATGATTCTCTCCAAATTCTCATGCTCTTTCCTTTTTGACTACTCACACCTTACAAGTTGTCATAGTTGTAATTAGAAACATCAAGATTGCAAAGTGTATGGAACCTACCCAAAAATATTGCTACTCCTTTTAATGCACCAAATCCAAATGTTTGGCTAATGATAGCTCCTTCGATGCTTGGAAATGAGATAGGATGCTCAAATGTGTGTGGATATGAAACTAATGTAATTAAATGTCTTTAAATAATAGTACATTGTATCAAATATTGCAAGGCAAGAAAATAAAGGGGATGAATTGACCAAATTTTGCAAGGCAAGAAAATAAAGATGATGAATTGGACAAATTTTGAATTTAAATTTTAAAAAGATAAAGGTCAATCCAAAATCACAAAGTCAACCTTGCAACTTTTGAAAATGACCTTGGACAAGCACATAATCAAATGGACTGTATAATAGTTATATCTAGATAAATGTTTTAAATGCGTCAATGAAATAAACAAAAGATAGAATATAAATTAAAATAATATATTACAATTTATGTTGAAATATAAAGTTATAATTTTTTTAATAAAATAGATTATAATTCATATATTTTATAATTTATAACATATCTCGGAGTAAGATTGAATTCAATCATATTTATGGTATCCTCATGTAAAATATTATGGCATGTTTTCAAGAATGGGACGAGAAAAAATAGTTCTTAAAATAGGTAGAGATTTGTTTTACCGTTAAAAAAAAAAGCAGTATGCGAGGCTTACTTGATCAAAACAACACTAACTTCTTGTTTCGAAGAGGCTGTTGTAATCCAAAATCAATTGCTGTTGTACTTGGCATAGTTGTCTCCACAGGCATGTGTAAATATTAAACAAGCAGAGAGATGAAATAGAAAACAGAAAACTAAAGAACAAGATACAAGACACGAATTTACAGTGGTTCGGCAATAGCCTACGTCCACTCTCAAGCAGGGAATTACTCTATTAACAAACACTAATTAACCACTACATAACAATACATGATCGGCAATACATTTATACAAAGCTCTTCGAACATGAAGAGATAGGAGAATAGCAACAGTCATGTGACTGTTGGGCTTCATATCTCAACAAACTCCCGCGTGAAGTCCAATTGGCACAATCATGCACTGTCAGCCCCTGCATTTCCATTTTGTCTTCACATCACAGTCAGGCTCATCGAAGATTTGAGTTTTGCCAATGACTGTTCACAAACACAATGAATCAGTCTTCTCCATGCCAAATCGAAGTTAACAATTCGCTTATCCAATGTTCCACCTTGTTCATTTTTCACAACAGTTGCCATACTATTGATCAGTTCTTCTATTTTTGCATAATTCTCTAGCTATTCAGCATCATTACCCAGACCTCGAACAACCAGCTCAAGAACCTCTGCAGCGAGAAACTTTAAAAGAACTTTAAGAACAATCGGTTTTTCTTTGCGTGACTCTTGCAGCAGTCTCTCCTTCTTGCGTGGCTCCTGCAGTAGTCTCTCCTGCAACACTCTCTCTTCTGTGTGTGACTCCTGCAGCAGTCTCTCCTGCAGCACTCTCTCTTCTGTGTGTGACTCCTGCAGCAGTCTCTCTTCTATGTGTGACTCCTACAGCACTCTCTTTTCTGTGTGTGGCTCCTACAACAGTCTCTCCTGCAACACTCTCTTCTGTGTATGACTCCTTCTCATTGAGCCATTGCTCTCCTTACTCTAGCACTCGATTTAATAAGCCATCTTCACAGGCATTGTAAGAGCCCTCATCATCGACATATCCATATCCATAATCTATGTATACATCCTCCTCTGTTGTCTTTACCCACTCTATGTTTGGGGAAGTCTGCTGCAAGGAGGACACAAGCAAAGTAAATTCCTCACACAAGGAGGAGTGGGGAGGGGGTTGCATGGAGTCTACCTCCCTGGCAGCGTATAAATTAGAAGCATCTTCATCTGGAGCCTCTTCCTTCACGAGACTCCAGGCACCTTCAACACCCTTCCTTCTATCATCTGTCGTCTCAGACAAAACAGAATTATGTGCCTCCTCGTCTTTATTCACTAATTCCACTTCTTGATAATCGATGCCCAAATATGTAAAAAAAAGAACGAAGCTTAGCCAATTCCTCTTTCAACTCTTCATTTTTTTTCTTTGTAGAAAACTTCAGTTCTTTTGTAATTTTTTCTTTCTCCATACAGTGTATTCGCTCTCTCAACATCAAAATCTTCTCCCTTAGAAATACAATTTCTTTGTTTAGATGTCCTCCCAGTTCTTAGTCTCTTCCTCGGGTTCATCTTCACTCGCTTGGTACCAGACTGCATCCTCCTCTCCTAGGAAGACATCCTCCTCATCTTGGAAGACTAACTCCACAGTCTCTCCTTCAACCAGTGATTGCTCCAAACCCTCTTCTTCAGCTGAATCCAAACTGCCAAGAAATTCCTCCATGACAGAATCAGCTTCATCATCATCAAATACAAAATTAGTTATACCCATTAAAAAAAATGGGAAGTACCGAGAGGCTTCTTCAGCTTCCATCTCTGCTCCTTGGTTCTAACCAACAACCCAACACTTCTCCATAGCTCTGATACCAATTGTAAATATTAAACAAGCAGAGAAATGAAATAGAAAACAAAAAACTAAAGAACAAGATACGAGACATGAATTTACAGTGGTTTGGCAATAGCCTACGTCCACTCTCAAGCAGGGAATTACTCTATTAACAAACGGGTCAATTAACCACTACATAACAATACATGATCGACAATACATTTATACAAAGCTCTTCGAACACGAAGAGACAGGAGAATAGCAACAGTCATGTGACTGTTGGGCTTCATATCTCAACAGCATGGACATCAGTATCTTGAATGTTTTTTTTAAACTCAGTTAAGGCTCTCCTAATAGAAGTAACCACTTTGGTAGATTTAAATCATTCTCAGAACTGCAGCTGATAGTGCAACGAATATTCAAATAAAATTATCATTCTGTTCATTAACTTCACCCTTCTCTCCTTACTAAGTTCCATTTCCATTTGCATCAATTTCAGGTTTCAAAATCTTCTAGCACTTTCCAATTCATCTCACACTTGCTAAATTGTCTGTAGTATTGCAGTCTAAATACATAGAAAGTAAACCCAGAAAAGACTGTAGTAACGAGTCTAAATACACAGAAAGTAGCCCAAAAAAAATTCTAACAGCAGGTGTATATATTTTGTATTTTTGACACTAATTTCTCTGTATGGTTGTTGCTACCACCTGGTATTGTTGCCTTGCACTGCTGAATACCCTGGAATACTTGATGCTGCCCTATACATTAATTTTAGTTTCATTAGTACACATTAAATTAGAAAGGAAAGAACACCCCACACATTCTAGCTTATTCTAGTATATTGGTAAATACAAGAACTTTTAATATTTAATTTTTTGAGTATATTTTAAAACAATCTTTTTCAAACATTTTTATATTACCATTAAGATAACTAATTTATTAGTTAAGAAGAGTTACCTATCTAATAAAAATTGGTGAAAGTTTATTTTATTGAATACAAAACAAATAAAACACAAGCCAAAAAATCAACCGAAATAACATACTGAAAGCTGAAAGAGATCAAGAAAGATAAATGCCAAAGTTTTAACTTTGATCACTAACATCCAAAATAGGCAATTGAGGAAAAAACAAATGCAGACTATGATGGCAAACATGTTTTTTGAAGCATTTTTTAGATTTTGTTGATTGACTAAATCCCTAAATGGCAGCATGTAATGTTATACCTTGAGTTTTAGCCACCTGGGAGATAAAAACAAAAGTAGACTACAAGACTCGATGGGATTTTTACCATGCAATTTTTGGAATTTTAAATCGAACCATCTTTTTTCTCTATTGGGTTGCCTGTTTCAGATTATTTATATTAATTAGTATTAAATTGATCAATAGATTATTTATTAAGTTTAATATTATTTATTGTTGATTTCATTACTAATATTATTTATTATTCAATTGTTATAATACTAAGGGTTTAGAAAAATAGTTTTGTATCCATGTTTATACAACTCTAATTTAGCTATATTTAATATATATTAGTTTATTATTCAATTGTGATATTGTACTAGGTGATTTTGAAAAATAGTTTCAAATCCATGTTTATACAACTCTAATTTAATTATATTTAATATATATTAGTAATATCTCCCTTAGCCCTTAGGGGTAGACTGGACAATCAAACTGTTGGAAAACACAGATAATGGTTGCAAGTTTGATTCCCTTAGATTTAGCCATGCATGTGTGGAGGACAGCCCATGCAAACGAAGATTATACTGGTGTGAACTTTTTTTACCATCAAAGTTTTGGATCACACTACATGATCCATCATCAATATGAAGAGAGAAAAAAATAGTAAATTATAGACATGGGCTTACTAAATAGAAGAGGAATAGGATGGAGGGAATAGAAAACAAGAGTTGCAAGAGGACATAAGAAGAGAGGGAGCAATTGATGAATCCCAAAATTAGTAAAAATAGAAATGATTAAAAAAAGTTACATGTAAATAATAGAGGAAATGAATAAGAGTTGAAATTAAAAGCAATGGAACTTTAGGCATATTAATAATTGTAATGAATAGTATACTAGAGAGATGCCAACAGGAGATAAGAAGAGGGAGTGGTTGAGGAATCCAAAAATTAGAAAAAAAAAAAAAGAAGAATGAAAAAAAATTACATGAAAATGAGAGGAAATGAATAAGAGTTGGAATTAAAAGCAATGAAATTTTTAGACATATTAATACTAGTAATGAATACCGTATGAGAGAGATTCCAAGGAATAATAAGAAGAGATGGAATGATTGAGGAATCCCAAAATTGAAAAAGTCAAAAGATCGGAAAATTACATTAAAACAAGAGAGGAAAAATAAGGTGTCATAGTAACTTTTATATATATATTGGACTGTTCTATCTTCAATTTATGTTTCATCCAGAGTAAGGTCATTTATTGTGTGAAGATATGTGTGGGAATTGACATCACTTTTTCATTTACCCAATCAAAGAGAGTTGAGGCCATCAATAAAATGTGTTAACAAATGTATGAAATTGTGATATTTGTTTAGTAGTATTTTCAATCTTTGATATTGCCATTCATTTTTGTTCTCAATAAAGTATGAGTGCCCTCATGAAAGGCATATTTATTATTTATCAATTGACTTGATGAAATTCCAATGAAAGGAGACATTTCATGGTCAATAGTCAACCTTTAGTTGATTCCCTTAGAACCACATGTATTCATCTACTAAGTAAAATTATGAAGCTACTTATTGAAGGATATAACAGGTAGACATTAATATGAAAAATAAATCATGTTCTATTACAAGCATTGAAAATGCCTACTGTCTCCAGTCTCCACTATCAGAAAGATAAGTTTCAATAACTTTATCTATCCATTAAAGAAGTTAAAATATTAGGAACCAAGCACATAAAATAAATATCACTAGCATAGTAAAATTTATTTTCAAAAACAAGTCTTCTCAACCATAACAAAGAGACAATAACATATTAGCAGATAACCTCATTACTTGCAAGAAGCATCACACCATGAATAGGCAGATGGACCAAAAATATTAAATGAAACTGAATGAAAACTCATTTTAGATAAGTCCAGTGTAAATTGAGATGATTGCTATCATCACAATTACATAGCATCCTCCAAATGTCATCTCCATTATGTCTCCAAGTTTTTGGCATGAGCACCAAACTAAGATAGATTAGTTATATTTCATTCTTCTTAATTGTTTGTGTTGCCCTCCATCAGAGCATCACTAGAAACAATTCAAACTTCCAAAGTAATTGAATGATGGATTATAGGCACCTGGACTTAATGACATTAGATACAAAAAATAGTGAGGAATGAATTGAGCCAAAGGTTTTATATACATAAGTTAGATTTCTTCTAGTCTTCATTTCATTAATGAGGTTTATCTTGCAATACTGGTTGTAGTGAGGTCTTTTCCTCATAACTTTACTTTAAGGGGGCCTATATAAGCTAAAAAGGATCCTAAAGGAGCAAATGACACTCATGCAAGCCATGAAATTTTCCCCCAAGCTTCAACAGAAAGCAATTACTCTGAGCTAGAATATATACAGATCCTAGGTTTCAATCATATGCCAACAATAATATATAGAATGTTATTCTCATAGATTATTTCCTACATAATCCATCTAAAGGGGCAGTCCATTCATGCTCTAAAATACATACTCATCAAGCAACCATGAGGAGGAACGAGGGAGATACCAGTAGGTTGAGTAGATACTAGACTTCTTCCTAGGTATGCCACCATGGTGGATGACTGTGTGTCTGCTACCTAGAGCCAGGGGGTGATATCTGCCCTTGGGCTTAGGGAGAGGATGTTTATGGGCCTCCTATGGTAGCCTTTCTTCCCTAACCTCTACATGGATTGGTTGTTGAGATGAATTTGAGGAGTTTCAATCATAAGAGGGATGTATAAGGCAACAAGGGTAGGGAATGCAGATATAAATTTGTCTTCCATGTATGCCACCCCATGTTGGATGACTATGTGTGCCACTTGAGGGTCAAGAGGGATGGTATATCCACTCTTGGGCTTGGTATCAATAGCTTCAGGTGAACTTATCATGCTCCTCATGCAAGTTCCATTATGATCCAACTTCCAATGTGCATTATGGATATCATGTGATTTATATTATTTGAAATAGTTAGGTATTTGGTTTAAGTAGATAAGACATTTATTATTTATGATTGATCATATGAATTATATTTCAATATTATCTAACATGATTGCAGGACTTAAACCAAGATTTGTCCAACCTAAACTATTTAATTGTTAAGTTGTAACCCTAACTACATTAAACTTGTGATTCTAGGGCAAGAATTAGGGTTATCCCAAAAGGGGACATTACAATTGGTATCAAAGCATGTTCCTGCCAACTTGTAGGATATACCTACTATAACCACCATTCAATTAGAATTAACTATTCAACCTTCTTCTTAAGTAGGCTAATAAGGCATAACACATGATCTACCTCATACGCATAGAAACAATGGAAATGCATGGATCAACCTTGTATCCTACAAAATTGATCCAGTAAACTTATCTTATGTAACAAATTCACTTCTATATACAATATATAGAGTAGATCAATTCATCCAATGACCCTCTTCTCCTAAGACCTTTTCTTGGTTGAGGTAACTCCACATTCATACAATGGCCCTCTTCTCTTGAGACCATTTCTTGGTCGAGGAACTCCACATTCATCCAATGGCCTTCTTTTCCTAAGTCAATCTAAATGTTTTTATGATTTATTCAAATTGCTTACATGAGTATATCTTTGTTGTCTCTCTATCTTCATTCTCTCTCTCTCTCTCTATGTTTTTTGGTTATTCATTACTTATTTATTCATCTCTATATAGCATTCTTTCAATATTTTAATTTCTTTAACTTTAATTTTTAAAAAAATTGATATTTTTGTTGTTTTTGTCCACTTTTAGTCTTTTGACTTTCTCTCACAATATTTCCTTTGTTGTCTCACCATGTCCCTACCTCTTTTCTCTCTATGTTTTTTATTTTCCTTTTTTACTCTTTAACTTTCACTTCTCATTCTATATAATTTATATTTAGATCTATTTTCCTATTATCTTTCCTTACATCTAGTTTGTCAAGCCCATTCCTTCCCTTCATGTTTTCTCTCTATCCTTTTTTTCTCCTTCAATTTTTAATACATAACATGTTTTCAATCATTTAAAGATGTTAGAGACATACATAGTAATTGACTTATCTATGCTAAAAATGAATTAAAAAATTGACCTCCATACCTTAATTCTCTCTCCTAAGAAGGAATAGAAGTCAGGTACATCCTAAAGCCCACACAAATAGTGGAGGAGGCTGAAGTCATAGGTATGCTCCCCATGGTTTTGAGTTTGACTTTAAGGTCCAAGTTTACCCAATGCACATGGCTTGCAGGATGTTGCATACATCCCTAAAGAATTAGTTTTTTCCTAGCATGACACCCTTCTCGACCCCAACTTGGCAAAATGTAAGACCAAGGTAAGGCGGGTTGGGTGTTGCGTTGGGTTGCACGGATACCCCTGAGTCAACAAAAAAAAAGAAATAGAAGTTCATACATTTTTATCATCTTTGAAAGGGGTTTGGATTGGAATATTTTGATTAATTGAAGGTTAATTTAAAATATATATATAATGTGATTTTAGTGTTCTCATTGATTGATACACCAACAATTCATTCGTATTATGTAACATAACATCCTCTCCTCTGCCCTTTAGATCAAAGGTGTCGTAAAATAATTTATATCTTTGTGACTCAGCTCATCCCTTTCCAACCCCAACTTGGCAGAATGTAAGACCAAGGTAAGGCACGTTGGGCATTAGGCTGAGTTGTAGGGATACCCCTAAGTCAACAAAAAAGAAGAGAATTTTAGAACTTTTTATCGTCCTTGAAAGAGGTTTGGATTGGAATATTTTGATTAATTGGAGACAAATTTACAAAAAAAAATCGATTGATTGATATACCAACAATCCATTTATATTAAGTAACATAGCATACTAATCCTCTACCCTTTGGACCAAAGGTGTCTTAAAAGAATTTTTATCCTTGTGACTCAACTCACCCCTTTTACACTCCAACTTGGAAGAATGTAAGACCAAGGTAAGGTGAGGTGGGCATTAAGCTAGGTCACGAAGATACCCCTGAGTCAACAAGAAATATTATTTTTCAAACCTGGGTTTGAATTAGAATCTTTTGATTAATTGGATGCCAATTTACAAAAAATCATAATGTGATTCTAGTGTACTTGTTGATTGATACACCAACAATCCATTCATATTAACATAACATCCTCCTCTACCCTTTGGATCAAATGTGTCTTAAAAGAATTTATATCCTTATGACATATCTCACCCATTTTCAATCCCAACTTGACAAAATGTAAGACCAAGGTAAGGCAGGTTGGGCATTGGGTTGGATCGTAGAGATACCCTTGAGTCAACCAAAAGAAGAAGAAATAAAAGTTCATACATTTTTATAACATATTTCTCTTTTGCCCTTTGGATCAAAGGTTCCTTAGAAGAATTTGTATCCTTGTGACCCTACCCACTCTTTCCTAACCCCAACTTGGCAAAATGTAAGACCAAGGTAAGGTGGGTTGGGCATTGGGCTGGGTCATGGGGATACACCTGAGTCAACAAAAAAAGAAGAGAAAAAAGTTCTTACATTTTTATTATCTTTGAAAGGGATTTGAATTGGAATATTTTGATTAATTGGAGGCCAATTTACAAAAACATCATAATGTGATTTTAGTCTACTTATTGATTGATACACCAACAATCCATTCATATTAACATAGCATCCTCATTTGCCAACGTTGGATCAAATGTACCTTAGAAGAATATTTATCTTTGTCACCCACTTCACCACTTTTCGACCCCAACTTGGCAGAATGTAAGACCAAGGTAAGGCAGATTGAGCGTTGGATTGGGTAGTAGGGATACCCCTGAGTCAACAAAAAACACGAAAAAAGAGAAATTCATATATTTTTATTGTCTTTGAAAGAGATTTAGATTGGAAAATTTTGATTAATTTGAGGCCAATTTACAAAAAAATCATAATGTGATTTTAGTGTACCTATTGATTGATACACATACAATTCATTTGTATTAAGTAACATAACATCCTTCTCATTTACCTTTTGGATCAAAGGTGTTTTAGAAGAATTTTCATCATTGTGACCCAACTCACCCCTTTCCAACTCCAACTTGGCAGAATGTAAGACCAAGGTAAGGCGGGTTGGACTTTGGGTTGGATCATAGAGATACCCCTAAGTCAACCAAAAAGAAGAAGAAATAAAAATTCATACTTTTTTATAATATACTTTTCTCATTTTCCCTTTGGAACAAAGGTTCCTTACAAGAATTTATATCTTTATGACCCTACCCAACCCTTTCTAATCCCAACTTGGCAAAATGTAAGACCAAGGTAAGGTGGATTGGGCATTGGGTTGGGTCACATGGATACATTTGAGTCAACAGAGAGAGAGAGAGAGAGAGAGAGAGAGAGAGAGAGAGAGAGAGAGAGAGAGAGAGAGAGAATTTCATACATTTTTATTATCTTTGAAAGGGATTTGGATTGGAATATTTTGATTAATTGGAGGTCAATTTACAAAAACATTATAATGTGATTTTAGTATACTTGTTGATTGATGCACCAACAATCCATTCGTATTAACATAGCATCCTCATTTGCCAAAGTTGGATCAAATGTACCTTAGAAGAATATTTATCCTCATGACCCAGGTCACTGCTTTTCGACCCCAACTTGGCATAATGTAAGACCAAGGTAAGGCGGATTGGGCATTGGGTTGGGTCGTAGGGATACCCCTGAATCAACAAAAAATATGAAAAAAGATAAATTAATACATTTTTATTGTCTTTGAAAGAGATTTAGATTGGAAAATTTTGATTAATTTGATACCAATTTACAAAAAAATCATAATGTGATTTTAGTGTACCTATTGATTGATACACCAACAATCTATTCGTATTAAGTTATATAACATTTTTCTCCTTTAGCTTTTGGATCAAAAGTGTTTTAGAAGAATTTTTATCATTGTGACCCAACTCACCCCTTTCCAGCCCCAACTTGGCAGAATGTAAGATTAAGGTAAGGCGAGTTGGGCATTGGGTTGGATCATAGAGATAGCCCTGAGTCAAAAAAATAGAAGAATAAATAAAAGTTCATACCTTTTTATATAACTTACTTCTCCTTTGTCCTTTGGACCAAAGGTTATTTAGAAGAATTTATATCCTCATGACCCTACCCACACCTTTCCCACCCCAACTTGGAAAAATGTAAGACCAAGGTAAGGCAAGTTGGGCATTGGGCTTGGTCACTGGGATACACCTAAGTCAACAAAAAAAAGAAGAGTGAAGTCCATACATTTTTATTATCTTTGAAATAGATTTGGATTGGAATATTTTGATTAATTAGAGGTCAATTTACAAAAAAAACATAATTTGATTTTAGTGTACTTGTTGATTGATACACCAACAATCCATTTGTATTAACATAACATCATCCTTTGCCAAAGTTGGATCAAATATGCCTTAGAAGAATATTTATCCTTGTGACTCAACTCATTTTTTTTCGACCCCAACTTGATAGAATGCAAGACCAAGGTAAAGCATATTGGGCATTGGGATGTTGTAGGGATACCCTTGAGTCAACAAAAAAGACGAAGAAAAAGAAATTCGCACATTTTATTATCTTTGAAAGAGGTTTAGATAGAATTTTTTTGATTAATTTGAGGCCAATTTACAAAAAAATCATAATGTGATTTTAGTGTACCTATTGATTGATACACCAACAATTCGTTTGTATTAAGTAACATAACATCCTTCTTGTTTACCTTTTGGACCAAAGGCGCTTTAGAAGAATTTCTATCACTATGATCCAACTCACCCATTTTTGACCCCAACTTCGCAGAATGTTAGACCAAGGTAAGGCATGTTGGGCATTGGGTTGGATCGCAGAGATAGCCCTGAGTCAACAAAAGAGAAGAAGTAATAAAAGTTCATACCCTTTTATAGCATGCTTCTCTTTTGCCCATTGGACCAAAGGTGTAATGCCCCGCCACACAAACCCCAAAGGACACTATAATATATAACATATATAGCACAATTTTTTTTAAAAGTTAAACTAACATGAAATGTACATTAACATACAACACTCATAATGAAACTATACATGTACATCATCTAACCAAGTCCTATGGGGTAACATGACTACATTACATACGAACATTTCTAACATAACTCAGTTCCCATAACAAGGATTAACTAATCATAAGTATACATTTTTAAACCATCATTTAGAATAGATGAACCATGGACCTACATCCATAACATTACATAACAACCATCAGTAATCATAAGATAATGCCAAAGAATACATTCATTACATTTATAATAGATGAACATACATCGTTCAAGGATTACAATAATACAGTTGTGCTTCCCAACATGAAATGGGAGGGAATCACCAATACAATTCTACACATCACGATCTCTGACTGGGAATATAATTGAGTGAATAGAACGTTCCATCCGACCATGTGGACCCTAAGGCCCACCCCCTGTGCTAGGAGATGACAAGGACCCACAACATAAAACAGTCAAGCAGACAAGGCTAACAAGACTCGATAACAACTGCACAACAAAACCAAAGTGCAACCACTTCCAGAGGTACACGAACAACAAGGGGAAACAAACAAAGCAAGCAAGGTTGCTAAAGGGAAGAGTGTCATCGCATAGCTCGATATGGGTTACCCAATGCATATCTTCATAGGTTATTGGCCTCCATACTAGGTTACCTTGGCAACCTCAACTGATCCCCGACCCCCATTCTAACTCATGCGGAACCAACATACCTTTCAAGAAGACAAAGCAGTTGGTCTTCATGTCTCATCTCAAGCCTAAATGATCACTTGAGCCATGAGAGAGACATCCTTTATCTTTTACTAATGTGAGATACTACCCAAACCCCCTAATTAATTATTAGTGTTTTCATTGAATTAAGAAACTTCCAATTGGTTACCTTGGGCACCACTTTGGGTCCCGACCCCCATGGGAAGCCACTCTCCCTACTAGCAACAAAACTCTAAAGCTATCACATAAAGAGAGGCATGCACCTTCCCACACAAAATCACCATAATGAAACAATTCCCACAGTGCAAGGCCAAAAACCACATAGTCATAAATCAAGTTTGAAATCAAGTGTTCACCAAGAACCAACATGAAAACCAATCATAAAGAAAAATTTTCCCCCCAACCTATGGAAGTTTAACAAATCACTTACACAATGATACCCCCATCGAAAATAACAACAATATTATGATCACAAAATGACTATTTAAAACCCACATTCACAAAATGACAAGTGTGGGGCAATGAGTAGGAACATCATCAAGGAGATCATCAACTCAAGCACTTAAAAAAAATTCATGGACATTTAACAATATGATGACCCAACTTCCCAACAATCAAATGTCCCCATGTTCTCATCTAATACAATTACTCATATAATATTCAAAAGTATATCATTGTTCAAGCAGTTACTGATTTCATAAATTCATCCATGATACAATAGTTTTATTAAATAAAAGAGAGTCATCATATATATTCTTTTCTCATATTTCACTAATACATAAAATAATATATGCATAGATAGATTTATACACATATATCTACAACATACATATATATTACTTATATAAATGGCCTAAATACTCTTCCAACAAGTTATACTAACTTAATCTTTGAATTCCCATTTAATCCATATTTCAATTAAGAGGTTATTTATCTATTTAAGAAATAAATCAAGCCAAAAGAACAATTGACCTATTCTCTTGCATGATCTACTTACCAAACATAACAATTATTTCAAATGGAAATAGAACTCTCTAACTTATCCTCCTATATGAACCTCATACCTAAAATGTATTTTTTTCTCCAATACAAGGACGTAATTAAATCAACTCTTTTCTTTCAATTTAATTTCTAAAATTTGTTATCTAATTTAATTATTTATTGATGGGAAAAACGTACTTTTATAACCCTTAATCAGAACACATTTATCCTTATATATAAAAGTATATATATATATTTACGAACGTAGAACTATTTTCAATCTAATAACAGTAAGGAGAACTCCATTTATTCTCTTTTCCAACTATAGGGTATAAGGTTAAGTGTATAGGGTATAGGAATTAGGGTTTAGGATATTGGGTATAGGGTTTAGTGTATAGGGTTAAGGGTATAAGGTTAAGGGTTGAGAGTGTAGGGTTTAGGGTTTAAATATAGGGTTGAGGTATAATGTTTAGGGTTTAAGGTATAAGGTTGAGGGTATAGAGTATAGGGATGAGGTTTGAGGGTGTATGGCTTAGGGTATAAGGTTGAGGGTATAGGGTTGAGGTTTGAGAGTTAAGGGTATAGGGATGAAGGTTGAGGGTGTATGGTTTAGGGTATAGGGTTGAGGGTTGAGGGTTGAGGGTTTAAGGTTTAGGGTTTAGTGTATAGGGTTGAGGGTATAAGGTATAGGGTTAAGGGTTGAGAGCATAGCGTTTAAGGTTTAAGTATATGACTGAGGGATAATTTTTATGGTTTAGGGTATAAGGTTGAGGGTATAGGGTATAGGGATGAGGGTTGAGGGTTGAGGGTATTTGATTTAGGGTTGAGGTTTGAGGGTTAAAGGTATAGGGTATAGGGATGAGGTTGAGGGCATATGGTTTAGGTTTTGGGGTTTAAGTATAAGGTTGGGTGTTGAGGGTATAAGGTAAGTGTATAGGGTATAGGGATTAAGTTTTAGGATATTGGGTATAGGGTTTAGATTATAGGGTTGAGGGTATAAGGTATATGGTTAAGGTTTGAGAGTGTAAGGTTTAGGGTTTAAGTATAGGGTACAAGGTTGAGGGTGTAGGGTTTAGAATTTAACGTATAAGGATGAGGTTTGAGGGTATAGGATTAAGTGTAAGGTGTCAGAAATTGAAGGTAATATTGTAGCTTTAAACTTGTAAACCTATGAGATTGTAAATTTTATTAAGTGTTTTTTGTCAAAATTCTTTATAAATGATTAATCTGTTTAGATTCATTTTACCAATTGTAGAAAGAGACAGAAGATTGTAGAAGAATGAGACAAGAAGATAGAAGTGACACATCATATATGTGGAGAAACCTTTTCGAGAAAAAACTCCACTAGAATCAATAGTGCTTTTATTATTTAACCTTAGAACAAGATTACAATAATACTTTATCAATCTTTGATTGATATGCTTCCTTGCCTTCAACAATCCTTCTTCACAACCTACAAGAAACTCTCATACATTTTGTGTAGCACAAGCTATCCATGCATTCTATGTGACCAAGCATGAATCCACACATCTCATGCCATGCTTCAAATAGTCACACATGCACAAACTCAATCTGCAAAAGCTATAACAATCTCTTATTCTTGAAACTCTCTTCGACTTGTAATTAAATAGATAATTATGAACATTGTAAACTCCAAAGAGTTTAAAATTACAAGAGGATAAAGATCCTCACAAATATCTATGCCATTCTTGTGCAATTAGAGTTCTTCCATGAAAAGCAATGTCAAACCAAGTCCTTCATCAATTTGGGCATCCCAAACTGAAGTGTTATATGATTGTTGGTTTCAAAGATATCTTGTAAGAATCACCTCAAAGTTAGAGCCCAAGAATGGGCCCCAATTAATTGAGCCTTGTAAATATCTTCTCATGCAAAGGTGTTAATTGAAAGATCCCAACTTGGATGTCTAAGGTGGGTCCAATTCAATCTGAGTTAACTGAAACATATCTCTTCACCATTCATGCAAACATCATGCATGATTGATCATTCCTTGTTAACTGAAAGTATCAACTTGTTATTTGTCATGCAACTGAATTCATTAGTCATGCAACTCAAGTCAACTGAATTCAACTACATGCAACTCGAACTAACTACATGCAACTGAAGATAACTAAACCATAACTGAACTAAATTGGACTGAACTGAACTGAACTGAAACTAAATTGATAGTGCCACTCCACATACATTGTAAATATCAATCCCTACTTTTTAGGAACAAGACATGCATTACATAAGATTTATCGATTCATGAAACAATTAACTAAAACAATGTGCATCCCACCTTCCATGTGGGTGCCCCATGTGCTCCTATTTTGTAGGAGCTCTTCTTGTGCGTCCCCACATGTTCCCAACATTTAGGAATAATTACAAATGTCAATTTACATGTTCATTTCATTAGAATTTAATTTCTTTCTAATCCTAGTGTTGGGGAACACTTTCCAAGGACTTAGGAGATACATGAAATATGTTTAAGATTGCAATTAAATGGCATTCTATTCCTAACATAAGGTTGGGAGATTGAGATAGAGAGAGGGAGAGGGAGAGAGCGAAGGAGGGAGGGAGAGGTACAGATGGAGAGAGAGAGGGAAGGATGAAGGTTCCAGGAGATTAAGAGAGAGGAAGAAAAAGGGAAGGAGTGAGGGAGAGGTAGATATGAAGAGAGAGTGAGATAGAGAGAGGGAGGGAGGGAGGGAGATAATTAAAAATATAAAGATAGAGAGGGAGATAGAGATATAAAAAGATCTTATTCTCTTTCTCTTCCCATATATCTCTATATATCTCTATATATCTCCCCATATGTATCTCTCCCTACCTCTCTCTATATATATATCTCCCTCTCTATATCTCTCTATATAACTTCCTATCTCTATCTTTCTATCCCTTTGTCCCCCCTCTCTCATTCTCTCCCTCTCTCTTTGTCTCCCCTCTTTCTATCTCTATTTCTTTCTCTCCCTCCATTTCCATCTCTATCTTCCTCTCTATCTCTCTCCCTATCTCTATATCCGTACATCTCCTTACATCTCTTTCTCTCTTTCACCTTTATCTTTCCCACTATATCTCTCTATATCTCTCCCTCTTTCTATCCATATCTCTCCCTCTCTCCCTATTGAACTCTCTATATTTATCTCCCTCTCTCCCTCCCTCTCTATCTATTTATATGTATCTCTCCCTCCCTATATCTATCTCAATATCCCTCCCACTTAGACACATACACAAACACACACACTCCTCATTTCTCCTTCCCTATCTCTATCTATATATCTCTTTCACTCTCTCACACACACTCATTGTTTCTTCCTCCCTATCTCTATCTCTCTCTCTCCCCCTCTCTCTATTAATTATTTGTATGACCTCATTTATGTCACTCTTACCCCCTCTACTTCTATCTTCCCATATCTTCCTCTCCCCCTCTATTTATATCTCATTATCTCTATCTCTTTCTCTCTCTCATTTACTCCATCTCTCCTACTCTCTTTATATATATATACATGTATTCCTCTATAAATCTTCTATATATCACTTCCTATATCTTTATATTTCTCTCCCCATCTCCCCTTTTGTCTTTGTCTCCCTCTTTTTATCTCTATCTCTCCCTCTCCCTCTTCCTCTCTCCTTCCATCTCTCCCTTTATATATGTATCTATCTTTGTCTTTGTCTTTGTCTCTCTCTCACCCTCTCTATCTTTCCCAAGATATATTTATCTATCTCTCATTTATATCCCTATCTCTTCCTCTCACTATCACTTCCTCTTTCCATATCTGTCCACCTCTCTCTCTCTCTCTCTCTCTCTCTCTCTCTCTATCTATTTATACATATCTATCTCCCTCTCTATCTCTCTCCATATCTCTCTTACTCATACACACACACACTCCTTGTTTCTCCCTCCCTATCTCTAGCTCTATCTCTCTCTATCTCTCTGTATTTAAATTCTTATATATCTCCCTTTATCTCTATCTCATTATCTATCCATCTCTCTCTACCCCTATATCTTTTCCTCTCTACCCCTATCTATAAATCACTTCCTATCTCTATCTTTATGTTTATCCCTCTCTCTCTCATTTTCTCCCCCTCTCTCCCTCTCCCTCCCTCTCTATATTTTTCTCTTCCATCTCCATCTATCCCTTTGTCCTCTCTCTTTATCTCTTCATTTCCTTCTCTCCATATCCCTCTCCTCCATATCCATCTCCATTTCTATCTCCATCTCTATCTCTAACTTCATCTCTATATATAACTCCTTACCTCTCTCTCTCTCCCCCATCTATCTCTCCCTCTTTCTATCCACATATCTCCCTCTCTCCCCCTCTCTCCCTATTGCAAACATAACATGAGCCTATTGGTAATGAAGCCTTATTCTCTTCCTAATTCAGAGGTTTTTCTTTAGTTGTGTTTGAATCCCTATAAGTAGATCCATAGTTGATTTGAAGCTACCACTTCTCCATTGAGACCTTTGTTTCACAAACAACATCATTTTCTAAATGGCCTACTGATTGATGTCATGCATAATACACAAATTTGTGTAAAAAATAGACCAAAAAAATCCCTAATTGACCTTCCATACTTCTTCGATGTACCCATTGCACACCAAGGTGTGATTGCTAGTTATACAAAATTTTAATAGAAATAAAATAAATAACATAATCATGTTTATAAACAATAAAATACAAATGATTATATTTTATTTTCATATTGATTTTTTTTCATATATATTATAATGAGTTAAGAAATATTATATAATTAATCATGTTTTTATTTTTTAATATTTAAAAATATATTTTAATAAATTAAATAAAAAATCTATAGCATTATATTTATTTTTTCTTAAAACACTTTAATGCATTTCTAAAATTATTTTCACTTGTTTGAATAAAATGTACTTTATTATAATCTAATTAATCAATAATTTTTTTATAATTTTGAAGTTTAAATATTTTTAAATGTTATTTTATGTTGAAAAGTATTATTTATTTAGAACTATTTTAATTTATAAAAAACAGTTGCCCTTCATAAAAAAACACCTTTCAAAAAGCTCTTAGAATAAGATATAACTAGCAATCTCACCTTGTGTGCAATGGGTATGTCGAAGAGGTGTGGAAGGTTAATCTAGACAAAATTTGGTCTATTTTTGCATACATTTGTGTAATAAATGAGGTCAATTGGTAGAAAAAATAGCAAATAATGTTTTTTGTGCAACAAAGGGCTCATTGGAAATGATAGCTTCAAAGCAACTATGCATCCACTTAGAAGGATGCAAAAAGAATTGAAACAAAATTCAAAGCAACTATGCACCCACTTAGAAAGATCCAAACATGATTGAAACAAAACCTCTAATTTAGGAAGGTAATTAGGCTCCATTACCAATAGGGAAAGAGGGAGACAAAGGAAGAGATAGGGATAAAATGCGAGAGAGAGAGAGAGAGAGAGGGGAAGAGTGTGAGAGAGAGAGGGGTAAGGAGATAGAGATAGGAGATATAGATAGAGAGGAAGATAGAGATAGATAAGGAGAAGGAGAGGGATATGGAGAGGAGGAGAGGGAGAGATAAATAAAAAGAAGAGAGGGATAGATAGAGATAGAAGAAATAAAGATATAGAGGGAGAGAGGGAGAAATAGAAAGATAAGGATAGAGATAGGAAGTGATATATAGAGAGGGGAGATAGAGGGAGAAAGGAAAAGATAATTAGAGAGAGATAGATATAGAGATAGAGAGGCAAAGATAAATAGTTATAGAGGTCTAAGAAGAGGGAGAGGGAGATATAGAGAGAAATAGAGATAGAGAGACAAATAATTAGATATAGAGGTCCAGGAAGAGGGAGATGGAGAGAGATGGATGGATCTAGGGAGAGGGAGAGATGTTTAAAGATAGAGGGGGAGAGAGGAGTGTAGGGGAGAAATGAAGATAGGGGTGGAGATGAAGATAAAGGGGGAGAGGAAGAGGGAGATAAATAGATAGACAAAGGTAGAGGGAGAGATAAATATGAAGAGAGATAGGGAGATTGAGAGGATGAAATAGAGATATAGAGAGATATAGAGGGAGTGGGAGAGGGAGAGATAGAGAGAGATACATATGGTGAGATAGAGTGATAGTGAGATAGTGATATAAGGAAATATAGAGAGAGGGGGAGACAGAGAGAGACAAAGAGATAGGTAGAGGGACAAACAAAGAGAAGTAGAGATAGAAAAATAGAGGAGAGAGGGAGAGAGAAATAGGGGAAGATAGAGAGAGAGGGAGAGAGAAATAGTGAGAGACAGAGATATAAAGGAAGAGAGATATATAGATAGATAGATAGATAGATAGATATATGGGAATAAAAAGGGAGAGAGGTAGAGATAGAGAGGGGGGGGAGAGACATAGGTAGAGGAGGGAGAGAGATAGAAAAGGGGAGAGAGAGAGATAGGTAGAGGAGGGAAAAAGAGAAGAGGGGGAGAGAGAGATAGGTAGAGAGGGAGAGAGAAGAAGAGGGTGGGAGAAGGGGCGATATAGATAGAGGGTGACATAAAGAGATAGAGAGGGATATGGAAAGAGATATAGAAATAGGGAGAGATAGAGGTAGAGAAAGATATGGATAGAAAGAGATAATAGAGGAGTGAGAGAGAGATAGTAGGAGAGATGAAGTGAATAAGACAGAGAGAGGAGAGGGGGTGATATAAATAGAGGGATATATAGAAAGATATAGAAGAATATGGAGAGAGATAGAGAGAGATAAGGATATAGAGGTAGAGAGATATGAACAGAAAGAAATAGAGAGAGGAGCGAGAGTGAGATAGAGAGAAATAGAGAGAGGGAGATATAGAGTAGTAGAGATAGAGTAAGAGAGGGAGGTAGAGATATATAGGAAGTGATATATAGAGGTAGAGAGACAGACATAGAGAAAGTAAAGGAGAGATAAAGGGAGAGATGGAGTGAATAAGAGAGAGATATAGGTAGTGAGATATAGATAGAGAGGGAGAGCGATGGGAAGATAGAGATATAAGGGGTAAGAGTGAGAGATAAAGGAGGTGATATATAAGTGTAATAAAGCTTGAGGGAGAGAGAGATAAAGAGGGGGGAGAGATAGAGATAGGAAGTTATATATCTATGTCTTCTTCTTCATATTTATGCTTCTTATTATCTTTCAATCTCTCTCTTTCTCTCTCCCTATTTCTCTCTATGTTTGTCTTCACTTCTCTCTTCATCTATCTATCTTTCTCGTTTTTCCTCTCTCTCACTCTCATGCTCTTTTTCCTAATTGATTATCCACACCTCTTCAACATACCCATTGTGCACCAAGGTGTGAAGGGGGAAAGATAGAGAGATAGAGATAGAGATAGAGATAAAGATATGGAGGGAGAAACATGGAGTGTATGTCTATATGAGTGAGAGAGAGGGAGATAGGTATACATAAATAAATAAAGGGAGGGAGACAGAGGGAGAGAGAAATAGAGATAGGATAGAGAAGTGGATAGATATATAAAGGAGTGATAGGGAGAGGGGTAGAGATAGGGATAAAAAGAGAGAGAGAGATAGGGATAGAAAGGAGAGAGAGATATATAACTCGGTAAAGATAAGAGGGGGGGGAGATAGATAAGTATATAGAGGGAGAGAGGAAGAGGGATAAATAGAGATAGAAAGGAGGAGACAATGAGGGAGGGGAGATGGAGATGGAGAGATATAAAGATAAAGATATAGGAAGTGATATATATCTAGATAGAGGTAGAGAGAAGGCTATATATAAAGAGAGAGAGAGAGAGCAGGAGAGATGGAGGGAATAAGAGAGAGAGAGAGTTAGAGATAATGAAATAAATATAGAGAGGGAGAGGGAGAGGGAGAGATGGGAAGATAGAGACAGATGGGGCAAGAGTGAGATAAAGGGGGTGATACAGACAAGTAATAGAGAGAGGGAGAGAGAGATAAAGAGGGGGGGAGAGAGAAGGAGGTAGAGATAGGGAGGGAGAAACAAGGAGTGTGTGTGAGTGAGAGAGATATAGAGATAGAGATAGAGGTAGGAGGGATAAACATGGTGTGTGTGTGTGTGTGTTTTACATGACACATGTAAGCATTGGTACTCCACTTAGAGCTGGAGGCCACTGCAAAATCAATCCATCCATAGTGAACATATAATGCTCATAGTCCCCATTATTTGCATTGGAAACACTCCTTCTTGCTCCATCTCCCCACAAAGATGTCCACTAAGAAATGATTTAGACAAAATTGCACATACTGGATGATGATAACTACAAATCACACCAACATGAATGACACGCATTCAAGCCACATAGGAATACACTGGACCACATTAAAATTACTATTATAATTATTAATCTATATATAATATAATTATATAGTATATTAATTACCAATATATGACTATTATATAAATAATATTATCAATCGTTAATCACTTTCATTTTTTTTATTAACTTTCACATGCAATTTATTCTCATTACTATGTTAGATAAAGTCTTGTAATTTAAAAAAAACCAAACATGAATGCAGCGAACAAAAATAAGGAGAAAAAAACGGAAGGAGAAATTAAACGGTGTGGGAGTTGTGACTGAACTTATTTGTATCGTGTGTGCTGTCAATGGAAAAGCAGCGAAACAGAAACACGGTGAAAAAATACAGCAGAGGAAATTTTAAAACGGTAAAAAATAAAATTTAACGGCTAATATTCTTTTGATCGTCTTGCATGCTGCCGCAAACCGTCGATTTCGAAAATCACCTTTGACAATGTTCAAATAGGAAATGCCTTCGGCTAAAAATAATTTTGAAAAATTGTTTTATAGATTACCTATGAACAATATATTCCTCAAATAAAAGACAGTTCTTAAAATAGGTAAAGATTTGTTTTACCCTTTTAAAAAAAGCAGTATACGAGGCTTACTTGAGGCTGGGGTCAAAACAACTCCAACTTCTTGTTTCGAAGAGGCTGTTGTAATTCAGATAGTTACAATCTTGATCCAGAATCAATTATTGTTGTACTTGGCGTAGTTGTCTCCACAGGCGTGGAGGTTGAGAAAACTGAAGAGACAGGGGAATCAGACAAAATAATGACAGGCTGCTGTAAAGGACTGTTGAATGCCAATACATTGGCATTCCCATTGCTCCCGGTGATGAAGGTGGATGACCCCACGATCCTAAGTTTGCACCAGCCGGATACATTGAAGGCATACCGGCTGCAAGGAAGTAGTATAGGCTTTTGGATACAGTGAGGGATTGCGTCGTTTAGAGTTATAAGAAGACAAAAGATAATGGAAACTCTGGCATGTGGGTTTCCTTTCTCAGCCCACACAAGGACCGTCACAGGCCATTTCCAACAACTCAGCATCATATTTTGGGATACACAAGATTTAGCTCCAACTTTTTTTTGAGCAAAGCATTGATATGGAACACCAGTGACAACAACAGACATGCCGCTTTCGTCTGCACAACAGGTAGAATAAGATGCTTTATGTATGTTTTCCTCGTCATTTCAGGAGATTCTGCATTGTGTTGGGTTGCTTTTTTTTACTCGTTGTTCATAGTGGGCTTTGTCCAGGGGGTTGGCATTAGAAGTTTGCTCCTCGCGGTGGGGATGAAGGGAGTTCTACTTCTTCTAATATATTGGAGGAGAATGTTTGGAAAAAGGGCTCAGAGGTTCCACAGGCAAGCTTCTACATCAACGCTTTTGATTTTTTTTAATTTTAGTTTTATACAGTGGTATCTTCTTTCTTTCAAAGCTAATTGGTAAATTCTGTCATCCATAGTTGGATGCAATTGTTTATCTTCTTTCTTACATATGTCTTGGCGATGTAAACTCAGGCACCCTCTACTTTTCCCTTACTTCTCCTCTAGTTCTAGCAATTAGCACATGAAAGCCCCTATGATATATCAATTTCGTCTATTCCCTTTGACGACCATTTAGGTTATTTTTCTACCCATTGAACTTGAATTTTTCTTTGTTTTTGTTTACATAAGATTAAGAAAAGACTGATCTATTAAGTTTCTATGGTATTCAGGGTTTAAACTATTTCCTCTCTCGTTAAATTTAAAAAAGAAAACAGAGGCTACAGAGCTTTCCTCAATGACATAGGTTTTTGTGTTTCAATTGTCCAGAAAATGCCTGCATTCTCTTTCTGGTAGACACAAAAAATTGCCTATGGGATTCCTTACATACAACAGAGTAAGATTTTCCAATGGACTGTATTTGATGGTAGTAGCAGAGATGACAAACACAGTTTATCTATGCTTCCAGAGTATTGGAACAGATAAAACTTCCAGAACCTTGGCATTATAACTACAAGGCGATTATATAGTCCATAAATACAGTATAGCAACCTAGTCTGGACATAAATTTCAAAATTACTCCTATCTAGCTAGTCTGGCCTTCTTTTGACAAATACAAACAAGTTATTTTGCTTATGCTTGGAACACAACCTGTATGTACAAATATCAAAACACAAAAAGAATTCATAGTTGTACAAATCATGACCAGGGTATAGCTCGGAATCCTGAGATCTTGACCACAGCCCAATGTAACATATTAAGAGAGTCTTTCTTTCCTTTGCTGAACTCACCTGTGGATATGTTTAACCCTTCAAAGGATGGAGAAAGAATCTTTGTGGATATCTTTGCTCCCTTTGAATATGGTTCTTTCAAATTCCACAATTATACACCAGGAATATAATGTGTTGTATAAGTTCTGGTTGATTCTCTCAAGCAATGTAAATTATATTCTCCAGACTCTATTGCATGATTCTTACAATCAATGCAAATTGTATTCTCTCAACTGCGTAGCAGACAAGTAGCCCCATCTGGTAGAAGCTTGATCTTTTCTAGCTTCAAAGACCATCATATGTGTGTCCCACTTTAGGCAAAATATGGATATCAGTATCTTGAATGTTTTTTTTTAACTCAATTAAGGCTCTCCCACTATGATATTATTCAAATATTCAAACGAATCCACTACAAAAGAAAGTCACATGTTGCTGATGATGATATGCTGCTACTGCTCTAGTTGTCTGGTTTGGCATTTAAAATGGAGAAGCAGATTGAAGGCGGTGAACCAGATCAATGTGGAGGCCAGATTCAAAGTGGAGAACCAAATCGGATCAAAAGTAGAGAACCATGTCAGTGTAGCTGCTGAAGTGCCTTATTGATTGTCTTTTGTCACCCTAGATGGTTTACGTTCTCTCTACCCCATGAATGATTCTGCAATTATCCCCCTCTTTACCTTGATTCATCATTTCAAGGTCCACATATACCTGATTTATGATTATCTCATTAGAAAGAAACTAGGGCTAAAATGATCTTTCCACTCTATTTTGCTTCATTGAAATCAAAGTCTAGACACAGTGCATAATGTAGAAGCCGCTGCCTCTTTGGAAAAAATTCTAGCCACTCAAATTGCAACCATATGATGTAAATGGAATAGTTGATGTCCCAGCCATTACTAAAAATAGTGGATCTCATTAGGTGGGTTGAATGTAAATTGCCTACCTCAAAGCTAGTCCAAAAAATTGATGAAAGCTGTCATTTTCATGTCACATGGTCGAATAGACATCTTAAAATTCAAATTCAGTCGCAGATTACAACTTCAACATGACCCTCTTCTCAGACTGCAAGTGATGTGAATGAGAATTTTCTCACCTGCTTCCGTATTTGCATACATCAGTGATGCAATTGCAATTGCGATTACTGCTTTCAACAACACTAAAATGGAGTTTTTAATTGTGGTCTCACCAGTCCAAACATAGACTTAATGCAAGTCTCCCGGGACAAGTATAAGTACCAAAAGCCCCATTTAAGGAATCTTTATAAAGAGACCAAATAAATCCCTTGCTTGACTATTTTAAAAACCCACTCGAAGTCCAATTTTAAGCCACAAATTTTAATCCAGTTTGAAAAAGATGTCTTTGATAGAGAAAATCCATAACAAACAAGAGAGATTCCAACTTCACTCATTTAACATTCGTTTGGATGAATTGCAGAAAGCAGGTAGTCATTTAGAGAAAGTAGTAGAGATCTCTTACCTTAGTAGCTTCTGCATTGTCCACTGTAAACAAATTCTCTATCTTTTCCAAGTGAGAGAAAACCATACACTCTCATAGTGGATTACTTATAAATCATAAATATTAATGGACTCAACCAATCTCTGCAATATAAGATTATCCATGCTTTATCCTAGTCAAGAGACTGTATAAAGAGCCTCTCTATGGGAGATCGATCTCCTTTAAGTGCTCCAATTGCATTAAGAACTCAAAATTTATGATCACTCAATCAAGCTAGAGATATCATGACCGTGCTCTCTATACCTGTGAGTCAATGACCCATAGAACTCACAAAATCGACACATAGAAAGCTGCTCATGGTAGATAAATTGTATCATCAATTATTTCAATGTACCATAATCTCTAAGTAAACCAGTTGTCACTATTTTTCCTAAAGTAGCATGACATTCACCAAAGATATATTAAGGGACTTTGTTTTTTCCTTGTATGATAATTATTAGGTTGAAATGATCTCTGTTTTTAATGATCACCAAAGTATTTCAAAGGTTGAAATAGCAGCCCTTTTGCTAATGTTTATTGGACGATTTTCAGGGGATTATGTATATGAGGATGTTAATTACTCTGATCTTATGATGGATAGATGGCTGCCATATACATTCCACTTATAGAGTATAAATTAAAGAAAATGAAATCCAGTAAGCCTTAAAGTATAATTTGTTTGGGTTGAAGAAAGTTACATAGTAATCTTCCATGATGCTATGCACAAAGATTATAATCAGTTTGATTAAGAAGCTTGATGTTGTTTCTTCATACTATACTTTTCTTTAACCAAATCCTTGTTGATGTTATAGCAGCTTCGAGCTGCACTTCCTTTGCACAAATACCAAGAAGAAGAACATGAATTAAATAAGTAGCCTTCGGCTATTTAATTCATGGTTACACATTTATTAATGACAAAGGGCCGACCCTAATATGATTCGCATTTATTAATTGTTGCATGGGCCGACCCTAGTTGTATTTATCCTTATTTATGTTTTTCCTAAGAGGGCCGACCTAACTTGAAGAGGCGCCTCTCTTGTATTTATACAAGGTCTTATTTGTCATTTGATAACTCATTTTTCATTCAAGCAAGTTCACAGTTAAGAGCAGAGCAAAATTCGCACTTTCATAGCAGCAGATTTGATTCAAGGAAGATATCATATTCATTGCATACATTGCACTTAGGAGAAGTGTGATTTCTTTATATCAAGTATCGACCATTGTTGGGCCTAAGTTGTAAGCAGATTTCTGCTCTTGTTCTACTTTATATAAGAGATTCATTTGTTGGGTTTTTCTCCCTCAAGAGGAGGGTTTTCCCAGGGTATCTTGTTGTGTTTATTGTCTCATGTGTTGCAATATTGTTAAGTGCTTTCATTGCTTAATCTGATCTAAGAAACACTAACATGGTATCAGAGCGAGTGTGAAAAAGATCGTGATCAGATTTAGTTTGCAACACTCACTTTATTCTTTTTTCAGTCTATCTCTTATTTTTCAAATTCAAGATAGTGAATGGTCTGAAAATCGAGGATAGACTCGAAGGGATTTCGAACTACGCATCATGGAGGTTCAAGATCATGCTCACATTGGAAGAGAATGATTTGGCTGAGTTTGTGAAAACAAAAGTTCCCGAACCTGAGGAGGAAAAAGAGAAGTTGCAGTGGAGGAAGAAAGATACTAGGGCAAAGAAAGTGTTGGTTGATTCCGTCAAAGATCATATTGTTCCGATTGTCTTCAAGTTGGATACCGCAAGGGAGATGTTCAAAACATTGGAAGAGATGTACGAAATCAACAACACCAGTTGTGCCCTAACCTTGAAGCAACAACTTCTTCACATTAAGATGGCGGAAGAAGAGTTTGTCATCACCTACTTCATGAGGATTTCCGAGTTGAGAGATCAACTCTCTACCATTGGTCATATTGTTGATGACAAGGATTTGACCATGTTGGCTCTTAATGGTCTTCCCTTATCTTGGGAGTCTTACATTCAAGGAATCAGTGCGAGATCTAAACTTCCCAAGTTTGATCGATTGAGGATTGACTGCATTCAAGAGGAGTTGAGACTAACGGCAAGGGGCATTGGTCAAAGTTCAAAGAATGAAGATTTACATGTTCTCGCCTCTCATTCATCGAAGAAAGGAAAAGTTTGGAAGAAAGGATTCTTTAAGAGGAATCGAGATAATGGGTCAAATGGTGCTCCTGCATTCAAGAAGAAGTGGGACCTCTCTTGTGTTCAATGCTTTAGATGTGACAAATTTGGTCACTATCCAAAGGATTGTTCTACCAGGCCTAATCAACATGCTTCATTTGCGAATGTGATTGAGATCTCTCCCGAAAATGATTCTAGTGAATTTCTACTCTAGTCATGGGCCTATGTTCAAGTTGTGAAGGTTGTTTACTAAGCGCAAGAGCAGCATATCGTACTATGTCCACCCTTTAGAATATTTAAGAGATAAGTATTCTTTGTTTTGATTGTGTTTACTATTCTAGGGTAAAATTCAATTTGTTGAGTTGTGCAAATCTGACATTATTTACTTAGGATTATGTGTGACCAGTAAATAGTGATCACTGTGATAAGATTCTTTAGATTTATTCATTGCAAGTAGGATCATGCTAATTTGTGAAGATTGTCTTTTGAGATTAGCTCTTCCGAGAAATTGAAAGAAAGACATGTCATGATTGATGAATTAATTATCTATTACTCAAGAGATTTTGAAGTATTGCATGGTTGAATAATGATGAATTGTTTTGTAGCCACTAATTCATGCTATTGAGATAGTTGAGTTCCATGAACTATTAGTAATCTCTTGTTAATGATTTCAGGATAAATCAAGAAGCGTAAGAGATTGCTTTCAAGAAGAGCTTGATGCATCCTATAAGTTGAAGGATGGAGACTCTACTTGTAGCTATGAGGCTAAGTGATTAGCTGAAGACATCTTTTTTGAAGAGGAAGAATTAACCTTAAGAGGGAGTTCTATGACTCACTGATAATAAGTAAGGGTTGCAGTATTGCAAGGCCGGATGTTAAATTGTTGAAGTACCTCTTCAGCAGTTGGGTTCTGAATTTCTCAAGTCAACCTGGATTGGTAGCTCCGCAAACCTATTCAGAATAGAGTGATCTGGGATGCGATCGAAGAGGACAACCCCGAATCTCTACAGAGGTGTGCATTGGAAACCATTTCTCTAAAGCAAGCGTTGCAGGCAATCTTGGTCAAATGGTTGATGCAAGTGATTGAAGATTTAGAGGGAGCCTACTGAACCTAAAGATGATATCCTAGTATAGAAGGAAGCAGTTTTCTGTGGCATTGAGTACAGCTAAGGCCGAGTACATTACAGCATATGATATTGAGAAAAGATATTCAGTTGAGGTATATCAGCACTGATGAGCAGATGGCAGTCATTCTCATCAAGCATCTCTTCAAGATAATGTTTGTGTACCTTCGAGACAAGCTTGATATGGTGGCGACTGAAGTCCTAGCTGAGAGGGAGTCTCAGTATCAACGATCTTCAGATTTGTTAATGCATTTCTCTATTGAGAGAGATTTGAGGTGTAAGCCCTTGATAATGCATTTCTCTATTGAGAGAGATTTGAGGTGTAAGCCCTTGATAATGCATTTCTCTATTGAGAGAGATTTGAGGTGCAAGTCTTTGATAAGTGCATTTCTCTTTTGAGATTTGAGGTGAAAGCCCTTGTTTCCACCCTCTGGGAGAGCCATGGTGGATGTCATGTGTGTGACTCCATGACAACATCACATGAGGGAATCCATGATGATTTACTTGTACTTTTGTGTCACCCTGTAGAGGATCCATGGTGAAAGTCACATTGAGGTGACAACATCACATTAAGTGACGAGCACTTGTACATACCATCTATGGAGGTAGCCATGATGGTTGATATCACGATGAGGTGATATTCTATTTTGTTTTCATTCTGATATGATGTGTCTTGTGTAGGTGGAAGTTCATCCCTAGCTAAGAGGGAGTGTTGATGTTATAGCAACTTCGGGCTGCACTTCCTTTGCACAAATACCAAGAAGAAGAACATGAATTAAATAAGTAGCCTTCGGCTATTTAATTCATGGCTACACATTTATTAATGACAAAGGGCCGACCCTAATATGATTCGCATTTATTAATTGTTGCATGGGCCGACCCTAGTTGTATTTATCCTTATTTATGTTTTTCCTAAGAGGGCCGACCTAACTTGAAGAGGCGCCTCTCTTGTATTTATACAAGGTCTTATTTGTCATTTGATAACTCATTTTTCATTCAAGCAAGTTCACAGTTAAGAGCAGAGCAGAATTCACACTTTCATAGCAGCAGATTTGATTCAAGGAAGATATCATATTCATTGCATACATTGCACTTAGGAGAAGTGCGATTTCTTTATATCAAGTATTGGCCATTGTTGGGCCTAAGTTGTAAGCAGATTTCTGCTCTTGTTCTACTTTATATAAGAGATTCATTTGCTGGGTTTTTCTCCCTCAAGAGGAGGGTTTTCCTAGGGTATCTTGTGTTTATTGTCTCATGTGCTGCAATATTGTTAAGTGCTTTCATTGTTTAATCTGATCTAAGAAACACTAACAATCCTCACTTGTGTACTTGTATATTGTAGATAGAGTACACGGATTTATAGGTATTAAATACACTCAACTCTAATTTTTAGAGCACAGATATAGGCCAATAGAGTGATAGTGCTTCCAAGTTCCAACTGTTAAAATACTGAACAAAAAGGAAAGATAAATACACACAGGATTGGGAAATTTCAATGCAACAAACCTCCCCTTATTTATTATCTTCCACATATAAATATATTAAATATCACAACCACCTCTGAATAATTGGGCACAATGACCTAGGCATCAAATAATCATAACAAAAGTGGCAATTTAAGTACAAACTAAAAAACTTAAGTATTCTAACAAGGTGGTAAATGCAGACTTCAGTACTAGGAATTTAGAATTAGATACATGCAACAAAGTATTCCAAAATACTCCCTTAATCTTGTCATGGATCAACTATATGCAGTCAATTATTCTCAATTAGAACTGGTATGAATTGAAGAGGTATCATTTCCAAATCTATGTGGTATCTCACATTGATGATCATGGGTCCTAAACTCTACAAAAAATCCATGTCCATTATCTCTACTTTGCGATTGTATTTAATGCAGGTCAACTTCAAAATGCTACAAATCTTAAGTACAACATGATGATTAATCATGAGTCCATTTTTGTCCACTATAAACTAACTCTCTATCTTTTCCAAGTGAGAAAACCATAGTCTGTCATAGTGGATTACTTATACTGTAAGTCATAAGCATCCATGAACTCAACCAATCTCTGCAATATCAGATTGCTCATGCTTTATCTTAGTCAAGAGTCTGTATAAAAAGCCTCTCTAAGGGAGGTGAATCTCCTCTAAGTGCTCCAATCGCATTAAGAACTCAAACTGTCTGATCATTCAATCAAGGTATATTGAAAGATCCCTGAGCTATCACCACTGTGCTCTCTACACCTGTGAGTCAGTGACTTAGAGCTGGCAAAATTGACACACAGAAAGCTGCTCATGGCAGAAAAACTTGATTATTACTTATTTCAATGTACCATAATCTGTATATATATAAACCAGCTGTCACTCTTTGGAATTTCACCAACAATCTTGGTCTCTCCATCACAACTCTGCATCAATCATATATTCATCCTGAATTTTCCAACCTATGCATGTATTCCATAACCATGTCTGAAAATCAATTCGATAATGTAGGTCATAATATGGTGTATCAACACAATATCAAAGGATCTTGATGAAGAAAAATCGGTTGTACTAAATTACAGCAATGTGCAAGTACACACTATAAACTCTAATCTCTCTCAATCAATGAAGCTAGATATCTCAACATTTCTAACAATATGAAGTATTTCAAACAACAATATCTCCTGCAAATGATTCAACTAATTATGTGAAATGGCTCAAAATAAACTTTGACAATGATGGAACTCAACCATAGAAATGCAGAAATATATATAAGTACATGTACAACTAAAAGTATTCAATAATATTCTCAATTTTTTTGCTTCTAGAACATATTTTTCCTATGCAAATATTCCCTGAGAAACACAACTAGCAATATATTCATATCAATCAGTACAGAACCCAAATGATCGGACTTTCTCATCTAAAATCTTCTGTGGGTTTTGAAATTTTAGATTACTCAATCAATAAACTTGTGTACATCCAGGACACCTCCTAACAATCAGGCCTTTCTGTATCTAAAATTTTTAATTTTCTGCATGTTGTAAAATTTTTGGTCACATTGCATATATCCAAAGCACCATCTAACAATCAGGCCTTCCCATAAGTCAAATTTCAAATTGCTCAACCTTTGATATAATCCTTGTGTATATTCAAGATATCATCTAATGATTAGGCCTTCTTGTGTCTAAAATATTCTACGTGTTTTCAAATTTCAAATTACTCAACCTTTAACATATTACTTGTGTATATCTAACACATCAGCTACTGATTAGATCCTTTGAATTTTTGATTGTTTTGTTTGCTTCCAATATTCTGTATTTCTAGTCAATAGTCTATGTTGTCTCTCTAAAGCCAAGATTCACATCAATATGGCTATTTATTAAATTTCAGATTATTGGGAGAGGCATTCTTTTTTTTTTGAATGACCAAACAATTTCTTATTTAAAAAAAAATTACTATGAGAATCTGCAATCAATTTTCTTCTGATATTGTTTCAGCATTCAATTTTCCACCACAAAAATTAACTCCAATTTCTCATTGTTGTTGTTCTAATACTACTTATAGCCTATTGATAATAAATTTGGTAGATTTTATTTGTATCAATCTTTTTGATGAGCAGTTCAACTTGTCCCGCACATTTCACACAAAAGCCTGATTTGGCTCAGTTGCTCATTCAAAAGCTACACAACCAAAGACTAAAGGAAAAACTGCATTTTGACTTCTGCTTATGCAGCAAAGATTAGCATGTTCCAACAATTCATGGGACAACAATTGACCAGTAGCTCCATTCTTCAATCGGCACAAATTCCCAACTTGCTTTTAGGTTGGACTCCAAGACATTCAGTTCCCATTTTTATGGTATAGTCAATGGGGGAAAGTTCAATGCTTAGATTCACAATTTGGAGGCATATTTCAAGATGCCATCGCACCTCATAGAGCCCCAACAAATCAAATAGTGAAGGTTCATTTGAACAATCAAGTTGTCTCCTAGTGGTAATCTCATGTTCAACTTCTAGAGGTGACAACCCAACAAGAAATTGATACTTGGATAGATTTTAAGGCAACTATTTGGACCCAGTTTTATCTCCGTAATTATAAAGAAGAGCTATTGGCACAATGGCTCCATCTTCATTAAACAATTGGCCAATTAGTCCAACAATACATAGAGTAGTTGACATTAGCAAGGTACCTTCATCCGTGCACTACAACGCAGATTTTCATGCTTGCCTTGGTCACTTGTGCAACCCTATGAACCTTGCATGAAGTTCCTAACATCTTGCCTCATCCACATAATTCCAAGGACCATGCCACAAAAATGTGCACAACTCCCTAAATCATGCACCACTTGTGCAGCCCCAAAATGCCATGTCATGTACCTGTGCACAGCTTCTTGCTTCAAGTGTAACTTGTCTAGCTCCATAAATCATATCATGTAGTACAAAAGACATCCTACAACTCTTGTGAAACCCTTTCATCATGTACCACTTGCATAATGCCAAGGATCATGCTATACAACTTGGAAGAAAACTCTTACTAAGTTCTATATCACATCTACACCTACATTTGTTCTTACACATAGGGCACAAGTCAAGATCTTGGTCCAATCCCATGTGCAACACCTCAAAATATATGCAACATTTTAGTACATGCAAGTAACCATTGGGCACAACATCTAGAGTGGTTTCATGACAAGGCACCTATCACCACGAGAAGCAATTGAGATTTAAGTCATTGGAAGATGAAGTCACACACTATTGAAATTCCATAAGGAACTTCTCTCCTTAGCTTTGTAATTCTATAGACAATTTGGCACTGCTTTATTTAACTGGCACAACTAAAACTAGCTAACAAACTAGAAGATCAACAAAATCTAACAACTGCCATAATCCAGTCAACCCCAATCCATGTCAACTACCAAAAATTAAGTGTTTGTAGGTCAAAAAGGGAACAGTACATTGCCCTTCCCATCCGCCATAAATCCAACACACCTCTCAATAAACCGTGCTTTGTGACTTGCCTGTATACTTCGTGACTTATGTGTATTCATGCGACTTACATGTATACTTTGCACTTACCTCTATTCATGGGTATACTTTGTGACTTACATGTATTCATGTGTACACTTTGTGACCTACATGTATACTTTGTGACTTATGTGTATTGATGCGACTTATGTGTATTCATGTGTGACTTGTGTGTATTCATGTGTGTATGACTTACGTGCATGCTTCGTGCCTTGTGTGTATCTATACTTCGTGTATTTCGTGTATCTATGTGTTTGCTTGCTTCACGTCGTACGTGTCCTTAACAAGATTACACCATGTGTGTTTACGATTACTTTATTACGAAAGTGTTAAAAATGTTGTCTATCAAAATACTTCTTGGACAAATTAACTTATCTAAAATTGAATGATCATTAGTATCCAAATGCAATAATAAAGAAATGCACCATTTGAAGGGAAAAGGTGTGACTCCCTCAAACTTAAGATAGAAAAGGGAGAGTATTTCATTTGTGAAAAGACATCCATAACATCATTGAAGAATTCAATTGGGAGTAGAACCTTAAGTGATTTTGCAAGTGAATTAAATTAGGTTATCAAGAATAGGGATGATGTGAAATAGATGTAAAGGAAAAATCAATCAGTTGTCCACATCACTCATCTATCCATCAAGAAATCAATACACCGAACAATAACTTAATAAAGACCATGCAACAAAGAAATCCTTTTATCCCAATTACAAATGCTTTCTCGTCCACATGGCAACAAAAGAACTTTCCAATGTCATCAATGAGCCCTTGGCTAGAGAAACTCCAACCATGGAAATTTCAAACCCTCCAAGATATGAGTTCAAAGTAAAGTCTTTATCATATACTAATTTTTACTTTGAAGTAGATTTCATTTGTCACATGGAGATAGAGGCTAACATAAAAGACACAATAAACATCTAGACACATCACATCAAGAAATCCATAAACTTTAGATTAAACTCATAAAAACCTAGTTTGAAACATCATAAAGTGAATTACTATCAACAATAGACATCTAAGTCTAATTTCAATCAAATTTGATATAATAAAATATTTGAGCAGGTGTAACAAAGACAACCCAAATCTTTAGCAACATATGAATAATAGATTTTGACTCTTAAAGAGACCTTAGGAGAAATTTTGGAGAGAATCATGTAGACACTACGATTGAGGTTTGTGTTTTGAGATTTATCAGAGGATATATTTATCAAGTTTTAGTGCAACAAGAACACATTTATTCTATTCATTTTGGGCAAGATCATAATACACAAAGGCATAACACATATGATCTACCTCATACACATCAAAACAATGGCAATGCATGGGTCAACCTTGTACCCTACCAAATTGATCCAGTAAACTTATCTTATGAACCAAATTCACTTCTATTTGCAATATCTAGAGTAGATCACTTCATCCAATGGACCTCTCCTCCTAAGACGTTTTCTTGGTCAAGGTAACTCCACACTCATCCAATGGCCCTCTTCTCCTAGGTCTTTCTGAATTTGTTTATTATTTATTCAAATTTCTTACATGGGTATATTTTTGTTGTCTCTCTATCTGTATTCTCCCTCTCTCTATGTTTTTTGGTCATTCATTATTTATTTATTCACCTCTATGTTATTCTTTCGATATTTTTATTTCTTTAACTTTAATATTCTTTTTTGATATTTTCTAGTTTTTGTCCACTTTTTGTCTTTTGAATTTCTCTCACAACCTTTCCTTTGTTGTTTCACCATGTCCCTACCTCTTTCTCTTTGTTTATTACTTTTATATTCATTTTTTACTCTTTTATCTTTCACTTCTTATTCTATCTATTTTATATCTAGATCTATTTTCTTATTATATTTCCTTGCATCTAATTTGTCAAGCCTATTCCTTCCCTTCATGTTTTCTCTCTATCTTTCTCTTTATCCTTTAATTTTTAATACATAACATGTTTTCAATCATTTGACGATGCTAGAGACATATAGAGTAATTGGCTTATCTATGCTTAAATTGAATTAAAAAACCGACCTCCATACCCTAATTCTCTCTCCTAAGAAGGAATAGAAGTCGGATTCATCCTAGAGCCCACACAAATAGCAGAGGAGGCTTAAGTCATGGGCATGTTGAGCCCCATGGTTTTGATTTTGACTTCAAAGTTCGATTTTACCCAATGCAAGTGGCTTGCAGGATATTGCATACATCCCCAAGGGATTAGTCTCGCCCTAGCATGACACCCCTTCTCAACCCCAACTTGGCAAAATATAAGACCAAGATAAAGCGGGTTGGGTGTTGGGCTGGGTCACAGGGATACCCTGAGTCAATGAAAAAGAAGAAGAAATAGAAGTTCATACATTTTTATAGTCTTCGAAAGGGGTTTGGATTGGAATAGTTTGATTAATTGGAGACCATTTTACAAAAAAATCATAATGTGATTTTAGTGTAGTTGTTGATTGATATACCAACAATCCATTCGTATTAAGTAACATAGCATCATTCTCCTCTACCCTTTGGATCAAAGGTGTTTTAGAATAATTTTTATCCTTATTACTCAGTTCATCTTTTTCCGACCCCAACTTGGAAAAATGTAAAACCAAAGTAAGGTGGGTTGGGCATTGAGTTGGGTTGTAGGGATACCCTCGAGTCAACAAAAAAAAAATTCCATACCTTTTTATTGTCTTTGAAAGGGGTTTGGATTGGAGTATTTTGATTAATTAGAGACCAATTTACAAAAAAACATAATGTGATTTTAATGTACTTGTTGATTGATACACTAATAATCCATTTGTATTAAGTAACATAGTAACCTTCTTCCATACTGTTTGGATCAAATATGTCTTTAAAAAAATTATATCCTTGTGACCCAACTCACCCCTTTCTGACCCCAACTTGGCAGAATGTAAGACCAAGGTAAGGCAGGTTAGGCATTGGGTTGTGTCATGGGGATACCCCTAAATCAATAAGAAAAGAAAAGTGAGAAGTCCATACCTTTTTATTATCTTTGAAAGAGTTTGGATTGGATTATTTTGAATAATTGGTGGCGAATTTATAAAAATATCATAATGTGATTTTAGTATATGTTTTGATTGATACACCAACAATCCATTTGTATTAACATAGCATTTTTTCTGCCATTTGAATCAAATGTGTCTTACCAGAATTTATATCCCTATGACCCAACTCACCTCTTTTCGACCCCAACTTGGTAGAATTTCAGACCAAGGTAAAGCAAACTGGGCATTGGACTAGGTCGTAGGGGTACTCCTGAGTCAACAAAAAGAAGAAATATAAGTTCATACCTTTCAATCGTCTTTGAAAAGGGTTTGGATTGGAATATTTTGATTAATTAGAAATCAATTTATTAAAAAAATCATAATATGATTTTAGTGTACCTGTTTATTGATACACCAACAATTCATTCACATTAAGTAACATAGTATCGTTCTCCTATGTCGTTTGGATCAAAGATGTCTTAGAAAAATTTCTATCACTATGACTCAAGTCACCCTTTTTGACCCCAACTTGGCAAAATGTAAGACCAAGGTAAGGTGAGTTGGGCGTTAGGCATGGGTCATAGAGATACTTCTGAATCAATAAAAAAATAATAAAATCATATCTTTTTATCATCTTTAGAAAATGTTTAGATTGAAATATTTTGATTAATTGAATGCTAATTTACAAAAAAAATTATAATGTGATTTTAGTGTATCTGTTGATTGATACTCCAAAAACCCATTCACATTAAGTAACATAGCATCATTCTCCTCTGCCTTTTAGATCAAATGTCCCTTAGAAGAATTTATATCCTTATGATCCAATTCACCCCTTTTCAACCCCAACTTGGTAGAAATAGAAGTTTATATCTTTGAATAAAATGTGCCTTAGAAGATTTTTTATCATTGTGATCTAGCTCACCCCTTTTTGACTCCAACTTGGCATAATGTAAGACCAAGGTAAGACGAGTTGGGCATTAAATTGGGTCACAGGGATACCTTGAATCAACAAAAAAAGGAAGCAAGAGAAGTTTATACCTTTTTATTATTTTTGAAAGGGGTTTAGATTGAAATATTTTGATTAATTAGAGGTCAATTTAGAAAAAAATTATAATGTGATTTTAGTGTACTTGTTGATTGATACACCAACAATCCATTTGTATTAACATAACATCCTCCTTTGCCTTTTGGATCAAATTTGTCTTAAAATAATTTTTTATTTTTGTTATTCAGTTCATCGCTTACCAACCCTAACTTGGCAGAGTGTAAGACCAAGGTAAGGCGAGTTGGGCATTGGGTTGGGTCACATGGATACCTTTGAGTCAACAAAAAAATATATATCATATATGTGTATCATCTTTGAAAAGAGTTTCAATTGAAATATTTTGATTAATTTAAGACTAATTTATAAAAAAAAAATCATAATATGATTTTAGTGTACTTGTTGATTGATACACCAATAATCTATTCGCATTAAGTAACATGGCATTATTTCCCTTTGCCCTTTAGATCAAATATCCCTTAGAGAATTTATATCCCTGCAATCCAACTCACCCATTTTCGACCCCAACTTGACAAAATGTAAGACCAAGGTAAGGCAGGTTGGGTGTTAGGCTGGGTCGTAGGAATACCTCCGAGTCAACAAATAGAAGTTCATACATTTTTATCATCTTTGAAAGAATTTTGGATTGAAATATTTGATTAATTGGAAAAATTCAACGTGATTTTATTATACCTATTGATTGATACACCAACAATTATTCACCCTTTGGATCAAAGGTGTCTTAGAAGAATTTTTATGATTGTGATTCAGCTCACTCATTTCCCACCCCAACTTAGCATAATGTAAGACCAAGGTAAGGTGGGTTGGGCATTGAGCTGAGTCACAATGATACCCCTGAGTCAACAAAAAGAAGTGAAAAATACATTTTTTTTTTTTATATCTTTCAAATGGGTTTAGATTGGAATATTTTGATTTATTGGAAGTTAATTTATAAAAAATCATAATGTGATTTTAATGTAATTGTTGATTGATACACCAACAATCCATTCGTATTAAAATAACATCCTCCTTTACCCTTTGGATCAAATGTGCCTTAGAAATTTTTTTATCCTTGTTATCTAATTCACCGCTTTCCGATCCCAACTTGGCAGAATGTAAGACCAAGGTAAAACGGGTTGGACATTGGGTTGAATCGCAAAAATGCCTCTGAGTCAACAAAAAAAAAGAAATAAAAGTTCATACCTTTTTATCATCTTTGAAAGGGGTTTGGATTGGAATATTTTGATTAATTGAAAACCAATTTACAAAAATAAAAAATCATAATGTGATTTTAGTGTGCATGTTGATTAATACACCAATAATCTAGTCGTATTAACATAACATCATTTTCCTCTACCTTTTGGATCAAATACATCTTAGAAGAATTTCTATTACTATGACTCCACTCACCCCTTTCCAACACCAATTTGGAAAAATGTAAGACCAAAGTAAGGCGAGTTGGGCATTGGGATAGACCGTGAGAATACAAAAAAGAAAGAAAGAGAAAGTCCATACCTTTTTATTATCTTTAAAAATGGTTTGAATTGTGATATTTTGATTAATTGAAGTCAATTTACAAAAAATGTCAATGTGATTTTAGTGCACCTGTTGATTGATACACCAACAATCCATTCATATTAAGTAACATAGCATGTTTCTCCTCTACTTTTTGGATCAAAAGTGTCTTAGAAGAATTTATATCTTTGTGACCTAGTTCACCATTTTCTGACCCCAACTTGGCATAATGTAAGACCAAAGTAAGGCGAGTTGGGCATTGAGCTAGGTCATGAGGATACTCCCGAGTCAATAAAAAAAAAAAGTCAATATCTTTTTATTATCATTGAAAGGAGTTTAAATTAGAATATTTTGATTAATTGGAGGCCAATTTACAAAAAAATAATAATGTGATATTAGTGTAGTTTTTTATTGATATATAAACAATCAATTTGTATTAACACAACATCTTTCTTTGCCTTTTGGATCAAATGTGTCTTAAAAGAATTTTTATCTTTGTTATTTAATTCAAGGCGAGTTGGGCGTTGGGTTGGGTCTCAGGGATACTTTTGAGTCAACAAAAAGAATGAAATAAAAAGTTCATACATTTTTATCGTCTTTGAAAAGGGTTTGGATTGGAATATTTTGATTAATTGTAAGTCAATTAACAAAAAAATCATAATGTGATTTTAGTGTGCATGTTGATTGATACACCAACAGTCCATTTGTATTAAGTAACATAGCATCCTTCTCCTCAGCTCTTTGGATCAAAGGTGCCTTGAAAAAATTTCTATTATTGTGACTCAACTCACTCTTTTCCGACCCCAACAAGGTAGAATGTAAGACCAAGGTAAGGTGGGTTGGGTGTTGGACTGGGTCACAAAGATAGAAAAAAAAAGAATCCATACCTCTTTATTATCTTTGAAAGGGGCTTGGATTGGAATATTAAGTAAGGTGGGTTGAACGTTGAGCTAGATCACAAGGATAAAATAAATTAAAAAATAAAAAATACATACATTTTTATTATCTTTGAAAGGGGTTTGGATTATAATATTTTGATTAATTGTAGGCTAATTTACATAAAAATAGTGATTTTAGTATACTTGTTGATTGATACACCAACAATCTATTCATATTAAGTAACATAGTACCTTCTTTGACTTTTGGATTAAAGATGTCTTAGAAGAATTTATATCTTTGTGATCTAACTCACTCTCTTCTTACTCCAACTTGGCAAAATGTAAGACAAAAGTAAGGTGGGTTGGGCGTTGAGTTGATTCGCAGAGATACCCTTAAGTCAACAAAAAAGAAAGAAAGATAAATTCATACTTTTTAATCGTTTATTCAACCTCATAGGCTAGAGCTTTGACCTTAGACACTAGGGTATGTATACTATAACCATGGAACTTGCCACAAATAATTGGCACTAGACACATACTATCTCTCCCCATTTCTATTACTTATTTCCTTGATTTTTCTTTTATTATATTTCCTTGCCTATTTATTCTCTTTTTATCTTATTGTCTAAATCTCTTTTTCCTTTTCCAACTCATTTTTTTCTTCTCATTTTTTAGTCTCTCACTACTTTTAAGTTTTCTTGTTTTAGTATTTCTTTATTTTTTATTAATATTTCATTATTTCTCTTTTTTCCCCTTCTTATGTAGACCTTGTGCAATGGGTATTTACAACCCTAGAACTTAAAATTTTGTAGACTTGCATATTGCGCACCTTAGATTGAAAGGAATTACTAGTTTCCCACACCTCTTGAACCTTGGACAAATTAATTCAAATCAAACTCAACCATAGACCACGGCCTAGTTATATATTGATCCTATTCCAAGAACTTTTTATCATATTTCCTAAATCCTTAGACCTTAGAAATTGAATATTGGACTTATGGATTGTGGATTGTAGACCAACAAAATTTTGCTCTTTACCTTGACCTATTGGACCCTCTATCGTTGTCCGTACAACTTAGATACTAGATCCTTAGAACTTGAGCTTTGAACCCTATACCCAAGAATCTTGAAAAATTCATACAATTATTCAATACAATGGAGATAAAACAATTGAAGAACACATATACATCCAAAAGGATTATTTGATTCATGCTTAACTCCATTAGGATAATGTGCCTAAAAGGATGCTTTGATCAATGCTCAATTCCATTAGGAGAATGTTTTTTGCTGCATGTTCCCTTATACCTTTAATGAAGCTACTAATGATGTAGGCTCAACATGCTCTGATACCATTGATGAAAGAGGGGCTTCTCAAGAAACCCTCTTCTCTGAAATTACACTCAAACAACCACAATAATAGCAAAAGAAAAATTATAAGCACCTCCAAATCTGCACTTTTTTCTCTTGCAACAATCACCTACAACTCATTAATTTTCAACTATGGTGCTTTCAACCTTCAATGGATGCAATAACCCTTTCAACCTGCAACAAATCACTTCAAAAAATTCTTGAGAAATTAAATTCCCAACTCTCCAATCTCCAAAACCTGTAGTTCACAATGAAAGCCCAAAAACTGCCAACAAAAACCTTTACCAAAAATCCAAAAAAATTATATTTTCCCCTCCTCTTGGAAAACTCATGACCACCTCCTCATAATGAGTTGTTTCCACAATAGAAAAATCAATAAATGACTTTTAATTCCATTTTGTAATCCCAATCTCAATGCCTAAACTTGTTTTATCAAATTATTCAAAAAATAAATGCAATTACACTCCACAACCCCATCTGCCAACTTGTAACAAAGGTAGCCTTTTATAAAATTAAAATCACTCGTTCAAATAGCCTCATAATCATGAAATGCAAATGCAAATTCCTAATTTCAAAATTTTTCAATTGATGCAAGATTGCTAACCACCTATGGATGCTCGTGCATCATACACCCACGGTAGAAGAAAAGTGACCCTGTCACTTCTCAAGAGGATAACCAAGATGAGTCTTCTATAGGCCTCCCAATCTATTTATACCAAATATCCCATATAGTATTTCCTCCTTGTGCTCTTACTCACCCTACTATCAAGAATTGTTTCTCCCCCTTCTCTAAAGTAGGTGTTGGTGTATGTAATTGTTCACCCATTGTACCTTCATCAATTTCAGCTTTATGAACTGTTAGATCAGAAATATTAAAAATAGGTGAAATATTAAGTTCATTTAGCGACTCTACTTCATAGGCATTACCAGAATCATGCTTACTTACAATTTTGCAAGGCCCAAACTTCTTCACTTTTAGCTTGTTGTAAGTACCAACTAGAAACCTTTCTTTCCTCAAGTGCATCATCACCTCATCACCAATCTGAAACTCCTTATGTCTCCTCTTCAAATCAGCCTTTGACTTATATTGAAAATTCATTTTATGGATGTGCTTTCTTACCTCTTCATGTGATAAAAAAACTCCTCTGCTTCTGCACTTTTCTTTTCAACATTGTCAATCCTTTTCAAATTTGAAACAACTCTTGGGTTGCTGCCATAAACAGTTTGGAAAGGAGATTTCCCTGTACTTCTATTCACTGAATTATTATATGCAAATTCTACTTGAGGTAGAATCAAATCCCACCCCTTTGGCTTGTCCCCAACTAGACACCTCAACAAATTTCCCAAGCTCATATTTACCTCTTTGTTTGTCCATCTGTTTGAGGATGGTTCATTTTAGGGAAAATGCCAACACTTTGTTAACTAGTTCAATTAATTGTAACGAGTGTGATGAGTTTTGTAGACTATCGCTTAAAAAATTAATTGAACAAGTCACTATTTGAACTCTGTGAAGAATGAATAAATGAAAAAGAGGTGTACTCACTACACACACAATTGCATGCATATAAAGCTCCAAAACTTGCAAAATTTTCCACATATCACTTGATTGAGTCATTTTTAAGAATATTTAATGGGCGAAAATTTTCTTGAACAAAAATTCAATGTTATATGTCTGGATGTTTTTCATATGAAATCTTAGTGTAGCTGGTAAGTTATCTCTTGTAGCAGGCTCACGAAAGAGGATACACTCTTTGAATTATGCCTTATGTGAACATGCTTGTATATATGAGAACTTTATTGTCACCATGGTTTCCTGCCCCCATTGCTAGTTTTACACTATTTTAGTTAGATTTATATAACCCTAAGAAGTTGAGTTTGGTAGAACAGTTGATTGAATTGGCAAAATACAGTTCAAGATAGCCTATGGGTGCACCAAGGGTCTAGCCTGTGCACCTTGGGATGGACCCTGGGTAAAACCATGCATTGACATTTGACATTTTGTAAGTTTATATTTGTCATGTCTCTTCCATGAGATCATAATGATCTCCTTAAAAATGATAAACCTATTTAAAATAGTAAAATAAAAGTATAAGACCATTATTATTAATGTAAGAAAATCAGCGATTCACTCTTGCAAATGCAGCAAACGATCTAAGAGAGGATCGATGATTTGAGAGGGATAATATTAATGGAATTAATTACGCGATTAAATGAAGGCAAGGATTTGTTAAGCAATTTACTGAGGACATGACTTTTGGTGGAAACATTACAATGAAAAGGTGTGACCTTCAGCCCCATCGTGGGTATAAAATGAAGGATGTCTCAAATGCAAGGATTATCAATTGGATTGAGAGGAGAAAATACATTACTTAGTAAAGATAATATCTTCTAAATATTAAATCGTCAATCATCTTCATAAAGACATTCACTACTCAAACAATCTGCAGATTAGATACATCAATCAATCTTAATTGCAAATATACAATACAATATCAAATAGATTCTAAATATTAGAAGGCAAGGAGAAAAACCTGAGTGAGTTATCTGCCACTCGAGGACAAAATCAATAACTATTACAGCTATTGTTGAATAGCCATCTCATGTGTTAACAACTATTGTTGTAATACCCCTCTGTTTTGCTCCTTATTCGGTTTGTTTTATGTTATGTTTGGTTGCATTTACTTTGATACTGGATACATTTTGTTATGATGTTTTGTTCGTTACTATTGAGCGACAACTATTATTGTATGATATGTTGATCTAATTATTGTTTCACATGCATTATGGATTAATGATGTTGTAGAGTTAGCATGAGATGTTATTATGAGACTATTGGAATTATGATGGAAGTGTCAATTTCGATGAGTGTATTGGTAAAGAAGACGGGTTCGCATCACTTGCTTGCAAGTGCCCTACGAATCCGTAATTCTTTCTTCATGGTGTGTATTATATGTTGGATATATTGTATGATGTTGTTTACTTGGTTGCAGGATTGCAGGTACATGACATCAACTCCACCTGGGTTTACAGGTTTGAGCATGTCGATCCAACGGTTAAGTTGAATGAGAGATAGTAGCTAGTTAACATGTGGTAAGTTTACACCCTAGCCTTAGTGTGTCATTAGCCGTGTGTGTCAATTCATTGTCAGTCTTGCTTTAATGTTATTTAATTTTAAAGGATTCTTGATTTGGAAATAGATATTTAGAATAATTGCATTTAAATCATGTTGATGATTGTTTAATTTTAATGAATGCAATGTGGATAAAAGTTTATATTTAAAATTAATTAATTATATTTAATTTATTTAATCAATTAAATTTAATCCAAGGGGGTTGAATTTAGTGATTAAATAATTAAATTAATTAATTAAACGTGATGCAAGAAAATGAAAGGAAATAAAAGAATTAAAATTAATTTTAAAATTTAATTTCAACGTGTGAGAATTAAATTAGAAATTGTAATTAAATGTTTATTTGGGAAATGAGTTTCAACTTTGGAAATTAATTTATTATTTGAAATTGCATTTTAAATTGAAAGTGGGCTTTCAAAAATTGAAATTAATATCTAATTTGCATGTAATGTGAATTAGGGTTGTATTAGGTATTTTTGATTTATAAATAATACATGTTTTAATTTTAGGGCAGAAAAAAATTTAGAAAAAAATGCATTTTTACAGCAAAGAAGAAATTTTGGAAGGTTTGCACCAAGAAGGGTTTGAAGAGAGTTTTGATTGTAGAATTGATTGGAGGAAAGATTGTTTGCATTGGTTGGATTTTGGATTGGATTTGTTGGAGGATTGAAGGAAATATAGGAAATCTTTAGAGGAGGCTTTCATCAGAAATTCATCTTTCTTGTAGCTTCTTGAGCTAGGTTTTCTTCTGTGTCTTTATTGTTCTTGATTGTTTTTAAAATAGTAGTGATTAAATATTTGTTTGTTAAATCTGTTTTAAAAAATAAATTTGTTATTCGAAGAAAAGAATCAAATAAATTTGCATCTTTTGTTTTGTGAAAATTCTTGAGTGAAAATTGTGAAAACCTCAGTTGAATTTAATTTGTTTGAGGAAATCGATTATTTTATTTTGGATTCAAACATAGAGATTGAGCAATGTTTTTAGAATGTTTTTAGAAAATGAAACCCTCTGTTTATTATTAAAAATCGGATTTTAAAATCCGCAGAGTAGTTATATTTTTCATGGTAAAATGGTCTAGTTGCGTTGCATATAACTCCACTTACACAAACTGGGTTGTCAGGAAATTTAAAGGGTTTCTGCACCTTAGAATTTTCTCACCTCTATAAAAAAATTGCAAATACTCAAATCGTAGTTTTTGAGTTATGCTTAAAACACGAGACTGCTGTTAAGTTATTTTCCCATGGCTGCTTTGATAATAAAATAATAATAAATTGATATTTATAAATATTAATATTTTATGCATTGTTATTATAATATTAAAATATTATTTAATAATATTTTATAATATAATTTATAATATTAAAATATTATATTTATTTATATTATTTTAAATAAAATTTGTATATTAGATTAGTGGAAATAAAATTATAAACATATGGAGAAATTATTGTTTATTCTAAAATGGCATGTTAAAGTTTAATTGAAGGAGTTAAATATCTGATTTAAAGAATGCATAATTTAAGATTTAATTGTGAAATTTAAATTCATGTGTAAAAGGTCCAATTATTAATTTGATTTAATTGAAAAAATATATATATGATATTGGGTTATAATCCAAATATTGATCTTATTTTAACACAATAAGTTATGGAAGAGACCAAATGTTAATTTGATTAATTTTATAATGATTTAATTTGCAAGGGCAATTGGTTATTTAATTTAAAGCGAAATGTTTTGAGTTATAGTTGAAAATACTTATTTTGTTAAGAGCAATTAGAGAATTAAATATTAGTGTAATTTCTCCCTATCTGAAAAGATGAATTCTTAATTCAATTTTATCGATATAATGAATTACGTAATGAATTGTAGAAATTAGAAGAGTTAGTTGTGTATCTAAAAGAAATATTTTTATTGGAACTGATTAGTATGCATAATTCAATTTAATAGGAAAAAGGTATTTTATATTAAATAATTAAATCATTTAAGCTAGTTGAAAAATGAAAATAATCTAGTTAATAGAGAGCTGATGTTAGTTTTAGAAGTAAACATTGAAATTGATTTAAATTGTTTAAATTAGTATTTCTTGTATTTGTAGATTGAATATACTTGTTTAATTATTTCAATTAAGTTGAAAGGGCAAAAGTTCTATATTATTGCGAATAGGGATTTTAAAGGATAAAATTAGAATGCGTGGTATAGATTTTGGATAAAAAATTTGAATATAGTATTTGCAATAGTTTATGTTGTATTAGACATAAATTTAGGAACTAATTATATTGGAAAAGGCAAATATTTCTTTTGTTTCATTTATTTCCATAAAACAATTTTAATCGTTGTGATTGGAATATTAAAGAATATATATAATTAAGTTATTAATATATATATTTGGTGTATACATTATATGGAACATAAATATACATATATTAAGTGTAAATTCATTATCGTATTTTATTTTAATAAGAAGCATGCAATATATTATTGAATAGAGATTTAAAAATGGTTTGATTAGTGTATATGGGAAAATGGATAGAGAAACAACATTTTATGATATTAAAGGGATTGAATGTTTTAAATAGAAAATTGAATGAGATGTAAGATTTGGTTAGGAAATGGAAAGAATTTACTTGCATGGATTTGTGTCAATTTAAAGGTAAATTAAGAAGTTGTTTATATTGATGAGGCAAATGGCCATTTTAATTTATTATATTTCAAGTAGAGCAATTAATTTATTGTGAATGAAATATGGAGATATGGATTTAATATATCCAAAAATAGTAATGCTCTTGTGACTGCCTTAAATGTTTTAGTTCTTTGTATTTCGTAAGGGGATGTAAGTTCAAATTGTTTAAGATTTTTTATAATGGAAATAAAAATATGGGTATATGATTATTTGAGTTAACCTTGTAAGTGTATCTTTGACCTTGTTAATGTTACCTATTGAATGAATATGGGTTTAGGAAATCCAAATATTAGATTTGATTTATGACTTGAATATTTTTATTGCTATGAAGTCAAGTTGCATTGTGGGTTTTGGGATCTAGAGTTAGTCTTAAATTATAAGTCTTACAGAAGAATTTAGAGGATAAGGGTTGTTGAATCTTTATGCCATCCAATTGTTTTCCCTTGGATAGTGCATGGCATCCTTTCAATTTTACTCAATTTTCATGAACAGGGATGTTTTATACCTCCTGTGAAAGGAGTGGACTATTTGTTGTTGCCTCCAAGATGTTTGGAGTGTGTTCTATTATTTGTATCCTCCTAGAGTTGGAGTGGTTATGTTTTCTAATTTGTGTGCACTTGAGATTCCCTTGGTGATTGGTATTTGTATATGTGTATGGTTCTCTTAATATACTTGGTCTATTTTATGTCTGGAAGCAATGTTAGTGATGCAAGAGTTGTTCTTGTTTATTGCATTTGTTTTGGTTATTTCAATATGAGTTAGTTTGAGTCTGTCTTTGGTTAGAGGTTGTGAATTTTTGTCCTTGTTACATTGTTACTATCTCCTGGCATGGGGGGTGGGCCTTCGGATACCGCATGGTTGGGTGGAACATGCACCAAAACCGTTGGGTCCCCCTTGATCTTCAGTTCATGGAGGCGAGACATCCAGATGGATAGCTCGCAGTTCTATTGTATTTTCTTGCATTGTAATATTTCTATTTGTATAAGTTATTTTATCCCTCTTATGTTTATGAGGTGAGATTATGTAATTGTTATAATTTTGAACTATTGTCTCATTCTGGGAATGAGGGATGTAACTATTGGATTAAGTTAATGTTTATGAGATTGTGTCTTGGTTGATTATCTTATTATGTTATGTGGTATTCTCATGATGTATGATGTTTATTTCATAAAGGTTATAATCCTATGGTTATATATAATATGTATGTGTGGGTTTAAGTAATCCCAACCTTGTAGCCTTAGAGGTTGTTGTTAATTAGTAAGTGAATGTGTATGTTATTACACTTTATAAAAAAAAATTTGGTTCACTTAAGTTGTTAATTACAACTTCCTTTAGGGTTACTTGGCGGGGCATTACAATTGTGGTATGCTCTATCATGATTATTGTATGTAATGAAATATTTTGTTATTATCATAGTTTGTATTTATTTTACTCATCAAGCAACCATGAGGAGTGGGGGAGATACCAGTAAGTTGAGTAGGTACTAGACTTCTTCCTAGGTACACCACTCCATCGTGGATGACTGTGGGTCTGCCACCAAGAGCGAGGGGGTGATATCCACCCTTGGGCTTACGGAGAGGATGTATATGAGCCTCCTATGGTAGCCTTTTTCCCCAACCTCTACATGGATTGGTTGTTGAGATGAATTTGAGGAGTTTCAATCACAAGAAGGATGGATAAGGCAACAAGGGTAGGGAATGCAAATACAAGTTTGTCTGCCAAGTACGCCACCCCATGTTGGATGATTGTGTGTGCCACTTGAGGGCCAAGAGGGATGGTATATTTTCTCTTTGGCTTGGTATGGATAGCTTCGAGTAGACTTATAATGCTCCTCATCCAAGTCCCATTATGATCCAACTTCCAATGTGCATTATGGATATTGTGTGGTTTATATTATTTGAAATAGTTAGGTATTTGGTTTAAATAGATAAGACATTTATTATATATGTTTGATCATATGAATTATATTTCAATATTATCTAAAATGATTGCAAGACATAAACCAAGATTTTTCCAGCTTAAAGCATTTAATTGTTAAGTTTTCTAACCCTAACTCCCTTAAACTTGTGATTCTAGGGCAAGAATTAGGGTTATCCCAAAAGGGGACATTACAATTGGTATTAGAGCATGTTCCTGCCAACCTATGGGACATACCTACTTTAACTACCATTCAATTAGAATTAATTATTCAACCTTCTTCTCAAATAGTCCAATAATGCATTACTATATGCATGTGCCTTCAATGTGTATACTTTGTGACTCATGTACTCATGTGAATACTTTTGACTTACGTGTATTCATATACTTCATGACTTACATGTATTCATGACAATACTTTGTGACATACATGTATCCATGAATGTACTTTGTGACTTATGTGTATTCAAGTGTATACTTTTCAACATATGTGTATTCATGTGAATACTTTGTGACTTACATGTATACTTTGCATCCATGAATGTACTTTGTGACTTGCAAGTATTCAAGTGTATACTTCATGACTTATGTGTATTCATGTGTATACCTTGTGATTTATGTGTATTCATCTGTTCGTAAGTATACTTTGTGACTTGCGTGTATACTTCGTGACTTATGTGTATTCATGCGACTTACATGTATACTTTGCCACTTACGTCTATTCATGGGTATACTTTGTGACTTACATGTATTCATGTGTACACTTTGTGACCTACATGTATACTTTGTGACTTATGTTTATTGATGCGACTTACGTGTATTCATGTGTGACTTGTGTGTATTCTTGTGCGTATGACTTACGTGCATGCTTCGTGCCTTGTGTGTATTTATACTTCATGTATTTCATGTATCTATGTGTTTGCTTGCTTCACGTCGTATGTGTCTTTAACAAGATTACACCATGTGCGTTTACGATTACTTTATTACGAAAGTGTTAAAAATGTTGTCTATCAAAATACTTCTTGGACAAATTAACTTATCTAAAATTGAATGATCATTAGTATCCAAATGCAATAATAAAGAAATGCACCATTTGAAGGGAAAAGGTGTGACTCCCTCAAACTTAAGATATAAAAGGGAGAGTATTTCATTTGTGAAAAGACATCCATAACATCATTGAAGAATTAATGGTAAAATTAGGTGGGTGTTACAATGGTAGGCTGAGCAAAACTTTGAATCAATCCTTAGCTTCTTCCATAGGGTCTTCCAAAAGTACCCCACAAACTGTGTCTCTATCTGAAACAATGCTCTTTGATAGACCATGCAAGCATATCACTTCCCTGAAAAACAATTCTATAACATGTACTGCATCATTAGTTTTGTTACATGGAATAAAGTGAGTCATCTTGGAAAATATATCTACCACTACAAATATAGAATCATGACCCCTTTGTGTCCTTGGCAAACCAAGAACAAAATCCATATTAATCTCCTCCCATGGTCTCATAGGTACAAGTAATGGCTGATATAAGCCGGTATTTTGACTAGCACCTTTCGCCACTTGACATATCCTGCAACCTTGTACATATTTCCTCACATCTTTTTACAATTGAGGACAATAATAACTCTCTCCAACATGTGTTATAGTCTTATCAAAACCAAAATGTCCTGCAAGTCCTCCACTGTGTTTTTCTTTAACCAAATTCAACGTCATAGAACTTCTAGGAATGCACAACTTATTACCTTTAGATAACATACTCTCTTGGATTAAATAATCCAACCACTTGGTTCTATTTGTTGTAATAGGCTCTTTACAAGCCCTCCATGCGTCTCCAAAATCTGGATCCTCTTCATACAACTCCTTGAGTTCATCAAAACCAACAACTTCAACCTGCATTTCAATCAATAAATTATGCCTCCTACTCAAAGCATCTGCAACCCTAATAGACTTCCCACTTCTATGTTTCAAAACAAATGTATAACTTTATAAGAACTCTACCCGTTTCATATGTCTTTGACTCAACTTCCCTTGACTATTCAAATATTGAAGTTTTTTAAGATCAGTAAATAGAAAAAACTCCTTAGGTAAGAGATAGTGTCTCCATTTCTTAAATGCTTGAATAATAGCATAAAACTCTTAATCATAAACTGTATACTTTTTGTTCACATCATTTAACTTCTCACTAAAGTAAGCAATGGATTTACCTTCTTGGCTTAAAACAACCTCAATAACATTACCACTTGCATCACAATCAACTTGGACTACCTTGCTAAAATCTAGAAGTGTTAGAACAGGTTGCTCTATCAATTTTGCCTTCACCACATCAAAATTCTTTGATGCCCCTGTAGACCATTTGAAATCCTTCTTATCACCTCTCATAGTCTTAGTTAGTGGGGCACATATGCTACTGAATCCTGTAATAAACTTTATATAAAAACTTGTTAATCCATGAAATGCTCACCTTTGTTACACTTCTAGGTGTTGGCCATTCTAAAATAGCTTTCACCTTTTCGATCCATCTTGATGCCTTCACCTGATACAACAAAGCCCAAATATACCAATTCCCTCTTCACAAAGGTGCATTTTTTGAGGTTAATCAACAACTTTTCATCTCTATGCTTCTCAAAAACAAATCTAACATGCATCAAATGTTCCTCTATAGTCTTACTGAATATTAAAATATCATCAAGATAGACAATTACAAATTTGTTCAAAAACTCTTTCAATACCTCATTCACCAATCTCATAAATGTACTAGGTGCATTGGTTAGCCCAAATGGCATGACCAACCACTCATACAAACCCTCCTTAGTATTGATTGTTGTCTTCCATTCATCTCCTTCTCTAATTCAAATTTGGTGGTATCCACTCTTCAAGTCAATTTTATTGAAGTACTCTGCTTCACTTAAGCAATCCATGATATCATCCATCCTAGGTAATGGACATTTGTACTTGATGGTAATCTTGTTTATAGCTCTTGAATTTGTGCACATTCTCCATTCTCCTCCCTTCTTTGGTGAAAAAACAACAAGTATTGCACATGGACTCAAACTTTCTCTGATCAAACTCTTCCTCAACAAATCTGCAACGTGTCTATTCAACTCTTCACTCTCTATACGTGACATTTTGTGGGCTGCCTTATTTGGAAAACTCGCCCTTGGTATCGAATCTATTTGATGACTTATCTTCCTCACTGGTGGAAGTCCTTTTGTTGCATTATCTGAAATAATATCCTTAAACTCCTGCAACAAATCTGCAATCTCCACAAGAACATGTTCCACATTCTCACAGTTAGTTTTAGGAATTAAAGAAACACAAACTTTCTCATTTCTCATACCATCTAACAATTTCCTTGCATCCACTAAACAAACTCTTGCATTACCACAAACTTGAACCAAATCTTCTTTCAAAGGTTTCAATTTATGGTCCACTCCATTCTTAGTTATTGTATATGTATTAGCATAGCCATCGTGCATTGCCTTCCTCATAAAATATGACATGCATCCATAGAAATTATCACATAATATTTCATCAAAATAACCTCCTATTTTAAATTTTACCAGACATTGTTTGTTGACCAAAAGATTTTGATTGTCTTGTACCCATGCTATCTGGTATGGATTCGGGTGCATCTTCCTCTCTAGCTTCAATTTTCTCACCATTTTTTTAGATACCAGGTTATCTGTGTTTCCACTGTGACATTACAAACCTTCCCCTCACATTTGCATCTTGTCTTGAATAATCTTTGTCTTTGAGCTGGTTCATTTTCTTAATTCAACGGTGCTCTTCTTGTCATCAAGACTTACCTCCTTTTGCTTCTTCTGAATATGATGAGTATGCATCCACCTAATTGATGTTATCTACTCTATTCTTATTTTCTGATCTTCTTCTTGGTATTTCCTCTTCATGAGGACAGCCATATGCTCTATGGCCCTCTTCTCCACACTTAAAATAGGTTCCTCTAAAGGTTTGTCTTCGAAAACCTCTAACTGATCTTCCTCTACCTCTTGAATCTTTATCCCTCGGACAATATGAACCATCATACCTCTAATTTTTCTTGCTGCCTTGGTCTTCATTTTTCTGATTTATTTTTTTTGTCATCATTCTTGTAAGGTCTTCCTCCATTCCTTCTTCCATGACTTCTTTCTCTCTATTTACTTTCATATCTTTTGTTCATTCTATCTTCAATTTTCAAGGCAATTCGATAAGCATCTTCCATTGTGAGAACTCCCACCAAAGTCATCTCTTCTTGTATGCTTGGTCAAACCTTTAATATATTTTGCAACCTTCTCCTTAGTTGCTTTAGCATGTCGTGTTCTAATCAAGATCCTATGAAACTCCTTTGTATATTCTTTCACTATTTTAGTCCCTTGTTTTAGCCCTTGCATTTTTTTGAGAAAATCAAGCTCATAATCCACCAAAATGAACTGTCTTTTCATTTTCTCCATCATTTTGTCCCAATTTGTGATTTTATCATTTCCTCTTCTTCATCTTTCCAAATGAATTTCTCCACCAAATTGAAGCATGCCCTTTCAATCTAGTTTTTGCATATCTCACCCTATCAAGATCCTCAACTTCTTCAAACTCAAAGAATTCTTCCATTTCGTTGATCCAATCCACTAACTCTTCCAGATTCAAATTCCCATTGAATGTAGGAACATCAAATTTTGGTATTTTCCCCATCCTTGACAAGGCAATCAACAATGGGTCATTTGTAACTGTTGTTGCTACCTCTCTCTGTTCACTTGTTTGGCTAGCATCCTCTGAAGTTTGTTCTTACTCATCACTAACTAGTTCTCTTCTTTGTGCAAACCCTCTTATGATTTCTTCTTGTAATGCTTCCACCTACCTTCTTAAGGCTCTAAAATCATTGTCACGAGAAAAATTATCACTTCTTCCTCTACCCTTACCACGTGGGGCTCCTCTTGCATACATTTTCCTACACACCCACAAGCTTAATCCTGGTGCAAACTGCCTCTCTTCGACAGTATTTTCACACACTCAAAATCTTCCTGCTCTAATACCACTGATGCAGTATGCTCAACATGCTTTGATACCACTGATTAAAGAGGGGGTTCTCAAGAATCCCTCTTCTCTGAAATTACACTCAAACAACCACGATAATGCAAGAAAAATCTGCAACAAGATTTCTTGAATTTATTTGGAAACTTGCAACACAAATCTACACAAAATGGAAATTTGATTACAATAAAGTTTTTAGTCAACAAATGATTGAAGGGAAGCAACATATTCCCTTTACATAATCTGGAAATGAAACAAAAAAAGCTACAACAAAAGAAAAATCAAACTATGTGCTTCATGAGCACCTCCAAATTTGCACTTTTCTCTTGCAACAATCACATGCAACTCATCAATTTTCAACTATGGTGCCTTCAACCTTCAATGGGTGCAATAACCCTTTCAACCTACAACAACTCACTTCAAAAATTTCTTGAGAATGGCATGCCCAACTCTCCAATCTCCAAATGCACAATGAAAACCCAAAAACTGCCAAAAAAACCCTTTACCAAAAATCCAAAAATATCAAATTTTTCTCTCCTCTTGGAAAAATCATGACCACATTCTCATAATGAGTTGTTTCAACAATAGAAAAATCGATAAATGACTTTTAGTTCCATTTTGTAACTCCCAATCCCAATACCTAAACTTGTTTTTTCAAATTAAAAAAAAAATGCAATTACACCTCCACAACCCCACCTGCCAACTTGCATAACAAAGGTGGTCTTTTATAGTTTCAATTTTTTTTAATTGATGCAAGATTGCCAACTACCTATGGATGCTCCCGCATCAACTAATAAGTTGTAACTTTTGGGTCAATTACTTCATGGCAAGGTCTTAAAGATGCTTTCCTTAATCACTTTCGACTTACTCTTGGTTGAATTTTGATGTATAATCGATTTGCCACCTATACAAGAGAACCCAATGGACATCTAAGAATTTTTAAGATAAAATTCCATAAGCTATAATCAATATTACTAATCCTTACAAACCTTTAGAAGCCATAGCTATTTAGATGTATCTCGTGGCTCTTAACTCTCTCACTATCCATGTTTTTCGGAGGACATCTACTTTGACTTCTTATATTACTAATCATTTATCCACAAGCCAAGATTTTTGAAAGATAACTTGTTCCCCAATCATATGGAGTAGGACCTCTTTCTTCTCTTGGTCAACCAACAACATACAACCAAATTCCCATGCTAAATTAGTGGCTTCTCATCATATGACAATCATCAACTTGCTTCTTGGGATGACTAATTATTGCAAAATCCATCTACAACCACAATTAGTTGTTCAATCCTAATCAAGCCATGAAATTTCCTCCAATCTCTCAAGTTATGCTAGCCACACAATTTAAACCATCATACATGAACGAGAAATTCTCACAATTTAGAGCAGCCAAGCAAGTGAACCTCATTGGAAGTCAATCTAGTGTGTCAAAATGCATTAACAATTAGATGCCAGCTTTTAATCCTCAAACACAAGCTCACCTAACACCATGAAATCAAGGTTTGTTTGATAAAACATGGCAAGGGTGTAGTGAAGATGGCGAAACTACAATGGTCGACGAGCGAGAAGCGGAAGGGGGGGAGCATTTTGAAATTCTCTGAGGATGAAGATGGCAATCGCGAGGACGATGACTCTAATGAGGATAGTGGGGGGTTGTGCAGTCTTCCTTTTCTATTTTGCAGGTTGTTGCTATGCTAGGAGGTCATGGGCTTGTTGGTGTCACCATCGTGGTTGTTATGGTTGATTCTTTTGTGTTTGCAGTTTCTTTGCAGCTCTTCCTTTTGAGAGTATCCTTTGGTCCTCAGCCTCTTTTCCCTCTGGGAATTTTTGGTTGGTTTGTGGCTCTCCTTCAAGCGGTTGCCTCTTCTTTGGGCACCCATGTTGGCTCTCAGAGTGCCTTGGTTTTGGGCCTACTTTGTTTCGCTTTGTTTCCTTCTAGCATTTTTGGCTTGGACACGGGGTTTGGTCTTTTTGTGCAATGTTTGTGTTGTTGTGTGTTGAAGCTATGCTCAATGGGGGTGCAGGTGGTGATCTCGGCCTCCTGTCTCATCTTTTGTCTGGGTTTCCTGCTGGTGGTTGGGAGTAGTTTGTTGGCCTTTTTTCTTTTATGGGTTTTTGTTGGGTCTTGGTGCTTTTTGTTTTGTTGGTGTGCTTTGCTTTGTGTGCAGATGCTTTTGGGGTCTTGTTGCTGACCTCTCCTCCTTGGCTCGGTTTGGGGTTTTGTGGGGTTTTGTGGTCTCTTGAGGTTGTGCTTTGGTTCTTCTATCCCTCCTTGTTGAGGTCTTTGTTCCTTTTCTTGTGCCCCTTATGGTTAGTGATTGTATTTCTTCTTGTTGATGAATGATAGCTTAGGTCAGATATAAATGTTGATTGCCTAAGGCATCATCTTCGTTTATATTAGATCAGATTGCTCTTCATACTTATATCACCTTCACACGTGATATCGAAGACATGGTATGCTTTTCTCAATATTGTCAAGTCACATGACATTCTTCATACACATCTTCATTTTCAACACTCCCTCTTTAACTAGGGAGGATAACTTCCAAAAGTGATATCACCTAACTCGTGATATCAGAAGTTATGGTATGCTTTTGAAAATGTCAAGTCACATGACATTCTCCATAACACATCTTTATTATGGTATGTGCACTGACATCAAGTCACATGATGTCTACCATAATTCATGGCATATCCACGGATATAAATATCCACCATGATTATCTCTTAAGGATCACAATGATCTTCAGATATCAAGTCACATGATATCCATCAAGGTGTCCAAGAGATACTATCATGACATGTCCACAAATATCAATTCACATGATATCTATCATGATAGTTTATCATTGTATAGTCGTCACTTTACAATGTCAAATACAAGTGTTCATTATCAGAAAGATCGTCACCTTTCGATAATGTACACAGGGGGAGTAGGCCCATAAAGTCATGGAGTCACACACATGACAAAAGAGTTTACACATTGAACATCTTTATATATTAGTAAAATTTATAAACAATTTGTATTTCAAACATAAATAACAAATTACATTTCAACCATACCAAGTTTCTTCCTGAAGTGCTCTACCTTGATTTGGGAGAGAGGCCTGGTGAGAATGTCTGCAGTTTGATCATTTGTACTGATATACTCCAACTGAATTACTTTCCTTTCCACCATATCTCTTACATAATGATAGGGGATCTCAATGTGCTTAGATCTGTCATCAAAGACAGGATTTACAGAGAGTTTTATGCAACTCTGATTATCACAATGAATAAGTGTAGGATTCAAGGGCTCACCAAAGAGTCCCACAAGCAATTTATGAAGCCACATTGCTTCTCTTGCTCCCATTGAGGCTGCAATGTATTCAGCTTCCGTTGAGCTCTGTGCAACTGAAGATTGTTTTCTGTAAATCTAGGAGATCATAGCTGATCCTAAACTGAAGCAACATCCTGATGTGCTTTTCCAATCAGTTACACTTCTAGCCCAATCTGAATCAGAGTACCCATGTAGATCTAGTTGATCATTCTTGTAAAGAAGACCATATCCAATAGTGCCTTGAAGATATCTCAAAATATGTTTCACAACCATTAAGGGAATTTCCTTTGGTTCACACATGAACTGGCTGAGAACATTTACAGCATAGCAAATATCAGGTTTGGTGTTAACCAGATACATCAAGGATCCAATCATCTGTCTGTCAAGGGTTGGATCTGCACACTTGGATTTTGCTACCGCTTCTTTCAGTTTGTGAAGGTTGGTTTCCATAGTTGTGGACATCGGTCTATAGTCCAACATTCCAAATCTTTTCAGAATGTCAATAGTATACTTCCCTTGATTTAGTATAATGCCTTCTGATTTCTGCCATACTTCCAAACCGAGGAAGTAGTGTAGAATACCCAAGTCTTTCATGTCAAATTCAGAAATTAGATCCTGTTTCCCTTGAGCAATGAGGTGATATTCTCTTGTTATTAGCTAGTCATCAACATATAAAATAATTATAAGCATATCACCTTTGATTACCTTGAAGTAGAGATTGGAGTCAGCATCATTTTTGGAAAATCCTAATCCCAAGAGATAGCTGCCAATTCTTTCATACCAGACCCTGGGAGCCTGTTTAAGTCCATAGAGAGCTTTCTTCAGCCCGCACACATGTGAGTTAGATTTATGTATCACAAAACCTTCAGGCTATTCTAGATAGACTTCCTCTTCAATGGTTCCATTCAAGAAGGCAGTTTTCACATCCATTTGATGGATCTTCCAACCTTTAGTTGTTGCAATGGCTAATACTGCTCTCACTGATGTGTAATGGGCAACAGGTGCAAATGTTTCTTTATAATCAATGCCTTCCTTTTGAGAAAAACCTCTAGCCACAAAACATGCTTTATATTTTTCTATACTGCCATCAGCAGCATGCTTGATTTTGAAGAGCCATTTAGAAGAGACAACAGATTTCTCTTTTGGTCTAGGCACTATGTCCCATACATCATTCTTTAGGATGGATTGATATTCCTTCATCATTGCATCCTTCCAAGCTTGATGTCTGAAGGCTTCTGTAACACTGGCAGGTTCAGAGTTTATGATGTTCATTGAAGCAACATAGCTAGAGAACCATTTGGGTCTTTTACTCTCCTTGAACATTCCTTTAGGTGTTGCATGATCCTCTGCTTCTTTGATCATCTTCCTGGCCCAAAGTGGTCTCTTTTTGCCGATGTCATTTGTATCCTCATTTGAATTGGCAAGAAGTTCATGTGGCATTTTCTCAGGATTCTCCCTTTGAATCTCAAGAGCAGGTTCCATTTCAGGTACTCTAGGGGAATGGGTTTTTGTCTCACTAGAACTTTTTTCCCTCTTCAATGCAATGTCTTCTTCAAAGATGACATCTCTGCTCAACTCAATTTGTTTCTGCCCAGGTATGAATATACTATATGCTTTGGAGGTTTCACTATAACCCACAAATACTCCCTTCTTTCTAGAAGTTTCTAGTTTGGATCTCTTCTCTTTGGGTACATGAATATAGACAGGACAACCAAAAATCCTAAGATGACTACTGTTAGGTTTTAAGCCGATAAAGGCTTCTTCAGGAGTTTTTTTATCAAGATGAGAATGAGGATATCTATTTTGGATATAGAAAATAGTCCTAGAGGCTTCTGCCCAAAAAGATGTTTCAATGTTTTGGTCTAGCAACATTGCCTTAGCAGCTTCTACAATGGTTCTATTTTTCCTCTCAACAACCCCATTCTGTTGAGGATTGTAGGCAACTGTGAACTCCCTCTTAATTCCAGCACTCATGCAAAAAAATTTAAAAATCTCAGAGGTATATTCTTTCCCATTGTCTATCCTTAAGGTTTTTATTTTCTTCCCGGAGAAGTTTTCAGTGAGGGTTTTAAACTCTTCGAGCCTTTTGAGGATTTCTATTGACTCTTTACACTTAAGGAAATAGATCCAGGTTTTCCTAGAGAAGTCATCTACAAATATGACATAGTATAGAAATCCTGCTTTAGAAGGTACAGACATGGGTCCACAAAGATCAGAGTGAACCAGTTCTAACACATTAAGGGTTTCACTCAGGCTATTATGAAAGGATCCCTTAGTATTCTTTCCTAGGGCACAACCTTTACAAGTTCCCTCATGAGATGGTTTTAGCTTGGGTGAGCCTATAACAAGTTTTTCCATAGAAGGTAGGGCACGAAAATGAAGGTTTCCTAATCTTCTATGCCAAATTTCATTTGTATCAATAGTGGCAAGGGTAAGGGCTTGTTTGACCTTAGTGCATAGTTTGTAAAGGTACCCTTGTCTTATGCCTATGGTATGGGCTTTCTTAATAGTTGAGTTCTTAGGCCATACTAGAACTTTACCATCCATAAATGTAACTTTGTAACCATTGTCTTCAAGGGCAGAGATGGATATAAGATTTCTCTTTATTCCAGGTACAAATAAGACTCCAGTGAGTTGCAGAGAAACCCCAGATTTCAACTTGATGGAACATGTTCCAACCCCTTTTACAGGGTATGCAGAATCATCCCCGATGGTTACTTCTTCATCATATTTTTCAGTCATGGAGTCCAAGTGTTCTCTGAGCCCTGTGATGTGTCTGGATGAACCACTATCAATTACCCAATTTTGAGTGTTGTCAGATACTTGACTAGAAAGGGCTATATAGAACACAAGGTTCTCAATTTTCTTAGGTTTAGCCTCTGGTTCCCTAATAGTTTCTCTCATAAGTGAGTCTAGTTTATTTTGTTTTAGGATCATCATGATTCTAAATTTCCATGATAAAAAGTTATATACTCTTGCAAGACAATCTTCAAATTTGATCACAATTGACATTATGAAGAATGTGATGTGAATTCGATTTTGAAAAATACGAATTTTTCTAGAGCAAACTGATTTTAAATTTGATTTGGATTCACACAACGTGGCTCTGATACCATGTAAATGTAATCAAATCTGATCAAATGGGATCAGATTTGATTACATTTACACTTCTTTTGGGGTTTTGTTCTTTTGGTTTACAGATTTATTTTTGCCGGTTGAAGCATGTTGGTTTCTTTGTGGTGTCTTCCTTAGGCCTTGTCTGGATGGCAAGGTATTTTCTATACCCTAGTTGGGATTTGTTGCTTTTGCTCCAGGGGGGTTGTCTCTTGTTTGTTGTTTGAGTTGTCCCTAATGTCCATCATGATGGCTCAGGTGGTTGATTTCTTAATGTTGATGGATGGGTTGCTATTTTCTTCTTGTATCATGTATCAAGTGCATGTTATGCCAACAGATGTAATGTCTTTCTTTTCTACTATCATTGTTTTCTACCATGTTATACTGTTGGCTTCTATTGAGGGGGAGTTTGTTTCTATTGAGGGGGAGCCCTCTCCTATTGAGGTGGAGTTGGAGGCTATAGAGGTAGTGAAAAGATCTTTCCTTTCTTACAAATTCTTATTGAGGTGGAGCTTGTGTGTGCAGGAGAGTGGTGGCTTTGGTTTGAATGGATTTTATTATATCTTCTCCTATAGAGGGAAGCTCTCTCCTATCGAGGTGGAGCTTGAGTTGGTATACTAGGTGGGATGGTGTTGCAAGATGGTCGATGTTTCTCATTGTTCAACTTTGTTCTCTATCTCTGTTTTGCCTTGTTGCTCTCTTATTGAGGTATGGAGTTTGGTGAATTTGATTGTTCTTGAATTTGATTTGTTCTCATTTTCTTTCTTTTCACTTTTTATCTTCTTAATCCCTTGGTGCCTAAGACCCACTTTTACTAGCCTTGGCATTAAATTTTAAAACTATAAAATTTCCCTAAATGACATTTGAGGAAAAAATATAAATGATGATATCACTGAAGAGAATGTTGCAGTAAGGTTGTTGGTAGCATCTTTCAAAGGCAAGGCGTGCTACAATGGTTCAAGGGGTTGAGGGTGAACGCAATAGGCACTTGGGATTAGCTAGGAGACCATCTTTGCAAGCATTTTGAAGACAAATCAGACCATTTATCTCTAGTTGAACAGCTAACTACTATCAAGAGGGCTCCTCATGAGCACATCACAGATTTCAATCTTCGCTTTCAAAGGACTTGGGATAAAATCCCATTGTCGGGAAGACCTTTAACCCAACATGTTTTTCTATATTTTTTGAGGGCTTTTAATAGTGATATTTTGGTAATGATACAATCTATGGGTGCAAACAGACTTCTCGATGTATATGATATGGCCATTAGAGCTGAGAATAGCCTCATTCAAGCTGAAAAAATTACACCAAGACCTCCAATGCCCATTTTTCCTGAAATGTAGCTAGCTATGCCTATGCAAGTGCCACAAATAGCCCCCATACCAGCTGCTCCTATTCAAGGCAAAGTTGTCCCAGCCCAATATTTTGCTTTGCAAGAGATAAAAGGCCTTTTTCAAACATTTGGGAATGAGTTGGTTAATCTCAAGAAGCATCTATTTTAGAACTACAGACCTTACCAACCCCAAAACCAAGCACAAGGCTAGCCAAATCAAGCAAATAGGTTACCCTATCATGCAAATAACCAAGGCCCAAAACAAGCCCTTAACCCAAGGCCTTTTCAACCATATAACCCAAATGTGTCAAGCTCATCTAGAGAGCTAGTTCCTGTCCACAACAACCTTGCTCAAGATTACGAGTGGTGTTTCCCTTGTAATCGGCCCCATAACCAATCCACTTGTTTGAATGGGGTGATTAACCAAGCCTTAAAGGTGCAAAATATGTCTAACTTGCAGCCAAGCACGCCTAATGAAACACCCTCACAGCAACAAGAACCCCCTCCAAGTGATACTACACTTCTAACTTGGCAAGGAGAGGAGTTTTGTGGAGATAATCAGGACTATTCTTCTATAGCCTTACCAACATAAGAGGGAAAAAGAGGGTTCTTGAAATAGGACAACCAACAAATAAGGATCCTTACCAAGCTCCTAGAGTGAACCAAGAGGTTGTTGGCCCATCTTAATATCACCTACCACATGTATTGCAAAGAAACTAGCAAGGCACCACCAAAGAACAACTTGGAAATCAGTCCCAACCAACACACTTGCAAGGAGATATTGTTGTCATGAAGGCTCATCAAAAGGTAAATATTGCTCCTTTTAACATATTTGAGCATATGAATATATCAAATGTTAGTATGTCTATGTGGGACTCTTTGTTTATCCTAGGACAAAAGGATTTGTTACAAGCTTCCTTATCAAATATGAGTGTGTCAAATGAGCATCCTACTAACCAAGACAAAGGTGTACTTACCAATACACCCCAAAATAGCAATGGACAACCAAGCAAAGAAGTCAAGCCACCACCTTTCTATGTGTCATTGATAATAGGAGATAACCTTGTTCATAATTGCATGATTGATTCAAGGGTTAGTAGTTTTGTCATGCCTAAGAAAATTGCAGATAGTTTGGGTTTGGGATATCAATCTCTTGCAAAAGGGGTAGTTCAACTTGATGGGATTGCCATCAATATTGTAGGAGTTATTAAGAATTTGAATCTTACTTTGCATGTATGTCCCAACTTTTCCATTCCATAGGATGTTTATGTGATTGACTTGCCACCTTACTTTTTCTCTTTGTCTTTCAAGGGATTTCACTGCTAAAATAAGTGGCGATCTATCTTTAGATTGGTCACATATGTTGTTTAGGACAAGATATGGAACCAAACTGACCATTAAATTTGATTCCATTGCAAAAGATCACATAGAACCATATGTACCTTGTGTTGCCAATGGTAGCTGTGCTATTTTTGACCATGATGAGCATACTGTTGTCTAAGAACCAAGCACCCAAATTGGGAGTATTCTGGACATTCTATTGGATGAGTGGGCAGCTAAAAACATTGAATTTGATCCAAACAAAAATCTTGAAGAGGTAGGTCTAGGTGGTACATGTTAAAGTAATTGGACATTTACTTTATTAATTAAACAATATTTGTTTAATTACTTAAAGTTTCCTTTTAACTCTTTTTCACTTAAGCTAACATTAGGTACATAATTATTAATTACTTTATTAATTATTATTGTGCAAGCCTAGGGTTTTCATCTATATATGGTTGAAAACTATCTTTTGTATCATTATTCATTTTACATTTTCAGTTGAATACATTGCTCCACATTCTTGAGCATTTCTTTTGTTGCTTCTCTTTGTTTCTCCTTGTAACAGGTTATTTGCTTGCAAAGATCTTTTGGGCTTTTGTGGTGTTGTATCTTCTCAACTCCAACATTCTGGACATTCTATTGGATGAGTGGGCAGCTAAAAACATTGAATTTGATCCAAACAAAAATCTTGAAGAGGTAGGCCTAGGTGGTACATGATTCATGAACAAGATTCTATCATTCCTAACCTTGAAAAAATAGATGAACATGAACAACAAAACAAAGTTTGGAAGATGTTTTTTGATGGTTCAAGCAGTAAAAATAGAGCTAGTGGGGGTGTTATGCTTGTATCTCCACAATGTGAAAATTATTTTTCAACTTTTCATTTTGCTTTTAGTTGTACAATTAATACAGCTGAGTATGAAGGTCTTATGTAGGGTTTGGAATGGGCAAGGAAGAGGAAAATAAGTTGCCTACAAGTGTTTAGTAATAGTGAGTTGATTGTGAACCAGGTAAGAGGCTTGCATATGACCAAAAATGACTTGCTTAAGTCTTATAAGCATAGGGTATGGGATATGGTAGAAGAATTTGATGTTTTTAGTCTGGTGTCTATACCTAGAAATTAGAACAAGCATGCTGATAGGTTAGCTGCCATAGGTGCCCAATTTGATATTCCAAATGATTTTAAAAAGGATAAGGTACAACAATATGTTAACATAGTAATAAAGCCATCTATTCCTAGCAATAATGTCTATTGGCAAGTCTTTGAAAGTGGTGAACAAGTGCTCAAAAAAAAATTTCTTGAGGAAGTTGAGTTTTCAGCTGGAAATCAAGAAAAATTACAACAGCAGTATGGTGACCAGATTATACAGCTAAAAAAAATTAAGCTACCAAAGGGTTTGGTCACCTTAGAGTCCATTTTTAGTTCAGATGATCAGCTTAAAAGGGAAAACCAGCATGCATATCAAGTAAGAGCACTACGAAGAGGTGTACATTTTCAAAGGTAAGCTTTTTAAGATTGGTAAGCTTTGTTCTCAAGAGGATAGAGAAGCTTTTGTTTCACTTTATCAAGAGTTCCATGATATTTTTGCTTGGGAATATTCTGATTTGAAAGGTTTGACACCAAGATTGTCCAACATACCATTGAGCTTGAGCCACATGCAAAACTAGTAAGGCAAAAACAAAGTCCTTTGAACCTCAAGCTTGAGCCACTCATGAAAAAAGAATTGAATAAGCTAATCGAGGGTAATATTATTTCCTCATGGGTTTCCAACCTTCCTGCTAGGAAGAAAAATAGGGAGTACTTTGTGTTAACTTCAAAGACTTGAATAGGGCTTCACTCAAAGACCATTACTCGTTGCCCTCTATGGGAAAAATTCTACAAGTTGTTGCAGGTTCAGAGAGGTTTTTTCTACTTGATGGTTATTCTGGGTATAACCAAGTGCTAGTGAAAGAGGAAGATCAATATAAGACATCATTCACCACGAAGTGGGGAATAATGGCTTACAAGAGAATTCCCTTTGGTTTGTCCAATGTTGGTGCAAATTTTCAAAGGGCAATGGACATGGCTTTTCAAGGGTTAATTTAGAAACTGGTGTTGACTTATCTTGATGACATAACTATTTTTTTCCAAAATACTGATGAACATCTTTCTCATTTAAGGCAAGTGTTTGACAGGTGTAGGGAGCATGGCATATCCCTTAACCCAAAAAAGTGCATCTTTGTTGTCCATGAAGGTAAACTCCTTGGATATGTGGTCTCAAAACAGGGAGTTACCATTGATCCGGAAACAGTAAGTGCCATTCTTGCTCTACCTTTGCCTAGTCATAAGAAGGGGCTGCAAAGTTTTCTTGGTAGGATCAATTTTGTAAGAAAGGTTATCCTTGATATAGAAAATATTTTGAGACCTCTAACTGACATGTTGAAGAAAAATGTAAGTTTCAACTAGTCAAAGGAAGCAAAGAATAGCTTTGAGGCAATTAAAGAAGCCATTGTAGCAGCACCTACATTCATAAATCCTAATTTTGCCAAAGATTTCATACTTTATGCTTTTGGTAGCATAGAGACCATCTCTGCTATGTTGATACAACAAAATGATGATGGTTTGGAGCAGCCAATAGCATTTTTCAATCAAGGATTAGAAGGGTATGAGCAAAGGTATTATTTTGTTGAGAAACATGTGCTTGCTATGATTAGAAGTCTCAAAAAAAATTGTCATTTGGTTTCAAATAACAAGATTCACTTGATGGGGGCTCATGCAAGTGTTAAAGAGTTTTTGTTGAGTAAAGATTTGAGTGACAAAAGGGCTAGGTGGATCACCAAAGTGATGGAATATGATGTGAAAATCAAAGTTACAAAGTTGGTAAGAGGTAAAGGACTGTGTGAGTAGCTAGCTGCTGGGTTAGAAAATGATGAAGAAACTCAAAAGGTTGTCCTCATGACAAGTAATGAGTCACAAACTATTGCACCATCATTGGGTACTAGTTGGACAGATGAAATGGTCCATTATCTTCAACTTGGTGAGTGTCCCAAGGAGTTAAATAGTGCCAAAAGAGGTATTTTAGACTTCAAGCAATCCCTTACATCCTTATGAATGGTGTTTTGTTTAGAAAAGATTATAATGGTGTTCTTTTGAGATGTGTAGAATCTGATCAAATTGATAAAATTTTGCATGAGTTTCATGATGGACCAACTAGTGGTCATTATGCACCAAAGACAATAACCTTGAAAGTCATGAGGGTTGGTTATTATTTGCCTTCTCTCTTCAAGGATGCTCATGCATGGGTTAGAAAGTGCAACAAATGTGCTATGTTTACAGGCAAACAAATGTTAGCAGCCTTACCTTTGCTTCCAATATCAGTTGATTAGCCTTTCATGAAGTGGGGTCTTGACTTCATTGGAGTCATTAATCCACCATCTAGTTCTGGACACAAATGGGTGTTGACAACTACATACTATTTCACCAAATGGATGGAAACTATAGCACTAAAGGAAGCAAATGAAACTACTGTCCTGAACTTTTATGAGGAATTGGTCTCAAGGTTTGGTATTCTTGATTCAATCATCTCAGATAATGCTTTGGCTTTTGTAGGGATAAGAGTAATTGATTGGGTTGTTAAATATGGCATTCATTTGAGTACATCTAACTACTATTCACAAGGTAATTGGCAAGTTGAGTCCACTAACAAGAATCTAATCAGGATCATCAAGAGGACCATAGAAGATCATAAGAGGACTTGGTATAGCAGATTGAAATTAGTCTTATGGGCTGATAAGATTACTCTTAAAATGTCCACTAGAAACTCTCTTTTTATGCTTGTGTATGGAAGGAAGCAAAGTTGCCTATTTCAATTGAATTGTCATCTTTGAGCCTTATAAAAGAGTTGAAAATGTTGGAAGAAGGACCTATGGTGGTAAGGCTTGTTGAGTTGATGGAGCTGGAAGAAACTAGAAGGCAAGCAATGCAACAACTAGAAAGGCACCAAGCACAAATGAAGAAGACTTTTGAAAAAGGAGCAACACCTAGAGACTTCAAGGAAGGTGATCTTGTTCTTAAATGGGATGAGTTAAAGAGAAGACCTAGGAAACACACCAAGTTTGATGCCATGTGGAGTGGCCCATTCATAATCACAAGTTGCAAACATCACAATTCCTTCCAGTTGTCCAATAAGGAAAGTGAACTTCTACCTATCCCAGTTAATGGGATACATCTCAAACTTTGTTTTTGAGGTATGATCCATCTTTTGTACATATTAGCTTAAGTTTTTGAGTCAACAAGTGTTGTTGCACATAGGTTTTACGGTGTCTTTCCATTCCTCCAAGCATTGATGCATAGTTGTTCGGTTAGTTTTAGTCATGTTTTGAGTCTTCTTAAGTCAGTTGATAGGTTGAAGGTGTCAAGCATTGCTTTTGAGATGTTGCAATAGTATACAATTTTTGATTTTTTGTATTTCTCAAGCTCTTTCATGACTCTTATGCCCGATGGACTCTATAAGGTAGTTGGTCACCTTGTTTAGCAAGCAAACATCCATCAGAGGTCGCCAAAGATGTTGATATTTTTATCATCATTTATATTTTTTCCTCAAAGGTCATTTAGGGAAATTTTATAGTTTTAAAATTTAATGCCAAGGCTAGCAAAAGTGGGTCTTAGGCACCAAGGGATTAAGAAGAGAAAAAGTGAAAAGAAGGAAAAGGAGAATGAAATATCTAAGTCTTTTGGCGCTGAGAAAGGGATGTTTTCAGTTTTTACCCATGTAGCACAAAAAGTTAGGGTTTAATGCCATATTTTCTTAAGGCATTGTAGGAATTCTTGTGGTGGCATGGAAGCTTTCCAAAAAACATGAATACACAACAAATGTGATGGCACATTGTAGGTTGAGAAGGAGACATGGAGATTGAGATTTCCATGGGGTTGGTTAGTTGCACCATGTAGCAGAGGTAGGCAGATATAATGGCATGTTTCAGGGATCCATGGAGTCCCGTGAGACTTTCCAGGAGCTTGTTAAATTCCTTATCTACATTGTAAAACTGTATGCTTGCCCTCATATTGTCCTAAGTATGATTTATACGACTCAAAGCTTTATATTTTGTATGGTTTTGGGTATAGGAGGGTCCTGAAATAGAAGGGTTGATCAAAACCTTTGGATTTAGAGAGTTTTTGGGAGGGTTCTTTTAAGTATTTGAGACTAGTGTCATAGATTTAACATGAAAAGTCTGTATAGTGTCATCATCCTTAAGTATTACAGTCCATGGATGTTATTGACAAAATCTTTAAAAAAAAATCACATGCTCATCTCTAAGATAGGGAATGTGTAATAGGTCAAAAGGAAGAAAATCATAGTGATAGTGAAGGTTACAACATCATAGTCATAATCAAAAGATAGCGTAAAGGTATTGTTTTGAGTCTATTGGATACAGAGAGTACTAATCATCATATCCCTAAACTTAACCAAGAGGACTGAGAGGATGGTTGCTGTAGACATGAGGTCTTAAATATGACATCAAGAGCAGTCCATTGTATCTATAGAAGAGGTAACATTTGAGCCTATAGTGAGGTCAAAGTAACAATACATAAAGGGATGATATAAAGTCACCAAGACAGGCACAAAGGAGTACAATAATCAACATAGAGACAACCATTTCAAGTTAAGAACAATGACATGGATGACAGTCCTCCTTGAAGTCACGGTCATGTCTAAAGTTTAAGAAGGGACAGAGTTTGAAGAAGGCTCAAGGAATATTGCAAGAGCATTGTCAAGACAAACCATTATATTCACACCAAAGGCAAAGTAAGCACCAAAGATTTTCCCAATAGCATAAAAGACAACATATGAAAAGATAGTCTAAAAGGCAGTGTAAGAACAATGTACAGTCAAAAGAATTAGTCATATGGACATGATCCAAGAGGGACAATTTGGTAATCAAAATGGCCTTGTTAGTGTAGTAATGAGAAAAAATTTGAGATCATAGTTTAAAGACATGTGAGAGATGATAGATAACAGACTTGCATGGTGTAAATCAGCAGGCTGAAGACAAGGTTTAGTTTTTGAGATATTCATGATTTATGATGGTGAATGTAAAAATAAGGAACCCGTGTATGGATAGCTAGTAAGGACAGTAATGAAATAAAACCAAAAAAAGGCATATTGAGAATAACGGGAGTCACAAGTTAGACATGGCCATGAAGGTGGAGTAGCCCCTGCTTTCCTATAGATGGATAGTAGTTGAGGGCAGAACTTACCATGATAACAGTCACCTACATGAAGGATTATAGTGAATATGGTAGTCATGTGGCTAAAGGATAGTCATGTTTCTCATGACTGTGGTTGAAGCAAACACAATGAAAAGAAACAGACCTTAAAGACAGTGTTGTCATACAAGTGGCACAATGGAGTCATTGAAATTTCAAAGAAACTATCATCATTTTCTTTTCATGATTTTTGTGATTTTTGTGAGTTGTTTGTAAAGTTCATTAATGTTGAACCTTTGCTTGAGTCTTGATGGGAATGACCTCTGTTCTATAAGAGTCTGGAAGGATTGATCATTTTATCAAGCCCTTACCCTTACCAGAACCTGTGAAGAGATTGTGGTCACAAAAAGGAATCAAATGCCATCCCGTCAAAGAGTAGCCCATAAAATATATGATCTAAAAGGGTTCATGCATAGTCACAAGACATCACAGTCATAAAGAAGGCAGGGGGCTGTTAGTAGGAAGAGGATAGCAGTTACATTTCACAGGGATCAATTCCTCACAATGAAAAAAGAACAAGGAAAGTGAGTGGTCCATTGTTGATAGTGATAATATTGCAAAAAATGAGCTAAGCATTATCAAGTTATAGTGGGTAAGCCCATTAATATGCCTTGGAGGTTAAAGAAGAGGTAGTTAACAAGGGTTTTTTTGAAGATATGAAAGATGGTAGTCAAGATATGATGAAGGCTTCTCAATATCATATCATATGGTTGTCAAAGGACAGTCAAGAAGGAGGATATGTTGACTAATAGTCTAGTCATGAGACAGGGGAATAATCAAGTGGCAAAGAAGGTATTTAACAGGAAGTCCTGTTATGGTATTGAGAAGGGACTTGATCAAATGACATCATGATAATGGCATTGTTTCCTCCACACATTTGTGAAAATAAATGATGATACAGTAGAGGACAGTGAGCATTTGACACTTCAATAACATGAATTTTTATCTTTATAGCCATGTGCAAGGGACAGTATGTATCTGGGGCAGTCAAACTCAACAAGGCAGTAGCAGGGTATGTGAGAGGATAGCTATTTACACACTATAACCTTTATGATGGTCCTTAGGACTGTACTGAGGTCATCAGCGAATATATGATAAGGTGCAGTTCATGATAGAGCAGATCAAAGAGGACAGAGTTATGCACTGTGAAAAAGGTACAATCCAAGATATAAAGGACAGTCAAGAAAGTATGATAGACTAGAATGATAGTCATGTGGGATATGTTAGTCATGCGCTTAGAAGGTAGTTTCCTGGTCTGCACTAGTCTTTCCAGAGGATATGATGTCATTAGGGCAATGAAGACCATTAGCAGTTGCAGAAGATAGTTTAATGAGTGATCAGGGAATTACAAATGAGGAGAGGGATCTTTCAAGTAGGTATAGATGGAAGGCATTATCAAATGAATCATGACAGTGACATAATGATTATGTTGCAAGAAAAGAGGATGGTGACCTGGATTGTAATTTATGATATTCCTATGTATGAGGGTAGTCTCGTGATAACCATGCACAGTGCTATGAATAAAATGATAATAAGGCAGTCAGCTGTGTGCAGTCCATACGAGGGAAGATAATAGTTCAAAATCACATAGCCATGGATAGGATGAACAAGTCTATGCATGATATTTATGCAAGAATCATATGGTTTTCAAAGTACAGTCCACTCAAAAGAGGAGAAATGTTAGTCACAAGCCTAGTATATTGGATTCTAATGCCAGTTTTGTGAAAATAATAGACATGACCTCTAAACCATAAAGTTCAAACTTCATCATAGAAAAGGACAGTGATTAAAGCTCACAGTGACAAAACATGGATACAAGGACAAGAAACATTATAGCATACTCTAGTTCATAGTGATAGTGTGAAGATACAAGAATAAAGGGGCAGACCAGTGATGACATGCCATAATAGAAAATAGTAGCCTAACATGACAAGTGTTGGACGATAATTGTGATGCCTATCAAGATTGATTGTGAATGGATTGTTTCTAATTCCATGTGTACCTATGTTATGCCTATCAAGATTGACTGTGAATGGGTTGTTCCTAATTCCATGTGTACCTACTATTGCAATTTATCAAAATCATATTTGTTCTCATATTCTCCCAATGCTTGAAGATCAAAGCCTTTCCATCCAAGAATATCTAATTAATCACATGATTACTTATTAGTCATCATACCAAAAAATTCTCACCTTGACAAGACTTGTCCTATTGAATTTGCCCGCTTCATCCATATATAAATATCTATCACCTTATTCATCCATACGTGCCTTTCTATTCTTACATTCTTATTCTATATTCAATATGAATATATTACATATTTATCATGCATGTACCTTATAGGTACATGACAGCAGGCCAAAGTTGGAGTGTAGACCAAATCCTAGCAAAGGGCACACATAGCGAGTAAAAGAATAATTGACTAGAAGGGCTGTGCATGATATAGCAATTGGAAAAATGGCAGAAGCATACTGTAGCAATATAGAAAAGCATTTCCAAGATCGCTTGATGTCCTCTCCAAAAATGATGTTTTGTTCCTTTTTTCACTTTTAGATGTTAAGCTTTGTTATAGCTTACAATGTTGGAGATCAATGCAATTAATGTATTTGAAAAGTAGGTTTGTTAGAGTTAAGTACAGTATATTTGGATCAGGATCTCTTTTTGTATTTCCCTTTGTGATTGATTGTAAAATTTTGGTTAACTCTAGATAGCAAGATGCCCTCTAATACAGAGTTGTTATGTGACCTCCACACATTCACAATGGAGATTAGATCAATTGGAGAACACCTGGGATAGGTCTGCCCAAGAAATGTCATCACCTAGTTTTCAAATTTCTAGCTCATTTTATTGAACATTAGAGTGTTTATGCTTGGCAGAAACAAAAGAAAAAAGTAAATACAGGTACACCAAACAAAATTGAACTTAAAATGGTTGTTAAGAAATTCTATTTGAAAACTACGTGTTCACAATTTTTTCCTGAGATCAATGGATGCAAAACCTACCGACCAGCTCCTCTTGAACATACTCACGTGTGCCTCATCTATTGACCCAAAATGTGGTTGCTCCTTAGAAATTCAAAACACAAAGCTGAAGCTTCTGCTTTGTGTTTATGATCTAAACCTAAATAAGTTGACTTGAAGGTGCATTGAGGCCAAAAGCATTCTCTAACTCATTTTGGAAATAAGTCTAAGCATCTGGCTTATTTGTCTTCATAAGTTTTATAATACCCCTCCGTTTTGCTTCTTGTTCAAGTTGCTTTATGCTATGTTTGGTTGCAGTTACCTTGCTTCTGGATACATTTTGTTATGATGTTTTGATTGCTACCATTGAGCGACAACTATTATTGTGGGATGTAGTTATCTGATTTTGTTTCACATGCATTATGGATTAATGATGTTGTAGAGTTAGCATGAGATGTTATTATGAGATTACTAGATTATGATGGAAGTGTCAGTTTTGATGAGTGTATGGGTGAAGAGGACGAGTTCGCATCACTTGTTTGCAAGCGCCCTACAAATCCGTAATCTCTTCTTCACGGTGTGTATTATATGTTGGATATATTGTATGATGTTGTTTACTTGGTTGCAAGATTGCAGGTAAATGACATCGACTCCACCTGGTTTCACAAGTTTGAGCATGTCGATCCAACGGTTAAGTTGAATGAGAGATAGTAGCAAGGTAATATGTGTCAAGTTTACACCCTAGCCTTAGTGTGTTGTCAGTTGTGTGTGTCGAGTCCTTGTCTATCTTGCTTTGATGTTATTTAATTCTGAAGAATTCTTGATTTGGAAATAGATATTTAGAATAATTGCATTTAAATCATGTTGATGGTTATTTAATTTAAATAATGCAATTTGGATAAAAGTTTATATTTAAATTAATTAATTATATTTAATTAATTTAATTAATTAAATTTAATCCAAAGGGGTTGAATTTATTTATTAAATAATTAAATCAATTAATTAAACGTGATGCAAGAGAATGAAAGGAAATAAAATAATTAAAATTAAATTTGGAATTTAATTTCAACGTGTGGGAATTAAATTAGAAATTGTAATTAAATGTTTATTTGGAAATTTGTTGCAACTTTGAAAATTAATTTATTATTTCAAATTGCATTTTAAATTGAAAGTGGGTTTTCGAAAAGTGAAATTGAAATTTGAAATTGAAATTTGAAATTGAAATTGAAATTGAAATATCTAATTTGCATGTAATGTGAATTAGGGTTGTAAAAATTAAAATTGAAATTGAAATTGAAATATCTAATTTGCATGTAATGTGAATTAGGGTTGTATTAGGTATTTTTGATTTATAAAAAATACATGTTTTAATTTCAGGGCAGAAAAATCTTTTAGAAAAAAAAAATACATTTTTACAGTAGGGAAGAAATTTTGGAAAATTTGCACAAGAGTTTGAAGAAAGTTTGATTGTAGAATTGATTGAAGGAAATATTGTTTTTATTTGTTGGATTTTGGATTGGATTCATTGGAGAATTGAAGAAAATTCAGGAAATCCTTGGAGGAGGCTTGCATCAGAAATTCATCTCTTCCTGTAGCTTCTTGTACCAGATTTTTCTCTTTGTATTTTATTGTTCTTGATTGTTTTTCTTTAAAATAGTAGTGATTAAAGATTTGTTTGTTAAATCTGTTTTAGAAAATAAATTTGATATTAGAAGAAAATAATTAAATAAATTTACAGCCTTTGCTTGTAAAAATTCTTGAGTGAAAATTGTGAAAACCTCAGTTGAATTTAAATTATTTGGTGAAATCGATTATGTTGTTATTGAAATCAAACATAGAGATTGAATAATGCATTTAGAATGATTTTAGAAAATGAAACCTTCTGTTTATTATTAAAAAATGGATTTTAAAATCTGCAATATAGTTATATTTTTCATGGTAAAATGGTCTGGTTGCGTCGCCTATAACTCCACTTACACAAACTGAGTTGTTAGGAAATTTAAAGGGTTTTTGCATTTTAAAATTTTCTTATCTCTGTCAAAAAATCGCAAATACCTAGATCGCAGTTTTTGAGTTATGCTTGAAACATGAGACTACTTTAAATTATTTTCCCATGGCTGTTTTGAAAATAAAATAATAATATATTGATATTTATAAATATTAATATTTTATGTATTGTTATTATAATATTAAAATATTATTTAATAATGTTTTATATTATAATATATAATATTAAAGTATTATATTTATTTATATTATTTTAAATAAAATTTATATATTAGATTAGTGGAATTAAAATTATAAACATATGGAAAAATTATTGTTTATTTTAAAATGGCATGTTAAAGTTTAATTGAAGGAGTTAAATATTTGATTTAAAAAATGCATAATTTAAAATTTAATTGTGGAATTTATATTCATGTGTAAAAGATCCAATTATTAATTTGATTTAATTGGAAAAATATATATATATATTTTAGAAAATTAATGATAAGGGATATTTCATTTTGAATTAAACAATTTGATATTCTGTATAGAATAGAAGATATGTTAATGATTAAATATATTAATTTATATTTAGTATATATATATTGAAGGTATATATCCATTTGAGAGAATAAATAATATTTTATCTTATTTTATTCTGTTGTTTGCAAATTGGGTATTATTAGTGTTCTAAAAAAAATGATTAGTATTTGTAGAAAATATATAGAGAAAGATATTTTTTTTTAATATAGAAGTAATTACTTGATTTAAAAGGAAATGTTTATTTTGTTAATATGATTGAAGAAAATATATTGAGATGTATATATATATATATCCATGAGTATTTTCAATCAATATTTACCTTGTTTTATTTAAGTGCATATAATTTAACTTTGCATGAAGAATTTAAAAGATAAGTTTTGAATGTATGGTCAAAATTGATAAGGAAAAAGATATTTAAATATATTGAAGAATTATAGAAATATTTATATTTAAATATTTGTTTTAATTAATGAGATTTAATTAGAAACAATATGAATGCATGGTCAAATAGATAAGCCAAAAGATATTTTTATACATTGATGAAATTGCATGTTTTTAAATGGATAGTTGAAGAAACATAGACTCCGGATAGAAAATTGAAAACATTGTTTGCAATAGTGTTAGGTTGCATTAAAAGTAAATTTAGGAACTAACTATATTGAAAAAAGCAAATAGTTATTATGTTTTATTTAGTTCCATAGAGTAATCTAGTCATTGTGAATGGAATATTAAAGAATATATGTAATTAAATTTATTAATATATATATTTGGTGTCTATATAAGATGGAACATATATATATATTAAGTGTAAAATTCATTATCGTATTTTATTTTAATGAGATGCATGCAATATATTATTGAATATAAATTTAAAAATGGATTGATTAGTATATATGGAAAATGGATAGAGAAACGATATTTTATTATATTAAAGTGATTGCATGTTCTAAATAGGAAATTGAATGAAATGTAAGATTTGGTTAGGAAATGGAAAGAGTTTACTTGCATGGATTTTTGTCGATTTAAAAGTAAATTAAGAAGTTGTTTTATTGATGAAGCAATCAATTATGTTATTTATTAATTTCTATTTAGATTAATTGAATCATTGTGATTGGATTATGAAAGAGATATGGATTTAGTATATCCAAAAGTAGTATCTTCCTCATGATTATCTTAAAGGATTTAAATTTCTGTATTCAGTAAAGGGAAGTAAGTTTAATTGTTTTAGATTTTCAGTAATGAAAAGGGAAATAGGGTTTATGATTATTTTAGATGATCTAGTTATCATGTCTTTGACTTTGTCAATACTACCTATTGAATGAGTATGGATTTAAGAAATCCAAATATTAGATTTGATTAATGACTTGAATGCTTTGATTACTATGTCGTCAAGTTGCATTGTTGGTTTTGGGATTTAGTGTTAGTCCTAAATTATAAGTCTTCCAGAAGAATTTAGAGGATAAGGGTTGTTGAATCTTTATGCCATCCAGTTGTTTTCCCTTGGGTAGTGCATGGCGTCTTTTCAGTTTTACCCAGTTTTCATGAACGGGGATGTTTGCACCTCCTTGGTTTAGGAGCGGATTATGGGATCTGTGTCTCCTTGTATGGAGTGACCATGTTATGTGGTTTCATCTTGTTGCCTCCTATGAAAGGAGTGGACTATGTGTTGTTGCCTCCAAGATATTTGGAGTGAGATCTTTTATACCTCCTGTGAAAGGAGTGGACTATGTGATTATTGCCTCCAAAATGTTTGGAGTGAGTTTCTATTATTTGTATCCTCCTGGTGTTGGAGTGGTTATGATGCCTAGTTTGTATGCACTTGTGTTTCCCTTGGTGATTGGTTGTGAGTGCGTTGTCCATTAGAAGAGTGGCTTTTCATAGGGGCCGGAGCCCAAAGTGGTAAACCGGGTAACCTTCAAAAGTGAGTTAATCAACTGATAATTAAATTAATGTACTTAGATGATTAGAATGTAGTTCACACTAATCAAGATATTTTAATCCTCACTCATAGACACAAGGGCTTGTTTAGACTTAGGATGAGTGAGAAGGCCTGGAATGGCAAGATCAACTATCTTGTTCTTGCGAGAGGTAGTTGATTCCGTATGAGTGAGTATGAGTGCTGGGATTCGGTTGAGGCCATCAGGATTACTTGTGTCGGAGCCTATGAAGAATGCCCAGAGGAGATCTCATGACAAACCTTGTGATGACACTCTATCTGAGACAACTATTGTTAATTGTTTTATAGGTATGGTTCTGTAAACATACTTGATCTACTTTATGTCTGGAAGCAATGTGACCTATGTCAGTGATGTTTGATTTGTACTTGTGTTGTACTTGAGTTGAACTGGATTTGTACTTATTGATGGCATTTATTTGGTTATGCCAGTTTGAGTCAGTATGAGTCTGTCTTTGGTTAGTGGATTGTAGATCTTTGTCCATGTTACTTTGTTACTATCTTCTAGCATGGGGCGTGGGCCTTTGGGTACCACATTGGTAGGGTGGAACATGCACCAAAACCGTTGGGTCCCCATCTATCTTCAGTACTTGGTGGTGAGACATCCAGATAGAAAACTTACGGTTCTTGTTGTAATTACTTGCATTGTAATATTTTAACTTGTATAAGTTATTTTATCCCTCTTATGTTTATGAGGTGGAATTTTATAATTGTAACCTTGAGTACTATTGCCTCATTCTGGGAATGAGTGATGTAACTATTGGTTTAAGATAATGTTTATGAGATTGTATCTTGGTTGATTATCTTATTATGATATGTGGTATTCTTATGATGTATGATGTTTATATCATAAAGTTCATAATGCTATGGTTATATGTAATATGTATGTGTGGGTTTAAGTAATCCTAACCTTGTAGCCTTAGAGGTTGTTGTTAATTAGTAAGTGAATGTGTATGTTAAATGCACTTTATAAAAAGAAATTAGTTCGCTTAAGACATTAATTGCAACTTCCTTTAAGGTTACTTGGCAGGGCATTACAAGTTTAATACATCGTATGTTTCTTAGATCAACACAAATATTTTGTCTTATAGTTTGAATGAGCTTTAGTAGCAGATTCCAAAAGGTGTTTAATAAAAGGATTGTCAGATAAAATCTTAGAATAGATTCAATCACTCCTTAATACAATAATTGCAACAGATCTATTGGGCTATGGTCTGGTAGTGATGTGGGGCATTTCTAAAAATAATAATCCAAGTTCATAAGCCAGTGAGTGCACATTGCCCCATTAAAATGGTCTTTCTACTAATGTAGTGTCGTAGATGTAATGTAGCAATTGGCTTTCAATATATATTTTATCTCAAGATGATGTGAAAATGTGTTTGGCTTCTCAGCTATTGAGATATATTGTTTTATATTGGAACTTGTATAAAATTGAATAAGAGAGCAGCCCACTACAAGACTAATGTTTGTAACTCTTGAAGACTGAAAATCAAAATCGATATATATGTTTTTGATGATTGTTTCTTTGTGGTGATTTAATTTCTTGGTAAAATAAACATAGTGCACTAGAACAAAGTCCAAAACCTCTAAAGCTTTAATCACTAGGTGTCAATGTAATTCTCCTTCTCATTGGACAAGTTCAGTTGAAATGCCTAAATTCTCTGATCTCTTGTAACATGAGATGAACTAGAGTGTCTAAATAGTTTTGACTAGGGTGCCAATGACTATGCAGGAATTTACAACTAATCTACATAACATCAAAACAGATTTGCAAATACTTAGGGCAAATATCACGTAGAAGTTAGAAACTTCGAACATCTTTCATTTCTCTAAAGGACATCTTTAGCTTCTCTAAAATGGTAAAACACTAGCAATCAACACAAATAAAAAATTAATAACATGGATCCAAAAAAATGTAGTGACTAACAGACATGACTACTGAAAGTGAAAAACGACTATACAATGGTACTAATCAAATTTTGTAAATTCATAGGCAAATTTTGCTCTTTTGACAACTGTTACTTGTATTTCATTTCTCCATAACAAATGCATTGAGTTTAGATGGTGAATTATAATTTATAAACAAGGAATCTCAAACCCTTCTTCCAAAGACCACAAACGTTAAGCAAAAGATTTTATTAAATTTTACAGCCATGCACAGAACATCTTAAATATTTTCCCTAAACTAACAACGGTGATGCCCATCTGACTAGTAACAAGAAAAACACAAAAATAGGTTTGCGACAAACCATACCACAATTTGCAAATGCCTTGCGCAAATATTATACATTGCATGCTTCATTGTAATCTAATTTGTTTTAATAGGATTTCTCCAAAAACCAACCACGGTTCCCCTAAAACAATCGCTAACTTTTAAACAGTAAGTCTGTAACATTAACCAAAATAGAAGCCTACTAAAATGTAATCAAATGAAATGTACCAACTAAAAATTTACCCAAATAATTTTAAAGTATTAACATAAAATAATAAAATTGATAATTTTATAGACAGATAAATTGCTTTTCACAACTGTTGCTCTTTCAAAATTCCATTTTCTTGATAATGAATACATTGAATTTAAACGATGAACTTTGAAACAAGCTCTAGATGCTCAAAGTTTTAACCACTCACTTTAAAACGACTATGAAATTAGGCTGAGAGCTGCCTTAAAAAAAATAACTTTTTTCTAAACCTCAAATAAGCCAAAAAGAATACCTCTACCCGCGTGAGTATGAAAGTCAAATAGTTGCTGAAATCAGGAAATTGACTGTAGTGCTGCAATTGCTGCCAAATACGGGTTTGATCAGAAGTGGGAGACCTATACTCTTCTAACAATCCACAGATCTCTCTTAGCCCTTCTTCTTGCGGTTTTCAAATAGCAGTCGCCATTTTTAACACCTCTTCCCTAACAACAAAAGAAGAAGAGAGAAGAAGAAGAAGAAAACAAATAGGCTAAATGCTTTTGAATCTACAATTTGTTCTTCTCTTCTCCCACTGGTTTTTAAGGGTAGGTGATTGCGGAAAACTAATAAATAAAAATTTGCAATTGCAATTCAGCTTTCTTTCCTATCAACCACACGCCTAAATCTGAAGAAGAGTTACCTAACTAACACTTTGGGCATCCTAAATCTTTATTTTTCCATTTCTGGTTTTCACTAGCTCATAACAAGACTTTCTGATGTCTCGGGCATATTCTTAAGTGGATTCCCAAAGAATGGAGGTAAATTATACATGGGGAGATTACTAGATACTTTGGTATTCCATTTGGCATAGGGGTTTCTCTTTCGGACATATGGGATTGGTTCCCAAAGAGACTCAGAAATAAATTCTTTCATTGGGGAAACACATTCTTATCATTAGCAAGAAAATCCAAGTTGCCAACAAAGTTTTTATTTCTACCCATGTTTATTTTTCGTCATGTTGGATGCCTTTTAAGAGGAAATATGAAGAGTTGAACAAATTAATTAGGAAATTTCTTTGGTCCAAATGGGATGGCAATTCTAGTTTAATTGTTTCTTCGTGGTTTCATTGCATCCAACCAAAACACAAGGGTGGATTAAGCATTATTGATCCCAAAACTAAAGGGTTGTGTTTGGCTGCAAAATGGATTATTATAGCAACATTTTGGGAGGAACCATAGAAGATTCTTATTCATAATCAAATCTTTCATACTGCTACAAATAAAAAATGGTAGTCAATTAATTGGTTTGATAAAATTATCATGTCCCCATTCTTCAAGGTCAAGGCCTCCTTTCCTCTACAGTCCATTTGGACTACTTGGCAGCAGGTTTGTCAATTTTTTCAGTGGAATGACTCTTCACTGCAACATGGCTTCAACTTTACATCATCTTCCACTTGGTGGAATAAGCTTGTTAATTATCATAATCAGCCACTTGCTATGTGATTTCCTAAACATACTAATTGTTCAAAAAAGGTATTCATCAATTTAAAGACTTATGGGATTTTAATACATTTGAATGGGGTTCATGGCTAAAAATCAAAGATCAGTATGGGTTGAATGTCAAGTATAAAGAATTTTTGATATTTGTGCAATCATTAGTTCCTCTTGAGCTATCTATGAAAATTTGTACTTCCTCGAAATGTATTTTTTTAAAGATTAGAGATGGCTATCTTATTCTCATTTCAATTATTTTCCACTTAAGAAAATCTATCTTCTTTCTCTGCCTCATTCGAAGATTATTCCTCACTTCAATCAAAAATGGAAATGCGGAATTAGTGCCAAGAAGTGGACCAAAATGAGTGCACAAATATGGAAATCCAAAATTGGCATTGAAACTCAATGGTTGGCCTAGAAATTTTTTCACCATAAACTGCCAGTTGGGAATAAATTATGATGCATCATGATTTAGCTAGTCACTTGTCCATTTTGTTTTTGTATTGAAAACATGAAGCATATTTTTTGGGACTGTTCTTTTGTTAAAATTCAATGGAATACTATTTTTAAAAATTTTCCTATTATTTTTCATAATAAGTTGAATTGGAAAGATGCTCTTTTGGGGTTAGCTTTGCATGATGATGTGATTACTAATTATATCAAACAAGTTATCTTAGACATATTTGGAAGGCCAAGTGTACTGCTATGCTTTCAAACAATTATTTTCATGAAACTGGGATTTTAATGCTTTACTCTAACATAGTTTTTTCAAGTTGCTTTTCTGTGTTCACAACTTAAAGACATAACAAAGACAAATGTGTTGGTCATGGCCCAACTTCAACAAATCCAAGATCAAGTGAATCAACTTCGGAATAGCTCTAATTCAAACCATTGCAAAGTGTTTCAGCTCAAGTATTAGTGTTATGTTGTATTCTTATGAGTTGTATTGACTCTTTGTAATCAATTGTTACTCAACTCTTGTAAATTTTGTCCTTTTGTTGAGTCATTTTGTTTCCTTTGTGGTTGGTTCTTCGGAGTTGCCTTTGGTAGCTTGCTTTTGTAAATTATTATATTGCTTTGTTCAATAAAAAAAAGAACGAACCAAAGCAAATAATAGTGCATTTATTGTCGCATATATGGTGTGCGGTCACATGGAGAAGCATCGGCTTTTTTTGTACATAATTGAGTGGAAATTTGGCCAAAGCAAAGATCACATGGGGGACCATTACATCAAATCATTTTTTGGATTTTTCTTGAATGAAGGCACCCGACATTATAATTAAAAGAAAAGTGGGCTTACACTTTGTTGGATTTAAGGAAAGAAATCATTAAAGCACAATCATATCGTAGTTTTCTAACTTCCTCGAGGTCGAAGGGCGAGGACTACGACATGAATTTAGCAATCAATGTGGGAGCCAAAGCAGAACACCTAATTTATGAATGTAGATAAGTCTTGCTTAAAGTAGTTTTCAATATTCCCCACGAAGCCTTTACCTTTTGTACTTCAAAAAATCAATATATACTAATGTAATGTTCACTCAAGAATGTAGGATTTAAGGGTCTACAATTTAGTCAACAGTAGCACTTGCATCTAAAGGAATTTCAAGGATTACATCAATAAAAAATCATATGTATGTTAATATGTTAGAGTGTATGTGTTTGTGCATGTATATGTATGTTAATATGTTAGAGAGTGCGTGTTTGTGCATGCAAATTCTAGTTGCATGTGGATGGATTAAACAATTATAGATGCTAAATAATGGAATGAAATAAACTTAGAAAAATATAGATTTTTTCCTTGAAGAAATTAAGATTATCTCATTATGAACTATTTGCATACAAATTTAAAACACTACAAATGGAAATAGAATGTTCCCATCTAGTTGTCAAATCAATATTTATTTGGATTTTATGTGATGTGAGATTTTGGAGGCTTTTACTTGGTATTTTGGAGGCTTTTACCATTAAACGGTAGTTGGTTTACCATTAAATGATAGTTGAAACTTGTTTTCTTATGAATCAAAAGTGGTTTGCAAGTGTGAGACTTGTTTTAGGCTCAAATCTCACCCTATATATAGCCTATCGGCTAATTATTCTAATGGTAAGTTATCATGGTTTAGGTATTAAGATGTTGTGTTTAGGATTTTTTAAGGATTGAGATGATTCTCAATTATATTCTCAAGTTTCCAGTATATATATATAATTGTTCTCACATAATCATAATCAACTTCATTGGGGTCATTTAATTTCTTCTTTGTTCCCCTCCAATGCCTAAATGTGGTGGCTTAATATTTAAATCTTACTGGAAGATGTTTCTTGAAGGGTCATTATCTATATCTATTGTGTCAGTCGAAATGAACTAATATATGAGGCATAATAAATCTTCTTATTTGAAGGCATATTTTATGGTCATTATCTTCCTCTATCATGAGTCTAAATGAAGTAATTTGGTCACCTTATTAACATTAATATATAATTAAATAGTGCCTAGAGAGGGTGAAAGCTTAATGAAGGCATATCGAGATGGAAGAGCATCTAATCAAAATAATTAGCTATTCATTGCACGTAAAGCCAAATAAAATAATTTTAATGGATATTTTTCTCCTCAACATAGTTGTGAACCTTGATACTTGATGGTTTTTGCTAATAGTCTTGCACTTGTAGTCCACCTTGTGATATCTTGTACTCATTATTTATTATAAGTATTTATAATGGTGAAAATTGCATATACATGCCCTCCTCCCTTATGTTTATGATCCACTTTGATTATGGTGTCATATATATAATAATTATCATGCAATTGGCATATCCATTTGTAGATTTGACTCACATCTTGATCCTTGTCATTAGTAATCTCTAAAATTTCATTCCTAATCCCTAAATATTTTTTTTCCTTGCCCTAGACCAAATCTGCAAATGAAGCCTAACCTTGGTTAGTTTTTTAATCACGGATTTAAACCCAAACTTTTAAAATAAAAAATTATTGCCTTACCAACCATTTTATTAGGCATTAAAAATTGACATATAGCACACATTATGCTAATCTTTGTGCTTAGTTGTTATATTTAAATGCATGCATTCATTCATTTGAATATTGTTTGGATATTAATTGAACATATCTAGATTACAATATATGAAAAATATAAAAAGGAAGTTAGCACATAATCATAACATTTATTAGAGAACATCATCCAAGGTAGGTTTCATGCTTTCTTCCTATCTTTATAGCTTATCTTAGAGCAATAAGGCTAGTTTTTCCAAGGGTCCAAGTTAGGAGAACATGAACTTGCAATATGGTAGATTCCTCAAAGGTGTTTTGAAAATTACTAGTCTTGCAATTATTTAGATATCAAAGATCAAGGAAAGCACAATTCAACAAATTACATCTTATAAAATCGTATCCATTCATCACAAGTTCAAATTCATGTAAAAGATCTAGTCTACATTTACATGGGTGATCTGGAGGAAATAAATAACCAAAATTTAAAATTTAAAATCTTTTTTTATGTACCTTCTTCCATATTCCCCTTAATTTTATTCCTCATTATACCTCCTAGTTACACTCCCTCTACCATAATTGTACCTTGTATGATATTCTCATGCATCTTCCTCTCCTTCATCCCCCACTACTCCACCTACTATATTCATTGTTCCTACCATTTCCCTCGCTAGTGTTATCCCTACTTCTATGGCCATTGCTAATTCTTCCCACAATGTACCTCATACTCTTCCTCCTTCCTTCCCAATCTATGTCCCTTCCACTTTATAATTTTATTCCTCTATTCATGACAATGACATCACCTTTCATTGCACTTATTCCATTGTCTAACATGCTCCTACTTTCATTATTATCCCTACTTCAACCTTGGATACACTATTGCAAGGCATGGCTAATCTTAAGAAGCGAGTGTTAACCTAAAAATAAGGATTCCATCATGTACAATCATCCATATCGCACACCACTTGATTTTGAAGTTTCTATATATTTGTTGCCTCTTAGGTTTATTACACCATGATTTGATCTATATAAAGGAGAAAGTGATCTTAATGTTTTTGCAATATTTCAATGTAACATGTTTATATTTTGCTAAGGATGATAAGATCTTAGTTGGGTTTTTTCCAAGAACTTTAAGAGAATGTCAATGATGGTGATGATCCTTCAATTCTCCTTGTAACCAAAATTTGAATATTTATACTAATTGATCTTTCCAAATCACACTAATAGAATTAATGCATCTTATAAAAAGTGTCTTTTCCTATGGATTATACATATATTGATCAAGATAATGTGGATGATTATTGTGTTGATTATCATGTACATGCACATACAAATACTTTTGTGGGTAAAATATAGTTTAGAGCTACATCTTCCTCTTCTCCTCATGCTTTGTTGATCACATTCTTAGATGGGGATATCCCATGAAATGAACATTATGATATCTATTACATGTCATGGGTGAAATATGTTATCATTGATGACATTCTTATTGACATTGCTAGTCAATACAATACATGCAATAAGGAGTTCTTAGTTTCTAAAAAATTCAAACCAATTTTGTATACCGATTCAAGAGTATCCTTAAAATATGGCTAATGGATTGTTGATTCACACTTTGGGTTTTACCTTTTTAACTCTTAAGGTTGGACCTAAAGAAGTAGAGATATTATGCCATGCTATTCTTAGACTTGGTAGATGTTGGTTGGGAAACTTGGAAGTTGTACCTTTATTTTGTAATCAACTTTTAAAGATAAAGTTGTGAAGATTGCATGAGTCTCTTGTGGAATTGAGTCATTTTATAGGGAATACTTATATTCCCACTCCTACTAAACTTTTATATGAAACTGAAAAGGATTTTCATTTGGTGTATTAAATACAATACAAGCATAATAGTAACGAAAACAACAAAAGGTGGTGAATGATCAAGTTAAGAATACTTCATTATTTGTCCCATCAAAGATATAAAAAGAAGCTAGTAAGATATTTCAAAAACCTATATTTCATACCAAGAATCCCACATCTTCATGAGCACCAAAGAAAAATGTGATGATTCACCAATTTCAAAATCCTTCAATACAACCACCAAAGAAACAAGAAAAATGGATCAAGGAGGAGATTCCTATTATTCCACCTATTGGTAGTGCTTTCAAAAGGAGCATAAGTTCTTATCAATAAGAGATTTGTATTGAAAAAGAAAAGCAATGTCATTAAAGAGGAAGATGATGATGTTACTTTTGGGGATAAGCATATGATGTTTTGGAGGAAGGTCCTTCTTATAGATTCTACGAGACATTGGACATTATTTATCTATATACTTATATTAGTTTCTATTTTTTTTCTTACATATATTATTTACACTTTGGCCCTTATTTTTATGTCATGTATTTTTTCTTTTCTATTCTCATTTCACCTTCTATATTATGATTTGTTTCATTTCCTCACTTGGGGGCACTCTTCCTTTATTGTTTTTATGATTGATTATGTGACATCTTAGTTTAGGTGATTTACTATGTTCATTTCGTACCATTCCATGCTTATTTATATGATTTTCTTATTATCATGATTGCTTATGCTTGTCATCTATTCCTACTCTCACTTTTTCATGATCCCATATCATTATGTTTTTCATATTTCATGTTATCTATATGCCATGAACACTATGATTATCAGGTTTAATTGTACCAAAATCTTATACCTATGATTATGATGTTTATTATGCCTATGATCCTTATAATTCTTATATCTTATATTACATATGGTAATCATTGTCTTTCATTTAGGGCTATCTATCTTTATCCCATCATTTACCCATGTTGGGGAAAAAATTATACACATACTTTTCTAGCTAGCATACTTACATGATCCTATCTTGTGTTCAAGATCATCTTTATTATGTTATTTTGCCACATTTGGCGGCAACAATATACACACACTTTTAAGATTAGTGTGTTTGCATGATCCTTATCTAGAATTTATGGATAACCTCATCATTTTCTTATATTGAGGGAAAACTTGTATACATTGCTTGATTATCATCTCAAGTTCATGTAATTATATGATTATCATACAATGATATTTCTTATTGTGTTATATGTTTTATCATGCTTATATATTTTTCTCTTTTATCTATTTTCATGTACCCTATATATGTGTAGCCAATTAGAGGGGACATATATTTCATTAATATTCCTTTGTGAGTTATGTTTTGTAATAACGAGCTTATACTCATTCCCATGTCTAAGGGAAATTTTATCAATCCTTCTACATTGTTAGAATGTTATGGATAGTCAAAGCTTCATGTCACTTTCCATAACCAATGGAATCCCTTACCTTTCTCTTTTTTCTTTTAAGATAGATCCTTCTCAAGCAAGTTGTAGTTCATGTTTTCTCAAATTGTGTGATAGATCCTACTTATTACATGCTTTTCTCTATTTTTCAAGTTTCAATGGAGTGCTAAAGATAGCAAGAATTAAAGAATAGTTCATCACTTTACTTGGACTATATATCCATTTATTGTCCCAAAATATTTGTGTATTACATGTTGACTTCTTATTTTTGTTTTGCATGCATCCACCTAGTATTTCACATGTACATTAAATGATAAAAAAAATATAATAGTAAAAACTACACACCCACATGTCCCTTTCCCTTATGTTTTGGATCTACTTTAATTAGGATATCGTAAATGCAATAATTAACTTACAAGTTTAATATTTGTGCATAAATTTGGCTTATATCTCAGCATTTATCATCAATCCCAAAAGTTTCATCCCTAATCCAGATATTTTATTCTTCATCCTACATTAGATCCACAAGTGCAAACCTAATCCAAGTCAATTTCATAGTCATGAATTCAATGCCAAAAAAAATTATGTTTAAAATTCAAATTTTTTCCTTGCTATCCATTTCACTATATGTTGTGAGCTGGCCTAGTGCATGTTATGCCAATTCATATTCTTGGTTTCTCTATTTAAGGGCATTCATTCATTCATTTAAAAATTGAAAAATTAATTGAACACATATATACTTTAATTTTAAAAATAATAAGAAGGAATTTGGTGCATAATTAGAGCACATAATCCTAGGCCTATCTCACACTTAGTGGTTGTCTTCAAATCTTTGGGTTTTTGACCTAAGATAATTTGAAGCTTGATATCAAAGAAATTTCCTAATAGTTTTTAGAAACATCACTAGTCCTAACAAGTATTCAAATATCAATGGTCAAGGTGAGAAGGATCGATAATTTGCATCTTATTAAACTAGATTTATGCATCATAAGTTCAAATATGTGTGAAAGATCAATTTGACACTCATTTACATAAACTAGAGTGATAAACAAACACTTTCAAGAATTTGAGATATTTTTCTTATTCCATTAGAAAAATCTAGACTAGCAATCACACCTTGGTGTGAAATAGGTAAGCCAAAAAGTGTGGAAGGTCAATTAGGAAAAAAATTGGTCTATTTTTTGCATAAATTTGCACTATATATTTCAATTGGAAGGTCATTTAGCAAATGATGTTTGTGCAACAAAGGTCACAATGGAGAAGTGGTAGCTTAAAATCAAATATGCATCCACTTATAGGTATCTAGACATGATTAAACCAAAACCTCTAAATTGGGAAGATAATTAGACTTCATTACCAAGAGAGTCATGTTATGTTTATAATAGGGATAAATAGGGATACAAAGAGGGAGAGATAGAGGGGGAAGAGTATGAGAGAGAGGGGGGAGTAAGGAGATAGAGATGGATATGGAGATGGAAATGGAGATGGAGATGGATATGAAGGAGAGTATTATGAAGAGGAGAGGGAGAGATAAAGAGAGTGAGAGGAGAGAGGGATAGATAGAGATAAAAGAGATACATTGATAGAGGTGGAGAGAGAGAGGGAGAGAACATGATGGAGAAAGAGATAGATATAGGAAGCAATATAGAGAGAGAAGTAGAGGGAGAGATATATGGATATAGAGAGATGGAGATATAATGAGATAGATATAGAGGGAGAGGTGAAAGAATAAATATGGAGAGATAGAGATAGAGAGGCAAAGAGATATAGATATAGAGGTATAGGAAGATGGAAAGGGGGAGAGAAAGGGAGAGAAGGATATATGTCTCATGATAGAAGGAGAGAAATGAAGATAGAGGTAGAGATGATGATAGAGTGATAGAGAAAGAAGGAGATAAATAATTAGAGATAAAGGGAGAGATAGGGAGAGATAGAGAGGGAGGGATAAAGAAGGAGAGTTAGAGAGGAAGAGATAAAGATATAGAGGGAGAGAGAGAAAGAGATGCATATAGATGGTGAGATAAAGTGATAGAGAGATAGAGATATAAGTAGATATATATATGGAGTGGGAGAGGGAGAGAGATAGACAAAAAATAGAGAAGTAGAGGTAGACAAATAGAGATGAAGAGAGGGGGAGAGAAACAGGGGAGATAGAGATATATGGGAAGAGAAAGGGAGAGAGGTAGAGATAAAGAGATAGATAGGGGATAGGGAGGGAGTGAGGGAGGGAGAGATGAGGAGAGATAGAGAGAGGAGAGAGAAGTGGGGAGATATAGAAAGGAGTGATAGGGAGAGAGGGAGAGAGAGGAAGAGAAAAAGATAGAAAGAGGGAGAGATGGGAAGATAGAGATAGAGGTGGAAAGAGTAAGAGATAAAGGAGATGATATATACAAGTAATAGAGAGAGGGAGAGAGATTGATAAGGGAGAGATAGAGATAGAGAGAGATATGGAGGTAGAAACAAGGAGTGTGTGAGAGAGATAGAGATAGGGAAGGAAAATAGGGAGTGTGTGAGAGAGATAGAAATAGGGAAGGAAAATAGGGAGCGTGTGTGAGGGTGAGAGAGATATAGAGATAGAGATAGGGAGGGGAAATAGGGATTATGTGTGTGTGAGAGATATATATGGAGATAAATATAGAGAGGGAGAGAGAGATATAAAATTAGATAGAGAGGAAGGGAGAGAAATAGAGAGAGGAAAAGTAGAGAGATATAAAGAGAGAGTGATAGGGAGAGAGGGAGAGTGGGAGAGATAGGGATAGAAAGAGGGAAAGATAAGGGAAGATAGAGAGATGTAGGAAGAGAAAAGGATATTGGGATAGGGGAGAGAGATAGAGATGGAGATGGAGATGGAGATAGGGATTAATATATAAAGAGGGAGAGATATGAGAGAAGAATAGAGAGAGGGATAAATATAGATAGAAAGAGGGAGACACACACAGATAGAGAGAGATAAGGATATAAAAATAGAGTTAGGAAGTGATATATAGAGGTACAGGGAGATAAAGAGGGAGGGAGGGGGAGATAGAGTGGGGGAAAAAGAGAGGGAGACAAATAGGGAAATCAAAAGAGAGTAAGGGACGGAGGGACGGAGGGAGAGAGAGAGAGAGAGAGAGATAGAGAGATAGAAGGGCAAAAAAATAGATAAAGAAATAAGGGAGAGAGAGGAAGAGAGAGATTGAGAGATAATGAGAAACATAGAGATAGAGAGAGATACAAGGATATAAAGAGCTCTCTCTCCCCTTTTATTCCTCTCTCTCTCTCTCTCTCTCTTTTTTTCCCTTTACCTCACTATATCTTTTTATCTCCCTCTCTCTTCTCTCTTCCTCGCTCTTTTATCTCTATCTATTTTCCTCCTTAAGTGTGCAACAAGTACATTGAAGAGGTCTTAAAGGTGAATTGGAATATTCTTAAACAAATGACATGCTACCCTAAGTATAACTCCCTAGTGACACATGCTATCCTTGAATCATTAGCACAAATTGACTGATCAAAAGTTAGTTTCTCTCTCTCTCTCACTCACTCTATATAACTTTAATTTAGATTTTAAGTTTTAAATTTATTTTATCATACAAATTAAAATTAAAATTCAAAATATAATTATTCTACACTAATTAAAATTTAAATAAGACAATTAATTATAAATTAAATTAATTCTAATAACTATTAACTATTTTTTTGTAATTCCATAAAAAGATAAATAATTAAAATAAATTTCATACTTAAATCTAAATTTAAATTTAAAATAAAATAAATTAAATGCAAAGTCAAAATATATCAATATTTAAATATTAATACATTTGAGGTTTCCACTATCACCTCCTAGGGCAAATAGAGACCTTCGGCTATTGCCAAACATCAACATCACGGTGCATTCGCATGTCACTCTTGTTAATCGATATGTTGTAATTGTTCAAGAAGAACAAGGGGAAAACTCGGTTGAGTGTTCTCAAAGGTTGGGCTAAAAGCTAGGTTTTGGTTTCATGGCAGTTTCAATGGTTTTTGGTATATTCGACGTTTGCTTTGTCTCTTGAGTTTTCACAAAATATCTTGTTATGATGTTTCATTTTTTTAAGCTTTTGTGGTGGTTGTTGGTGTGAAGAAATTGGAATATCATTGTAACTCCCAACAAATTTTAAATTTTTTGTCAGTTTTGGCTTTACATGTAATTATCTATATTAATATAATATATAGGCTTTATGCCTTTTACCCAAAATAAATAAATAAATAAATAAAAATGTAGAACTAATTTCTTAAATTTATTAGAATCAAAATATTAATAAAATATAATTCTATTTTTTATGGGACTATAATTTATAACATACTAATATAATAATGGCTTGCAAGGACCAAAACGGTCGCAATGCATAGAAGGTAGGCGAAGGGAAGAGTGAAACTGCTACACCAAACAAAATCCTAAGCAAAGGGATTCTCGAAGAACATGGCAGTCTTAATGAGGATGACAATCAAAGATGTGATGCCTATGATCACGGGGATTTTCCGACCATCAATCTATTAGAAGAAATAGACATAGACCATCAATCTCCCCGAGGATAGTGCCATCATTTGCAAAATCATAGGGCCGAGATTTGAAAGGAAGAAAATTAAGGTTTGGACCAAAAAAAGTTGGAAAACACCAGAGATTACAAAGTTTCTCCCAAAGGGCTTCTTCACTATGATTTTTTCAAATAACGAAGAAAGGTAAAAGGTCCTTCAAGGCAAGCTATGGAGAATTGATGGACACTTTCTATGCATGCAGAAATGGCACCCGAGTTTCAATCCACTTGTCTTTGAACCATATGATAAGTTCATATGGATATGATTTTATAATCTTCCAGTTGAATTTTGGTTGGAAGAAAGCCTAGAAAAAATTGGGAGATCATTGGGGAGATTGATAGATATTGATGTCGATTTGGTTAATAATGATTCATATCTGTATGCAAGACTCAAGATAGTCATCAAGATAGTCACTGTTACAAGAGTCCCAAACCAAATTAGGTTATGTATTTTTGGGCGACATTGGATCCAACAAGTGGAAATAGAAGAAGATAATATTCTTTTCCTGAATTGTAGAAAGAGGGACCATAACGAGGTAGACTGCAAGATCAAGCCAAATACCACTAAAATATGGATTCCGAAAGAACCTGGGGATTTGCCTTTTACCACATCAAAAAGTGGGAAGGAGGAAAATCAAGAGAAGACTCCTACGATCCCTACTAGGGTCATAGAAGGTAAACCCCTGAGTGAACAAAAATCACAGGAGAAATAATGCACAACATATATGGTGCCAACACTAGGGGAAACTCTAGTCCCTGCAATGGTGGAGCTAACTGCAGGGTAAGTGTAAAAAGATGGGTCCCAAAAAGGGGGCTTAAGTGGCCACTTTTTTTCTGAAATCAGAAATACTGACCTTAGACGTGAAATTGAGGATAGTTACACTCAAAATTTTGAGATGGAACAAAAACAAGGATCAAAGTGCTCCGAGTCTACTTTCTAAACTACTAATTTATTTTGAAAATAGTTGAGATTAAGGGGTTCAAAAGAGGGACATACACAAATTGGTGTTGTTTTTGTCAAAAAAACATAACATAGCAACTCTTGTATGACCCTCGTATGGTGAATTTTTTTTTAGTATTTTTAAAATCGCAATGATCAGAAGTTAGTTAACAGTATGTAGTTGATGCACGATTTTTCTAATAATTTTTTAATGAATTTTTTTTTTTACTAATTTTCGAAGTGGACACTTCTTGAAAAATAGAATTTTGGTCGTGCTACCCCTACAAATTTTGGAAACTAATTGAATTTAAAAAATAAAAATAAAAATTGTAGAATGGAGTCTAGTTTCTAAAAATGATTTATTTGAAATTTCGATGAACGGTTAATTTATAATGAAAAAAACACCAAACATTGTTTTTTTCCAAAAAAGAGACATACAAACAAAAGAAATTATGGATGAAAGGCTTAACATTTTCAGAAAGTGAAAAAAATTATATTGTTGGATAGCTAAGAGAGAACCTAACATTACTCGAATGTTCTATTTGTTTGATATTGAACCACGTGCAATCTTGATGATGAGCACGAACCCAATTATGTGAAATATTGTAGAATTTGCAAAAATACATCTCTGGTCGTTGGGAATTCCCTCCAATCCTTTGAGTTGGTATTCCAAGGAAAATACCAATCCCAAGGATTGGGGATTTCCAAAGCAAGATATAACGCGTTATAATGTGCTCGCGTTATATCTCAGTTTTGACATGGGTTTTTTTGCATTTGTGAGGAACATGTCTAGCAAGACATAATGCAAGCGCGGTATAATGTGTTCGTGTTATGTCTTGCTTTATGTTAAATGCTACTCTATTGAATGTATGTTTATATATTTGTATGTTTGTATGTACATGTATGCTTGTATGACATGTATGTATTCCTGTATGTATCAATGCATGTATATTGTATGAATGCCTATATGTATGTAAGAGTGTATCTACACATGTACATGTATGCTTGTATGTATGTAGGATCTTATGTACATATGTATTATCTCTTGTATGCATGTATTTATTTATGTCTTTAGAGGGAGGAAGAATTTTAAGAGAGAGACAAAGAGAGAGAGAGTTGTCTAGGTAGGGTGGGAGGGAGAGAGAGAGAGACTTAGCTAGGTAGGGTGGGAGGGATAGAGGGAGAGAGAGAGAGAGGGGGGGGGGAAAGAGAGAATTGAGAGAGAGGGAGAGAGAGAGACAAAGAGAAAGAGAGATTTATGCAGGGTGCCAAAGGAGAGACTTGAGATGTGAGGGGGGTGAGGGAGAGGCTTGAGATATAGGTAGTGGTGGAGGAGGGAGAGAGGGAGGTGTGGAGGAGAGAGAGAGGAGAGAGGGGTGGGAGTGGGAGTGACCCCGAGAGAGGAGAAACATTGGAGTTGAGAGGGACTTATCTAGGTAGGTGGGAGGGATAGATAGAGAGAGGGGAGAGAGAGAGAGAGTTGCCTAGGTAGTTTTCCAGTGGGAGAGACTTGACAAAGAGAGGGGGTGGCAGGGAGAGACCTGAGAGAGAGGGAGAGATAGGGAGTGGGAGAGAGTGGGAGGGAGATAGAGAGAGAGAGAGAGATAGAGGAAGCAAGAGAGGGTCATAGGAATTGATTGAACGAGAGGTACGTAGAAAGAGGGAGAGGGTATATAGAGACAATTAGAGAGGGTAGGAGAGAGGGAGGGAGGGAGAGGTGAGATGTATAGATAGAGAGAAAGTGATAGGGGTTGAGGGATTAGGGTGGAGGACCTATAGGGTTGATGGTTTCTAGGGTATTAGGGTTTAAGGGTTGAGGGTTGAGGGGGTTGAGGGTATAGGGTAGAAGGTTTAAGGGTTTAGGGTTCAGGGTTCAGGGTATAGGTTTGAGGGTATATGGTTGAAGGATTAGGTTGAGGGTCCAATGCAAAGGGTAGTGTTATGCCTTGCATAACCACCCCATATTTTTTCCTTGGTCAAAATGGGTCCCCTTTTTTTGTTTTTTGTCCTTGGTTTTTTTTTAAACAAAGTTTGGAGTCTTTCTTTTCCCAACACTTTGTTTTTCTTTGGTTTGTTCTGTCGGGACGGGGAACCGGAACCGAATCGGGTTTTTTGAAACTTCTTTTGAAGATTGATTCCATTCCCCATCCTGACTATCTTTTATTTTTCCTTGTAGTTTTTTCTATGACAGAGCCAGAGCCGGATCGAAAGTGAGGTCTGAATTGATTCGAGGTTACAAAATCAAATCCCGTTCCGCCTCCGCCTCCGCTTTTTGGTATTTCATTTTAACTTGGGTTTTTGTGGTAAGTTTTCTAGTTTCGGGATTTTTGTGTTATTTTGTCCTTTTTGTTTCGCTTTCTTCTTTGTTGGCGGAACCAGAACTGGAATGGGAACCGAGTTGGAAATTTAGACAAGTTTCTAAATCATTTCTCATCTTGATTCCGCTCCCGCCGATTTTTGTCGTTGACTTTACTGAAGTCGCACAGCAGTAAAGTGTCAGTTCCCTCTGCAGTTCCAACTCCACTCTACCACATTTATGGCATTAATTATAGGTGCCATGCACGCGTATAACTGCGAGTTTTTACCTTAATTAGGGATTAATTCAAAGTTATCATCATTATTGAAAAAATCAAGAGCGAAGTAGAGTTGCAGTGGAGCGTTTGTGCATGCGAATCGATCGAAAGAGAGATAGTTGTGTGTGAAATTTCTTCAGGGGATTAAATTATTTATTTGGCGTTTGAGGTAGGGTTTATGTTCTTCTCGTTTGTTTTATTTCGTGTTTTCTTTTTTTGGTTCGTTTTCATTGGTTTCATATGAATTCATGATTCTTGATTCTAATATGAGTTGATCTGATTCATTTTTTTGTTTTGCTTATGATTGTTTGTTTGTTTGTTTTCATTTTATTCTTTCTAGTATTTGTTTCCTGTTTGTTTGTCATTTATCATGGTCGTTTTCACGTTTTAATCCTGACCGTATTGTGATGCCCTATTTTTTTTTTAAATAGAATAGTTAAATTGCAGTTTTTACTTTGGTAGGGTTTGGTGAATCATGGTTTTTACTTAGCAATTTTGTTTCACATTAGATCTGGTCAATTTAAATAGGGGTAAATTTGTGCCCTAGTTGTTTGAAATCAATGGTTTTTGATTTAGGGTTTGACATGTCTGGTTTTAAAATATGATGCCCTAATCTTATACGGTTGCCTCTCGGTCATATGGGGATGGTCTTGCATAGGTTATTTTAATACCCTTTTTAGTTTGATATGACCTAGTCCTTAGAAATCATGACCTTATTTATCAGTCTGTTAAAATATTTATGACATCATGATTATTTAGGCGGAAGTAGGATCGAAATTGATTTAGACTTCAAAACATGTTTTATAATTAATGTCAATTCCATTTCCCATCCCGTCTCCAACTCCGCTTACAGTAAGAAGCGTGCTCTTGAAATATTGGTAACTCAGGTGGAAGCGGAACCGGAATTGAATGTGAAATTTGAAAATCTTCATGAAGTCGAATCGGTTTTCGTTCTGATTCCGGTTCCAATTACCATTCCAACTCCGACTCTGGTCCCGCTTGTTACCACTATAAGCTTAATGACTGTTTTGACTCTGATCCCGCCAGTGTTTTTAAAAGAGACTGTTTAAAATGTTTTATGCTTGGTTCCGCCTTCGGTATAAGTATGAAGGGTAAGGTTTTTAAAGCATATTTTGTGGTATTTATTCAAGGAGCTAATTTGAGGTTTTTGTTGCAGGAAACTAAAAGATGTCAGGGGTATCAGGAGAAGCTTCCCAAAGGAATCAACCTATAGAAACTTCAAAGGCTGCAACTAAACCTAAGAAGATCAAGCCGGAATAGTTACCCTATACCTTGAGGTATAATCATAGGAGTCCTTTTGTCACTGCAAGCAGGGTGGAATCAGATTGGGCGGATGTAACTGATACTAATTTAGGCCCATTCAATTTTGAGGAGCTATACTTAGAAACATTCACTGAGGATGCAACAGGGAGGACTCTGAGAATAATTGAGTCTGGTTTGGCTCACATTACTATATTTCCTTTGTCCATCCAATGCCTGAAATTAATCATGACAACAACAGGAGCCTACAATCCGGCCACTAGACAATGCATGGATTCGCAGGACAATGTAATTATAGATTTAACTCCTTAGATGTTTCAACACATGTTTGGTGTCCCTGATCCAAAGAACCTGGTACAGTTGAATGAGGAAGATACTTTAGAGGTATATAGTAAACACAAGGAAGCCAACAAGGCTCATTTGAACAATAAGTGGTTGAGAATGCAAAAGAAGTCCCTAACCAAGCTCTCAGATCAACCAAAGAGGGTAGATTTTTACAAGGAAGTATGAGACCTAATAATGATGTTGTCTAGGGTCTTTGGGAAGAGGGATGCATTTCATTTCAAGGAATGGATGTTTCCCTTCATCCAGAAAATCTTGAATGGCAAGCAATAGTTTGATTGGCCCATGATTGTCTCAGATACTATTCATGATCAACTAACCAGAGTAAGGGAAACCAAAAGATTTTTCATGACTTCTTATGTTGTTTATGTAGCAGAAAGAGTAGGTATCTTTCCAGGTCTAAACAGAGTGGGAATATTGGGAGAAGATGATGGACAGAAGAAAGTATGGAATCACTATGATCAACTATCTCTATAGGTCGCTGAAACATAGTTTAGAAGGGTTAATGATGCATTTCTATATGTTGTCATTAACCAACTTAATGGAGATGTCGGATACAGATTGAGTCAAGAAGCCATGGATTTTATCACAGAGTGGGGATGTTGGTACATCCAATACCCCAAGTTTACATATTTCAGGTTGGTTGGATTTGAGGGTCATCCTCATTTACATCCAAGGTGTTGCAGCAATATGATGGTGTTGATGGAGTTTGTCTATCAAGCTTTAGGGGTTAATTCTAGATTTGGGATGAAGCACAAGATAGGTTGTCATAAGTTTCCCATGCAATTGGGTGAATATAGCTGCCCACACCTTGTGGGAGCTAAGGTGGTTTGTAATGAATTGATACATTTGAAGTTGGGCTTGTATATTGCCCGAAAGCATTTTGACCCAAGGAAGAAAATGAATGCTTTGTTGGCTTTGGTCTTTGACAATCATTTCAACCTGTTAGAGGACTTCTGGAGTGACCTGCAGGATGAATATGACCTTAGGAAAAGGAATTATGAGAGGTTGCCTATTTCACTCATGGTGGAGTTTGGGATCAAGGATGATATTATGGATACATTGGTAGATGATGGAGTTGTGTTGGATCCATCTTATGAAGCATTAAATATTGGCACCAAAAGTTTGGATCCGGTAGATTGGGATAGTGTGGAGACTATTGACATCAAGCAGATAGGGTGATCGGTCTTAGATAGGAGTATTCAATGGGTTGTTCTAAGAACCAAAAATCGTGGAGGTCCAACTCCTAAAAAGGGAAAGGGATATAAAAGAATCAAGAGGAAGTTGCCTCCCAAGGAGCCCTTGGAATTCTTCCCACTTGATATTGAAGAGATTGAGCTTGAAGCATCGACTCAAGATGAACCAGAGGCACAAGAGGAGGATGTCCAAACAGGACCTGTGGTTTTAACACCAGCGTTAGGTGAGTCATCTACTCGAGTCCCGCTTACAAAGCAGTAAAGTGAAGAGATGCCTAAGGGAACTCTTTATGATACAATTGAATCATTGAAGGGAAAAGGAGTAGAGGTGGAGATCCATGATGTGGGAACAGAATCTGATGAGACTTTGTCAGAGAAGGATGCACAAGAAAATATGCCTCTCGAAGAGGATACTGAACATGTGCTGATAGAGGAGGATCAGTGGGCACTATTTGAGGAATCAAAAAGGGCTTTGGATGCTCGAGCACATGCAGAGGCAGTGGAGAAACAAAAGGTGATTGATTCTAAGGCACAAGCAGATGCCCTACTTGAACAAAAGCAAATAGAAGCCAAACAAAGAGAAGATGAACTGTAGAGACAACAAAGAAAAAAGGAGCACGAGCTCAGGACGAAGGAAGAAAATGACAAGATCGAGCTGGTACAAAAGATTCATGAGCTTGAAGAAGAAAAAGCTAAGCAAAGGAGGGAAAGAGAAGTCCTTGTGGCTAAAATTAAAGTAATTGAAGAAGCTCATAAGAAGAAGGAAGAGGCAGAACCTATATAGAAGGAAAAAGATGCTGAGGAGCTTGCTAAACAGTTCCAAAAGGAGAAGGAAGTTTCGTATAAACTTCAAGCATTGGAAGAAGAGAGGAACAAGCTGATTGAGGAGAAGAGATTAGAAGAGGAAAATTTGAAGAAGGAATAGGAGGAAAAGAGGGTGCAAAAGTAGAGAAAGACAAAGACAAAGAAGAAGCTAAAAAGCTTGGACAAAAAGGTGTAGAGGGAGAGCAACAAATTGTGCAAAAGGTTGATTCTCAACCTAAAGTTAGTATGTTGCAACCTTTGTCATCTACAACTATTGCTTCTTCTTCAACTATGATGGCCGCTACTCCAAGTGCTCCTACTTGGTTGAAATTGGATCTTCAAAAGAGGCAGGTAACTTCATCACAACCTCTTGATTGGGAGGATATGATGAAGTAGATTGAGAAAGAAAGGCCCAAGAAGAAGGCCAAAATCCTACATTCCACTAGACTTACTGAAAGAGGAGAAATCATTGTTGAATGTGCAATACTGGTAGTGGACAAGGATGTAGGGGAAATGCAACTGACTAATTACTAGTTGGGCACAGTTAATTTGGAGAGACCTACCAGAGATCAACAAATGGAATTGATTGATGTGGTAGCATCGTCCACCAAATCAAGAATGATGAAGGATAAACAAAGAAAATATGAGCTTAAGGCTCAGTTGGATCAATTGCATGTTTTCTTGAAAAGTGTTTCTGCTCCAAGGTCACAAGAAGTTGCCACCATTGAGACACCAATTTTGCTTAGTAAGAAAGAGGTGGATGATTTGGTATAGGTAAGGAGTAAGGCAGAAATGATGGATAGATGGATTGACAGGCTAAATCAGGAAATAGGTGAAGTGTTGGGAGATAGTTTTGAGGTCCACAGGATGGCAATGGAGTTGATAGAAGAAATGAAGCATCATGTTAAAGAGTTGGGAGAACAGGAAGAGGAGTACAAAGGATATGTTCAGAAGCTAAAAGAGATTAGTAAATTTCCAAAATCTACTCTGCTAGAATAGTCAATCCTTGAAGAAGACAATGCATATTTCTTGGAAAAGACCTCCAGCATAATCCGGTTTAGATCAGACTTTTTGTATAAACATAAGGATGAATTTCAAGATTCCAGCAGGGATCTAAATGAGCAGATTGATGAGTTAGAAGCAGTGATTGCTATTATAGTAAATGTTGATATATCGGTAAAGGATGGCCTACCTTTAAGTCAATTGAAAGAGAAATGGAATGATAGACTTAAGGAGGATGTGCAAAAGGGGGATTTTGGAGAGGATTTGCTGTTGGACCGGTTAATGGATATTAAAGAAGAGGTGAGAGTTGCTAGGCAGGAGTTGACAAAGTTAAAAGACATGAGGGAGTTTGCTGCTGCTGAACTGAAGATGATCAAATTCGAGGATAGTTGGATTGATGGGCCAGACTTGGATGTGCTTTAGCAAATTTTCTCCAGTTATGATGAGTACACTTCAGAACAAACTCCGCATGGATAACTAATAGTCCTATCTCCACATGCATGACTGATAGTTCTATAAATGCATGGCTTCTTTTCTCCTCTATCTTCTTCTCTCCAGTTTACTGAATGTTTAATGTAGGAACTCAAGATCTATTGATCTGAGTTTCCAAGGAAAATTCAAGTTCTTGAAAAGGTGGATTTCAACTTAAGATAGGAAAGACTTCATATTTTTGTACATCTATAAATACCCATGGGGTATCATATTGTAAGGGTCGGCTGATAAGAGTAGAATGGGCCACCTAATAGTAGGAGATATAATTTTATAGCTTTATGGAAATACTTTGTTTGATTTAGTTACAGTTGAATACAATTACAGGTTTCTTTTACGCAATATGGTGTTAGAATTGAGTTTTACTTGATAAGGTTGATGAATTATAATCTATCTGTATGCCAGTGATTGTGCTAAAGCATGAGTGTTTCTTATGTGATGAAAGTCATTAGAAGGAGCCGGATTTATAGATTATTTCATTAGATTATCTGTGGATTGAGTTATTAAATATCTGTTGATCTATGATCTTGGCAATGAATGAGAAGTTTTTTAATTTTAAAATCTTTTGGGTATTATGATATGTGGTTGTGATAGTTGAATTAAGCATCATAGATACATGCAATAGTATGGATTGTTCTATAGGTTGCATTATATTATGGTTTTTTCTTGATCTTTTGGAAGAACATTCGTTGTTGAAGATATATGTCTGGATATTAGATAATTTTATTCATGTTTCACTGATGTACACCTTGATCTATCTTTTTCTTTTATTTAAAACCCCCCTTTTGTTATAAGAATAGTTTGATGAATCAGTCAATGCTTGTATTCTTTGTTACCAGCACAGGCCCCTTGAATATTATAGTTGCATGGACCAATTGAGTGACACCAGACAGTTGAGAACCAACAACTAGGACCTTGGGAGTTAGGCTACTATATGTTGTCTTTCTTTTTCAGGAGAAATAGAGTACAAATATTTTGTTTAACGTTGTTTGTGTCATTTTCACAATCAACAGATTTGGTGCTAGAAGGAGGGCTTGAAAGAACAAGTTGGATCGCATTGTGTCATTCTCACCGGAGAAATACGAGAGGATTCTCATATCTTCTACCGATCCTGAACCATTACAAGAACTCCAAGCCCTGGTTAGACCTAGACCCCATGCTCATAGGGTATTGATACCTACATTGCCACCACCACTTACTCCATATGGATTTCAACCAAATCCACGTACACCACCACCAATCGAACCTACATCACCACCACTAGCTCGACCAGTATCACCACCACCGGTTAGGCCTATGTCACCACCAATTTGGCCTATATCACCACCACCTGCCCAACCAATCCTACCCATGACTTACTTTGTGAATAATCCCTCTCCGCTAGGGACTATTCTAAGGGGAATCCATGATTTACCAAAGAACCCATAAAATTTTTGTCCTAAGTACATGCATGGCGAATCAAGAAGTGTTGAGGAGCATATACAAGCATTTAAAGATGCTTGTACCCGTGCTCAAGTTGCTCATCAGGATGTGGTATGTAGATTGTTTCCTTATTGTTTAGGGGACATGGCATATAAATGGTATTTAAATCTGCCCCGGGGATCTATTCTGGGTTGGATAGATTTATAAAATGCTTTCATTAATCAATTCAGGGTGTATGTAGACCTTGCCATCTTGTATCACCATTTTGCTACCACAAGAAAGGAACATCATGAGCCACTTCCTTTATTCAACACTAGATTCCAGAGGATGTTTCGTAGGCTGCAAGATCCTTACTTAGTGGCTGAGAATATTGCCATTCGGGCATATTTAAGAGCTGTTGATCCCTTGATTGGATTATTCTTGTAAAGAACCTATCAGGCCAATGAGATTGACTCTCTGTCTAAAGTTCATCTAGCCATCAAATTACAACAACAGATAAGTCTACAACCAGGAGGTCTAGGAGTAGCTCCTCCTCCCATGAGTTATTAGATGCCTAACCCACCATTGTACAACACTGTCCCAGGGATGTCTTATTCCCAATATGAACCTGTGTCTGAGTTGCAAGCCTCACCTACTGTGCCCTTTTTTGGCAATGGAATGCAAGATTCCTCCCAACAACCTCAAAATCAACAACAACAAGCCAGAGGATCAACCCATGTTCATTTCCCATCCATAGTACAAAATGTGCAAAATGAACAAACTGTTCAACTGACTAGTGAGCTAGAGAATCTCAAGAAGACTCTATCTCAGATGTCTAAAGACATGAAACAGCTTAGGCAAAACCCTCCCCACAACCAAAACCAAAATTATCAAAATCAGGGAGGTTACAACAACCAAGGGAGCTATTCCAATCAAAATATGAATTAGAACACCAATCGAAATTTCCAAAATCAGAACTCCTCTAATCAAAATTACCAAAATCAGAACAAAGGATATAACTAGAGGTCCAACAACAATAATAGGCAATGGAATACTGGACCTAACAATGAGAGATTTTCCCATAATTATCAATCAGGTGAGGAGAGATCACATATTGCAAATGTGGCCGATCTCAATTTTATGACTAATTGGTGCAAACTACATGATACTGCAGCACACTTTGAGGTTAATTGCCCAAAAATAGAGAAAATTGTGAAGATTGCACAAGATGATGCTCATCCTCCAGTAGGAAACTCCAATTAGGATAATGGGTCAATCAGTACTGCTATGACTTATGAGACTATTGAAGAGAAATACCAATTTCCCATGCAAGGAGATAATGAGCCAGAGGAAGATGTGTATGATGCTCAAGCCTTTTAGTCCAAAGGTGGTCACTTTATGAGAAATCAGAATAAGGGCCCCTTTACTACATCTTCACCCCCAAACAACATGGTTCCACCGAATCAAAATGCAAATAATAACCCACCACCACTGAAGGGACCTTCTGACCTTCATAATAGAGGCAATTTGCCTCCTTTTCCTAAGTATCAAGTAAGGAATGATTCAAAATTTGATTTTATTGCAGAACTATAGAGACATAAGACATCCTTGTCATTCTTTGACATCATGAAGTGGTGCCTAGCTCAACGAGAAGTGGTATTGAAGGCCCTAAAGGAGGCAGACCGCTTAAAAGGAAAAGGTAAAGTGACTCCAACAAAGGAGACAAATACAACCATCTATAAAGGTAAGACCAGTACCCCACCTTTTCTTTTAGGTTTAAGGATTTTTGGAAAGAATTTGCATAACTGTTTATTGGACTCTGGAGCATCAAGTAATATTATGCCCTTTTCAATATGTAAGAAGTTAGGATTAAGTCTTATCCCGACCAATAAGAAAGTAATCCAGTTAGACAAAACAGAGGTCAATGTCGTAGGTGAATTAAAGAACATGCATGTACAGGTTGGATCAAATCCAAGGATCCAAACTTACATAGATATACAAGTGGTTGACATCCCAGAGACATACGGTATGCTCCTAAGTTGGGAGCTAATGAAAAGTATTGGGGGATATTTGTCCTTGGATTTCTCTCATATGTGGTTACCATGGAAGGGGGTACCCACACAAATAAGGATTGAGAGTGAACCAAGATTCAAGCACATGATTACAAAATATGATGCTTCAAATGAAGTAGCATACTTTGAGACTGAGATAGGAGTTTACAAACAAGAGGAAGTCCTTACTTTCTCTGTGATTAGTCCTGAGGATACATTGCCTCTAGAACATAGTGATCCAATGATCTGCATCAACCAACAGGTTCTAATAAGAAAATTGCAACAAGATAGGCTGGTATTAGGAGGAGAAACTAATTTGAGTAGTTTGTTGCTTCCTAATTGGTGTAGGATTCATTATCACAATCATTCGGAGTTAACATGTCAATCATGCCTAGATATCTTAAGTCATGTAGGGCAACCTCAACAAATATGTCAAGAGAAATTCCAGACCCCCACCAATGAGTTTTCTTACAAAGTTAAGGATGCTACCATTCTTACTCGGGTTAGCCTTTCTCAAGAGGAATTTTCCTCACCAGTAGAGCAGACTCAGGTTTCATGTTCTAAAATTCAAAAAGAAATTGGGATATCTCAGTTCTTTTTCAGTACACCTACCCCAAATACTCTACCAATGCCCAAGGCATTGATAAAGGATGAATTGGATTGCAATTTAACTCAAGAAGTTATTCAAGAAGTGATTGATGAGCAAGTTGAAAACATAGGAAAAATTTCAAGTGAGCCTTGCCCCAAGTCAATTTTTGATGACCAACAAAAGTCCGAGCCATCACACATCCCATGTAAGTCATCTCTCGTTATCCCTAAAAAGAAAGAGCTCCGAGCCAAAGACCAATTGTGGACTCTTAAATTTGATGGTTCCAAATCCAAAGCAGGGAGTGGAGCAGGGATTGAACTAACCAATCTGAAAGGGAAGACTTACTTTTCTTCTTATAGATTGCAATTTGGGTGCACAAATAATGTGGCTGAATATGAAGCACTTGCTCGTGGACTTATGTTTTCTCATAAAAAGAAGGTCACTGCTCTCGCAGTTATGGGGGATTCTGAAGTGATTGTAAAACAGGTACGTAGCCAATATACATGTCATAACAAAAGATTGGCTGCATATAGAAATAGAGTTTGGAACTTAATTGAAGACTTTGATGCTTTTGGGATTACTCTGATCCCTAGAGAAGCTAATCAAATTACAGATGCTCTGACTGTTGCTACTAGTACATTGGAACCCATGCAAGCTCTAATCTAAATATATTTTCAGTTGAGTTGATTTCAGTCCCAGCTGTTCCTGATAATGTCCAACACTCTCAGGTATTTGATGATGATGAACATATATTGGCTTTTTTGGCAAGTTCTGATGTTTTTGAAGGATAGATAATAGATGAATATGAAAGAGATTAAGGAGATTGGGATCCAAAGAATGGTAAAGCATAAGGGATATTGGATTTAAAGAGAAATAATATTCCAAAAGGAATGGTAGCTTTGGAGAGAATATTTGACTATGACCCATGAGATTGTCAAAGGGTGCCTACAGAGAGTGATGGAGGGAAGTATGAATATGTTAATTTCACTCACTCAGGCCCTGAAAGGAATGTTCTTATAGAAAAGACTTGTCCTCAAGAAATTAAGGACAAGATAGTCAAGGTTTTGGAGCAAAACATTGAAGCCATTGCTTGGAGTTATGATGACCTGAAAACCTTTGACACTTCGGTGATCACACATACCATACCTCTCAAGCCAGAAGCCAAGCCTTTCCGTCAGAAACAACATTCGATAAATGCTTTAATTGAGCCCCTGATCCAGAAAGAGGTGCAAAAGCTCCTAGTTGCAAGAATAATCTTTCTTGTTAGACATTCTACCTGGGTAGCAAATTTAGTTCCGGTACACAAAAAGAATGGGGAAATTAGATTATGTGTGGATTTTAGGAATTTAAACAAGGCTTCTAAGAAGGATAATTATCCGTTGCCTTCTCTTGATGAAGTATTACAAAAGGTTAATGGGTCTCAAATGATGTCATTCTTGGATGGTTATTCTGGGTACAATCAGGTCCTTGTCAAAAATGGTTGAGATTAAGGGGTTCAAAAGAGGGACGAACACAAATTGGTGTTGTTTTTGTCAAAAAAACATAACATAGCAACTCTTGTACAACCCTCGTACGGTGAACTTTTTTTTAGTATTTTTAAAATTGCAATGATTAGAAGTTAGTTAACAGTATGTAGTTATTGCACGATTTTTCTGATAATTTTTTAATGAATGTTTATTTTTTTACTAATTTTCGAAGTAGACACTTCTTTAAAAAAAAATTTTTGGTCGTGCTACCCCTACAAATTTTGGAAACTAATTGAATTTAAAAAATAAAAATAAAAATTGTAGAATGGAGTCTAGTTTCTAAAAATGATTTATTTGAAATTTCGATGAATGGTTAATTTATAATGAAAAAAACACCAAACATTGTTTTTTTCCAAAAAAGAGACATACAAAAAAAAGAAATTATGGATGAAAGGATTAACATTTTCAGAAAGTGAAAAAAATTGCATAGTTGGATAGCTAAGAGAGAACCTAACATTACCCATATGTTCGATTTGTTTGATATTGAACCACGTGCAATCCTGACGATGAGCGCGAACCCGATTATGTGAAATATTGTAGAATTTGCAAAAATACGTCTCTAGTAGTTGGGAATACCCTCTAAGCCTTTGAGTTGGTATTCCAAGGAAAATACCAATCCCAAGGATTGGGGATTTCCAAAGCAAGATATAACGCGCTCGCGTTATATCTCAGTTTTGACATGGTTTTTTTTGCATTTGTGAGGAACATGTCTAACAAGACATAATGCAAGCACAGTATAATGCGCTCGTGTTATGTCTTTCTTTATGTTAAATGCTACTCTATTGAATGTATGCTTATATATTTGTATGTTTGTATGTACATGTATGCCTATATGACATGTATGTATGTATGTATTCCTGTATATATCAATGCATGTATATTGTATGAATGCCTATATGTATGTAAGAGTGTATCTACACATGTACATGTATGCTTGTATGTATGTAGGATTGTATGTACATATGTATTATGCTTGTATGTATGTATTTATGGATGTCTTTAGAGGGAGGGAGAATTTTAATAGAGAGAGAGATCTAGAGTTGTCTAGGTAGGGTGGGAGGGAGAGAGAGAGAGACTTAGCTAGGTAGGGTGGGAGGGATAGAGGGAGAGAGAGATAGGGGGGTGGGAAAGAGAGAATTGAGAGAGAGAGGAGAGGGGAGAGAGAGAGAGAGACAAAGAAAGAGTTAAGGTAGGGTGCCAAAGGGAGAGACTTGAGAGTGTGAGGGGGGTGAGAGGGAGAGGTTTGAGGTATAGGTAGTGAGAGGGAGTGTGAGTGATAGACCTGAGAGAGGGAGAGGGTGTGGGAGGGAGTGAACTGAGAGAGAGAAAACATGGGGTGGAGTGAGGGACTTATCTAGGTAGGGTGGGAGGGATAGATAGAGAAGGGAGAGAGAGAGAGAGAGAGAGTTGCCTAGGTAGGTTGCCAGAGGGAGAGACCTGAGAAAGAGAGGGGGTGGGAGGGAGAGACCCGAGAGAGAGGGAGAGAGAGGGAGTGGGAGGGAGATAGAGAGAGATAGATATAGGAAGAAAGAGAGGGTCATAGGAATTGATTGAATGAGAGGTACGTAGAAAGAGGGAGAGGGTATATAGAGACAATTAGAGAGGGTAGGAGAGAGGGAGGGAGGGAGAGGTGAGATGTATAGATAGAGAGAAAGTGATAGGGGTTGAGGTATTAGGGTGGAGGACCTATAGGGTTGATGGTTTCTAGGGTATTAGGGTTTAAGGGTTGAGGGTTGAGAGGTTAGGTTCGATGGTAGAGGGTATTGGGTTGAGGGTATAGGGTATAGGGTAGAAGGTTTAAGGGTTTAGGGTTTAGGGTTTAGGGTTGAGGGTTGAGGGTTGAGGGTTTAGGGTATAGGTTCTAGGGTATATGGTTGAAGGATGAGGTTGAGGGTCCAATGTAAAGGGTAGAGGGTATAGGGGTTGAGAGTTTAGGGTTTAAGGATTGAGGATTCAAGGATTAAAGGTTGAGGGTTGAGAATTGAGGGTTGATGATTTAATGTATAGGGTAGAGGGTAGAAGGTAGAGGGTTTAAGGGTTGAGGGGTTAAGGTTGAGGTTGAAGGATTGAGGGTATAGGGTATAGGGTTGAGGGATTAGGGTTGAGGGTTGAGGGTCCAATGTATAGGGTAGAGGGTATAAGGGTTGAGGGTTGAGGGTAGAGGGTTTAGGGTTTAAGGGTTGAGGGTTTAGGGATTAGGCTAGAGAGGTTTCTTGGATTTAAGGGTTTAAGGGTTGATGGATTAGGGTTGATGGATTAGGGTTTAGAGTAGAGGGTATTGGGTAGAGGGTAGAGGGTAGAGGGTAGAGGGTAGAGGTAGAGGGTTTAAGGGTTTAGGGTTTAGGGTTGAGTGTTTAATTGTTTAAGGGTTTAGGGTTGAGGGATTAGGGTAGAGAGGGATGGATGGATGGATAGAGAGATGGAGGGAGAAGTGATATAGAGATAAGGAGAGAAGAGGAGGGAGGGACATAGATATATGAGGGTTGAGGATCCAATGTATAGGGTAGAGGGTTGAGAATAGAGGGTATAGGGTTGACGACCTGTAGGGTTGAGTGATTAGGGTATTGGGTTGAGGGATTTGGGTTGAGGGTACATATGGTTGAAGGATTGGGGTTGAGAGTCCAATGTATAGGGTAGAGGGTATCAAGGTTGAGGGTTAT
>CM021107.1:233854780-234031701 GCA_007115665.2 Sequoiadendron giganteum | reverse complement strand
ATTCATCTAATTTTCAAATAAATTACATTTTTAGAAACTAGATTCCATTCTACAATATTTTTAAAAAAAAAAAAAATTCAATTAGTTTCCAAAATTTGTAGGGGTAGCACGACCAAAAATTTTTTTTTAAAGAAGTGTCTACTTCGAAAATTAGTAAAAAAATAAACATTCATTAAAAAATTATCAGAAAAATCGTGCAATAACTACATACTGTTAACTAACTTCTAATCATTGCAATTTTAAAAATACTAAAAAAAAGTTCACCGTACGAGGGTTGTACAAGAGTTGCTATGTTATGTTTTTTTGACAAAAACAACACCAATTTGTGTTCGTCCCTCTTTTGAACCCCTTAATCTCAACCATTTTTGACAAGGACCTGATTGTACCCAGAATAACCATCCAAGAATGACATCATTTGAGACCCATTAACCTTTTGTAATACTTCATCAAGAGAAGGCAACGGATAATTATCCTTCTTAGAAGCCTTGTTTAAATTCCTAAAATCCACACATAATCTAATTTCCCCATTCTTTTTGTGTACCGGAACTAAATTTGCTACCCAGGTAGAATGTCTAACAAGAAAGATTATTCTTGCAACTAGGAGCTTTTGCACCTCTTTCTGGATCAGGGGCTCAATTAAAGCATTTATCGAATGTTGTTTCTGACGGAAAGGCTTGGCTTCTGGCTTGAGAGGTATGGTATGTGTGATCACCGAAGTGTCAAAGGTTTTCAGGTCATCATAACTCCAAGCAATGGCTTCAATGTTTTGCTCCAAAACCTTGACTATCTTGTCCTTAATTTCTTGAGGACAAGTCTTTTCTATAAGAACATTCCTTTCAGGGCCTGAGTGAGTGAAATTAACATATTCATACTTCCCTCCATCACTCTCTGTAGGCACCCTTTGACAATCTCATGGGTCATAGTCAAATATTCTCTCCAAAGCTACCATTCCTTTTGGAATATTATTTCTCTTTAAATCCAATATCCCTTATGCTTTACCATTCTTTGGATCCCAATCTCCTTAATCTCTTTCATATTCATCTATTATCTATCCTTCAAAAACATCAGAACTTGCCAAAAAAGCCAATATATGTTCATCATCATCAAATACCTGAGAGTGTTGGACATTATCAGGAACAGCTGGGACTGAAATCAACTCAACTGAAAATATATTTAGATTAGAGCTTGCATGGGTTCCAATGTACTAGTAGCAACAGTCAGAGCATCTGTAATTTGATTAGCTTCTCTAGGGATCAGAGTAATCCCAAAAGCATCAAAGTCTTCAATTAAGTTCCAAACTCTATTTCTATATGCAGCCAATCTTTTGTTATGACATGTATATTGGCTACGTACCTGTTTTACAATCACTTCAGAATCCCCCATAACTGCGAGAGCAGTGACCTTCTTTTTATGAGAAAACATAAGTCCACGAGCAAGTGCTTCATATTCAGCCACATTATTTGTGCACCCAAATTGCAATCTATAAGAAGAAAAGTAAGTCTTCCCTTTCAGATTGGTTAGTTCAATCCCTGCTCCACTCCCTGCTTTGGATTTGGAACCATCAAATTTAAGAGTCCACAATTGGTCTTTGGCTCGGAGCTCTTTCTTTTTAGGGATAACGAGAGATGACTTACATGGGATGTGTGATGGCTCGGACTTTTGTTGGTCATCAAAAATTGACTTGGGGCAAGGCTCACTTGAAATTTTTCCTATGTTTTCAACTTGCTCATCAATCACTTCTTGAATAACTTCTTGAGTTAAATTGCAATCCAATTCATCCTTTATCAATGCCTTGGGCATTGGTAGAGTATTTGGGGTAGGTGTACTGAAAAAGAACTGAGATATCCCAATTTCTTTTTGAATTTTAGAACATGAAACCTGAGTCTGCTCTACTGGTGAGGAAAATTCCTCTTGAGAAAGGCTAACCCGAGTAAGAATGGTAGCATCCTTAACTTTGTAAGAAAACTCATTGGTGGGGGTCTGGAATTTCTCTTGACATATTTGTTGAGGTTGCCCTACATGACTTAAGATATCTAGGCATGATTGACATGTTAACTCCGAATGATTGTGATAATGAATCCTACACCAATTAGGAAGCAACAAACTACTCAAATTAGTTTCTCCTCCTAATACCAGCCTATCTTGTTGCAATTTTCTTATTAGAACCTGTTGGTTGATGCAGATCATTGGATCACTATGTTCTAGAGGCAATGTATCCTCAGGACTAATCACAGAGAAAGTAAGGACTTCCTCTTGTTTGTAAACTCCTATCTCAGTCTCAAAGTATGCTACTTCATTTGAAGCATCATATTTTGTAATCATGTGCTTGAATCTTGGTTCACTCTCAATCCTTATTTGTGTGGGTACCCCCTTCCATGGTAACCACATATGAGAGAAATCCAAGGACAAATATCCCCCAATACTTTTCATTAGCTCCCAACTTAGGAGCATACCGTATGTCTCTGGGATGTCAACCACTTGTATATCTATGTAAGTTTGGATCCTTGGATTTGATCCAACCTGTACATGCATGTTCTTTAATTCACCTACGACATTGACCTCTGTTTTGTCTAACTGGATTACTTTCTTATTGGTCGGGATAAGACTTAATCCTAACTTCTTACATATTGAAAAGGGCATAATATTACTTGATGCTCCAGAGTCCAATAAACAGTTATGCAAATTCTTTCCAAAAATCCTTAAACCTAAAAGAAAAGGTGGGGTACTGGTCTTACCTTTATAGATGGTTGTATTTGTCTCCTTTGTTGGAGTCACTTTACCTTTTCCTTTTAAGCGGTCTGCCTCCTTTAGGGCCTTCAATACCACTTCTCGTTGAGCTAGGCACCACTTCATGATGTCAAAGAATGACAAGGATGTCTTATGTCTCTATAGTTCTGCAATAAAATCAAATTTTGAATCATTCCTTACTTGATACTTAGGAAAAGGAGGCAAATTGCCTCTATTATGAAGGTCAGAAGGTCCCTTCAGTGGTGGTGGGTTATTATTTGCATTTTGATTCGGTGGAACCATGTTGTTTGGGGGTGAAGATGTAGTAAAGGGGCCCTTATTCTGATTTCTCATAAAGTGACCACCTTTGGACTAAAAGGCTTGAGCATCATACACATCTTCCTCTGGCTCATTATCTCCTTGCATGGGAAATTGGTATTTCTCTTCAATAGTCTCATAAGTCATAGCAGTACTGATTGACCCATTATCCTAATTGGAGTTTCCTACTGGAGGATGAGCATCATCTTGTGCAATCTTCACAATTTTCTCTATTTTTGGGCAATTAACCTCAAAGTGTGCTGCAGTATCATGTAGTTTGCACCAATTAGTCATAAAATTGAGATCGGCCACATTTGCAATATGTGATCTCTCCTCACCTGATTGATAATTATGGGAAAATCTCTCATTGTTAGGTCCAGTATTCCATTGCCTATTATTGTTGTTGGACCTCTAGTTATATCCTTTGTTCTGATTTTGGTAATTTTGATTAGAGGAGTTCTGATTTTGGAAATTTCGATTGGTGTTCTAATTCATATTTTGATTGGAATAGCTCCCTTGGTTGTTGTAACCTCCCTGATTTTGATAATTTTGGTTTTGGTTGTGGGGAGGGTTTTGCCTAAGCTGTTTCATGTCTTTAGACATCTGAGATAGAGTCTTCTTGAGATTCTCTAGCTCACTAGTCAGTTGAACAGTTTGTTCATTTTGCACATTTTGTACTATGGATGGGAAATGAACATGGGTTGATCCTCTGGCTTGTTGTTGTTGATTTTGAGGTTGTTGGGAGGAATCTTGCATTCCATTGCCAAAAAAGGGCACAGTAGGTGAGGCTTGCAACTCAGACACAGGTTCATATTGGGAATAAGACATCCCTGGGACAGTGTTGTACAATGGTGGGTTAGGCATCTAATAACTCATGGGAGGAGGAGCTACTCCTAGACCTCCTGGTTGTAGACTTATCTGTTGTTGTAATTTGATGGCTAGATGAACTTTAGACAGAGAGTCAATCTCATTGGCCTGATAGGTTCTTTACAAGAATAATCCAATCAAGGGATCAACAGCTCTTAAATATGCCCGAATGGCAATATTCTCAGCCACTAAGTAAGGATCTTGCAGCCTACGAAACATCCTCTGGAATCTAGTGTTGAATAAAGGAAGTGGCTCATGATGTTCCTTTCTTGTGGTAGCAAAATGGTGATACAAGATGGCAAGGTCTACATACACCCTGAATTGATTAATGAAAGCATTTTATAAATCTATCCAACCCAGAATAGATCCCCGGGGCAGATTTAAATACCATTTATATGCCATGTCCCCTAAACAATAAGGAAACAATCTACATACCACATCCTGATGAGCAACTTGAGCACGGGTACAAGCATCTTTAAATGCTTGTATATGCTCCTCAACACTTCTTGATTCGCCATGCATGTACTTAGGACAAAAATTTTATGGGTTCTTTGGTAAATCATGGATTCCCCTTAGAATAGTCCCTAGCGGAGAGGGATTATTCACAAAGTAAGTCATGGGTAGGATTGGTTGGGCAGGTGGTGGTGATATAGGCCAAATTGGTGGTGACATAGGCCTAACCGGTGGTGGTGATACTGGTCGAGCTAGTGGTGGTGATGTAGGTTCGATTGGTGGTGGTGTACGTGGATTTGGTTGAAATCCATATGGAGTAAGTGGTGGTGGCAATGTAGGTATCAATACCCTATGAGCATGGGGTCTAGGTCTAACCAGGGCTTGGAGTTCTTGTAATGGTTCAGGATCGGTAGAAGATATGAGAATCCTCTCGTATTTCTCCGGTGAGAATGACACAATGCGATCCAACTTGTTCTTTCAAGCCCTCCTTCTAGCACCAAATCTGTTGATTGTGAAAATGACACAAACAACGTTAAACAAAATATTTGTACTCTATTTCTCCTGAAAAAGAAAGACAACATATAGTAGCCTAACTCCCAAGGTCCTAGTTGTTGGTTCTCAACTGTCTGGTGTCACTCAATTGGTCCATGCAACTATAATATTCAAGGGGCCTGTGCTGGTAACAAAGAATACAAGCATTGACTGATTCATCAAACTATTCTTATAACAAAAGGGGGGTTTTAAATAAAAGAAAAAGATAGATCAAGGTGTACATCAGTGAAACATGAATAAAATTATCTAATATCCAGACATATATCTTCAACAACGAATGTTCTTCCAAAAGATCAAGAAAAAACCATAATATAATGCAACCTATAGAACAATCCATACTATTGCATGTATCTATGATGCTTAATTCAACTATCACAACCACATATCATAATACCCAAAAGATTTTAAAATTAAAAAACTTCTCATTCATTGCCAAGATCATAGATCAACAGATATTTAATAACTCAATCCACAGATAATCTAATGAAATAATCTATAAATCCGGCTCCTTCTAATGACTTTCATCACATAAGAAACACTCATGCTTTAGCACAATCACTGGCATACAGATAGATTATAATTCATCAACCTTATCAAGTAAAACTCAATTCTAACACCATATTGCGTAAAAGAAACCTGTAATTGTATTCAACTGTAACTAAATCAAACAAAGTATTTCCATAAAGCTATAAAATTATATCTCCTACTATTAGGTGGCCCATTCTACTCTTATCAGCCGACCCTTACAATATGATACCCCATGGGTATTTATAGATGTACAAAAATATGAAGTCTTTCCTATCTTAAGTTGAAATCCACCTTTTCAAGAACTTGAATTTTCCTTGGAAACTCAGATCAATAGATCTTGAGTTCCTACATTAAACATTCAGTAAACTGGAGAGAAGAAGATAGAGGAGAAAAGAAGCCATGCATTTATAGAACTATCAGTCATGCATGTGGAGATAGGACTATTAGTTATCCATGCGGAGTTTGTTCTGAAGTGTACTCATCATAACTGGAGAAAATTTGCTAAAGCACATCCAAGTCTGGCCCATCAATCCAACTATCCTCGAATTTGATCATCTTCAGTTCAGCAGCAGCAAACTCCCTCATGTCTTTTAACTTTGTCAACTCCTGCCTAGCAACTCTCACCTCTTCTTTAATATCCATTAACCGGTCCAACAGCAAATCCTCTCCAAAATCCCCCTTTTGCACATCCTCCTTAAGTCTATCATTCCATTTCTCTTTCAATTGACTTAAAGGTAGGCCATCCTTTACCGATATATCAACATTTACTATAATAGCAATCACTGCTTCTAACTCATCAATCTGCTCATTTAGATCCCTGCTGGAATCTTGAAATTCATCCTTATGTTTATACAAAAAGTCTGATCTAAACCGGATTATGCTGGAGGTCTTTTCCAAGAAATATGCATTGTCTTCTTCAAGGATTGACTATTCTAGCAGAGTAGATTTTGGAAATTTACTAATCTCTTTTAGCTTCTGAACATATCCTTTGTACTCCTCTTCCTGTTCTCCCAACTCTTTAACATGATGCTTCATTTCTTCTATCAACTCCATTGCCATCCTGTGGACCTCAAAACTATCTCCCAACACTTCACCTATTTCCTGATTTAGCCTGTCAATCCATCTATCCATCATTTCTGCCTTACTCCTTACCTATACCAAATCATCCACCTCTTTCTTACTAAGCAAAATTGGTGTCTCAATGGTGGCAACTTCTTGTGACCTTGGAGCAGAAACACTTTTCAAGAAAACATGCAATTGATCCAACTGAGCCTTAAGCTCATATTTTCTTTGTTTATCCTTCATCATTCTTGATTTGGTGGACGATGCTACCACATCAATCAATTCCATTTGTTGATCTCTGGTAGGTCTCTCCAAATTAACTGTGCCCAACTAGTAATTAGTCAGTTGCATTTCCCCTACATCCTTGTCCACTACCAGTATTGCACATTCAACAATGATTTCTCCTCTTTCAGTAAGTCTAGTGGAATGTAGGATTTTGGCCTTCTTCTTGGGCCTTTCTTTCTCAATCTACTTCATCATATCCTCCCAATCAAGAGGTTGTGATGAAGTTACCTGCCTCTTTTGAAGATCCAATTTCAACCAAGTAGGAGCACTTGGAGTAGCGGCCATCATAGTTGAAGAAGAAGCAATAGTTGTAGATGACAAAGGTTGCAACATACTAACTTTAGGTTGAGAATCAACCTTTTGCACAATTTGTTGCTCTCCCTCTACACCTTTTTGTCCAAGCTTTTTAGCTTCTTCTTTGTCTTTGTCTTTCTCTACTTTTGCACCCTCTTTTCCTCCTATTCCTTCTTCAAATTTTCCTCTTCTAATCTCTTCTCCTCAATCAGCTTGTTCCTCTCTTCTTCCAATGCTTGAAGTTTATACGAAACTTCCTTCTCCTTTTGGAACTGTTTAGCAAGCTCCTCAGCATCTTTTTCCTTCTATATAGGTTCTGCCTCTTCCTTCTTCTTATGAGCTTCTTCAATTACTTTAATTTTAGCCACAAGGACTTCTCTTTCCCTCCTTTGCTTAGCTTTTTCTTCTTCAAGCTCATGAATCTTTTGTACCAGCTCGATCTTGTCATTTTCTTCCTTCGTCCTGAGCTCGTGCTCCTTTTTTCTTTGTTGTCTCTACAGTTCATCTTCTCTTTGTTTGGCTTCTATTTGCTTTTGTTCAAGTAGGGCATCTGCTTGTGCCTTAGAATCAATCACCTTTTGTTTCTCCACTGCCTCTGCATGTGCTCGAGCATCCAAAGCCCTTTTTGATTCCTCAAATAGTGCCCACTGATCCTCCTCTATCAGCACATGTTCAGTATCCTCTTCGAGAGGCATATTTTCTTGTGCATCCTTCTCTGACAAAGTCTCATCAGATTCTGTTCCCACATCATGGATCTCCACCTCTACTCCTTTTCCCTTCAATGATTCAATTGTATCATAAAGAGTTCCCTTAGGCATCTCTTCACTTTACTGCTTTGTAAGCGGGACTCGAGTAGATGACTCACCTAACGCTGGTGTTAAAACCACAGGTCCTGTTTGGACATCCTCCTCTTGTGCCTCTGGTTCATCTTGAGTCGATGCTTCAAGCTCAATCTCTTCAATATCAAGTGGGAAGAATTCCAAGGGCTCCTTGGGAGGCAACTTCCTCTTGATTCTTTTATATCCCTTTCCCTTTTTAGGAGTTGGACCTCCACGATTTTTGGTTCTTAGAACAACCCATTGAATACTCCTATCTAAGACCGATCACCCTATCTGCTTGATGTCAATAGTCTCCACACTATCCCAATCTACCGGATCCAAACTTTTGGTGCCAATATTTAATGCTTCATAAGATGGATCCAACACAACTCCATCATCTACCAATGTATCCATAATATCATCCTTGATCCCAAACTCCACCATGAGTGAAATAGGCAACCTCTCATAATTCCTTTTCCTAAGGTCATATTCATCCTGCAGGTCACTCCAGAAGTCCTCTAACAGGTTGAAATGATTGTCAAAGACCAAAGCCAACAAAGCATTCATTTTCTTCCTTGGGTCAAAATGCTTTCGGGCAATATACAAGCCCAACTTCAAATGTATCAATTCATTACAAACCACCTTAGCTCCCACAAGGTGTGGGCAGCTATATTCACCCAATTGCATGGGAAACTTATGACAACCTATCTTGTGCTTCATCCCAAATCTAGAATTAACCCCTAAAGCTTGATAGACAAACTCCATCAACACCATCATATTGCTGCAACACCTTGGATGTAAATGAGGATGACCCTCAAATCCAACCAACCTGAAATATGTAAACTTGGGGTATTGGATGTACCAACATCCCCACTCTGTGATAAAATCCATGGCTTCTTGACTCAATCTGTATCCGACATCTCCATTAAGTTGGTTAATGACAACATATAGAAATGCATCATTAACCCTTCTAAACTATGTTTCAGCGACCTATAGAGATAGTTGATCATAGTGATTCCATACTTTCTTCTGTCCATCATCTTCTCCCAATATTCCCACTCTGTTTAGACCTGGAAAGATACCTACTCTTTCTGCTACATAAACAACATAAGAAGTCATGAAAAATCTTTTGGTTTCCCTTACTCTGGTTAGTTGATCATGAATAGTATCTGAGACAATCATGGGCCAATCAAACTATTGCTTGCCATTCAAGATTTTCTGGATGAAGGGAAACATCCATTCCTTGAAATGAAATGCATCCCTCTTCCCAAAGACCCTAGACAACATCATTATTAGGTCTCATACTTCCTTGTAAAAATCTACCCTCTTTGGTTGATCTGAGAGCTTGGTTAGGGACTTCTTTTGCATTCTCAACCACTTATTGTTCAAATGAGCCTTGTTGGCTTCCTTGTGTTTACTATATACCTCTAAAGTATCTTCCTCATTCAACTGTACCAGGTTCTTTGGATCAGGGACACCAAACATGTGTTGAAACATCTAAGGAGTTAAATCTATAATTACATTGTCCTGCGAATCCATGCATTGTCTAGTGGCCGGATTGTAGGCTCCTGTTGTTGTCATGATTAATTTCAGGCATTGGATGGACAAAGGAAATATAGTAATGTGAGCCAAACCAGACTCAATTATTCTCAGAGTCCTCCCTGTTGCATCCTCAGTGAATGTTTCTAAGTATAGCTCCTCAAAATTGAATGGGCCTAAATTAGTATCAGTTACATCCGCCCAATCTGATTCCACCCTGCTTGCAGTGACAAAAGGACTCCTATGATTATACCTCAAGGTATAGGGTAACTATTCCGGCTTGATCTTCTTAGGTTTAGTTGCAGCCTTTGAAGTTTCTATAGGTTGATTCCTTTGGGAAGCTTCTCCTGATACCCCTGACATCTTTTAGTTTCCTGCAACAAAAACCTCAAATTAGCTCCTTGAATAAATACCACAAAATATGCTTTAAAAACCTTACCCTTCATACTTATACCGAAGGCGGAACCAAGCATAAAACATTTTAAACAGTCTCTTTTAAAAACACTGGCGGGATCAGAGTCAAAACAGTCATTAAGCTTATAGTGGTAACAAGCGGGACCAGAGTCGGAGTTGGAATGGTAATTGGAACCGGAATCAGAACGAAAACCGATTCGACTTCATGAAGATTTTCAAATTTCACATTCAATTCCGGTTCCGCTTCCACCTGAGTTACCAATATTTCAAGAGCACGCTTCTTACTGTAAGCGGAGTTGGAGACGGGATGGGAAATGGAATTGACATTAATTATAAAACATGTTTTGAAGTCTAAATCAATTTCGATCCTACTTCCGCCTAAATAATCATGATGTCATAAATATTTTAACAGACTGATAAATAAGGTCATGATTTCTAAGGACTAGGTCATATCAAACTAAAAAGGGTATTAAAATAACCTATGCAAGACCATCCCCATATGACCGAGAGGCAACCGTATAAGATTAGGGCATCATATTTTAAAACCAGACATGTCAAACCCTAAATCAAAAACCATTGATTTCAAACAACTAGGGCACAAATTTACCCCTATTTAAATTGACCAGATCTAATGTGAAACAAAATTGCTAAGTAAAAACCATGATTCACCAAACCCTACCAAAGTAAAAACTGCAATTTAACTATTCTATTTAAAAAAAAAATAGGGCATCACAATACGGTCAGGATTAAAACGTGAAAACGACCATGATAAATGACAAACAAACAGGAAACAAATACTAGAAAGAATAAAATGAAAACAAACAAACAAACAATCATAAGCAAAACAAAAAAATGAATCAGATCAACTCATATTAGAATCAAGAATCATGAATTCATATGAAACCAATGAAAACGAACCAAAAAAAGAAAACACGAAATAAAACAAACGAGAAGAACATAAACCCTACCTCAAACGCCAAATAAATAATTTAATCCCCTGAAGAAATTTCACACACAACTATCTCTCTTTCGATCGATTCGCATGCACAAACGCTCCACTGCAACTCTACTTCGCTCTTGATTTTTTCAATAATGATGATAACTTTGAATTAATCCCTAATTAAGGTAAAAACTCGCAGTTATACGCGTGCATGGCACCTATAATTAATGCCATAAATGTGGTAGAGTGGAGTTGGAACTGCAGAGGGAACTGACACTTTACTGCTGTGCGACTTCAGTAAAGTCAACGACAAAAATCGGCGGGAGCGGAATCAAGATGAGAAATGATTTAGAAACTTGTCTAAATTTCCAACTCGGTTCCCATTCCAGTTCTGGTTCCGCCAACAAAGAAGAAAGCGAAACAAAAAGGACAAAATAACACAAAAATCCCGAAACTAGAAAACTTACCACAAAAACCCAAGTTAAAATGAAATACCAAAAAGCGGAGGCGGAGGCGGAACGGGATTTGATTTTGTAACCTCGAATCAATTCAGACCTCACTTTCGATCCGGCTCTGGCTCTGTCATAGAAAAAACTACAAGGAAAAATAAAAGATAGTCAGGATGGGGAATGGAATCAATCTTCAAAAGAAGTTTCAAAAAACCCGATTCGGTTCCGGTTCCCCGTCCCGACAGAACAAACCAAAGAAAAACAAAGTGTTGGGAAAAGAAAGACTCCAAACTTTGTTTAAAAAAAAACCAAGGACAAAAAACAAAAAAAGGGGACCCATTTTGACCAAGGAAAAAATATGGGGTGGTTATGCAAGGCATAACACTACCCTTTGCATTGGACCCTCAACCTAATCCTTCAACCATATACCCTCAAACCTATACCCTGAACCCTGAACCCTAAACCCTTAAACCTTCTACCCTATACCCTCAACCCCCTCAACCCTCAACCCTTAAACCCTAATACCCTAGAAACCATCAACCCTATAGGTCCTCCACCCTAATCCCTCAACCCCTATCACTTTCTCTCTATCTATACATCTCACCTCTCCCTCCCTCCCTCTCTCCTACCCTCTCTAATTGTCTCTATATACCCTCTCCCTCTTTCTACGTACCTCTCGTTCAATCAATTCCTATGACCCTCTCTTGCTTCCTCTATCTCTCTCTCTCTCTCTATCTCCCTCCCACTCTCTCCCACTCCCTATCTCTCCCTCTCTCTCAGGTCTCTCCCTGCCACCCCCTCTCTTTGTCAAGTCTCTCCCACTGGAAAACTACCTAGGCAACTCTCTCTCTCTCTCCCCTCTCTCTATCTATCCCTCCCACCCTACCTAGATAAGTCCCTCTCACTCCACCCCCATGTTTCTCTCCCTCTCTCAGGTCACTCCCTCCCACACCCTCTCCCTCTCTCAGGTCTCTCACTCACACTCCCTCTCTCTCCCACTCCCTCACACTACCTATATCTCAAGCCTCTCCCTCTCACCCCCCTCACACTCTCAAGTCTCTCCCTTTGGCACCCTACTTGCATAAATCTCTCTTTCTCTTTGTCTCTCTCTCTCCCTCTCTCTCAATTCTCTCTTTCCCCCCCCCCTCTCTCTCTCTCTCCCTCTATCCCTCCCACCCTACCTAGCTAAGTCTCTCTCTCTCTCCCTCCCACCCTACCTAGACAACTCTCTCTCTCTTTGTCTCTCTCTTAAAATTCTTCCTCCCTCTAAAGACATAAATAAATACATGCATACAAGAGATAATACATATGTACATAAGATCCTACATACATACAAGCATACATGTACATGTGTAGATACACTCTTACATACATATAGGCATTCATACAATATACATGCATTGATACATACAGGAATACATACATGTCATACAAGCATACATGTACATACAAACATACAAATATATAAACATACATTCAATAGAGTAGCATTTAACATAAAGCAAGACATAACACGAACACATTATACCGCGCTTGCATTATGTCTTGCTAGACATGTTCCTCACAAATGCAAAAAAACCCATGTCAAAACTGAGATATAACGCGAGCACATTATAACGCGTTATATCTTGCTTTGGAAATCCCCAATCCTTGGGATTGGTATTTTCCTTGGAATACCAACTCAAAGGATTGGAGGGAATTCCCAACGACCAGAGATGTATTTTTGCAAATTCTACAATATTTCACATAATTGGGTTCGTGCTCATCATCAAGATTGCACGTGGTTCAATATCAAACAAATAGAACATTCGAGTAATGTTAGGTTCTCTCTTAGCTATCCAACAATATAATTTTTTTCACTTTCTGAAAATGTTAAGCCTTTCATCCATAATTTCTTTTGTTTGTATGTCTCTTTTTTGGAAAAAAACAATGTTTGGTGTTTTTTTCATTATAAATTAACCGTTCATCGAAATTTCAAATAAATCATTTTTAGAAACTAGACTCCATTCTACAATTTTTATTTTTATTTTTTAAATTCAATTAGTTTCCAAAATTTGTAGGGGTAGCACGACCAAAATTCTATTTTTCAAGAAGTGTCCACTTCGAAAATTAGTAAAAAAAAAAATTCATTAAAAAATTATTAGAAAAATCGTGCATCAACTACATACTGTTAACTAACTTCTGATCATTGCGATTTTAAAAATACTAAAAAAAAATTCACCATACGAGGGTCATACAAGAGTTGCTATGTTATGTTTTTTTGACAAAAACAACACCAATTTGTGTATGTCCCTCTTTTGAACCCCTTAATCTCAACTATTTTCAAAATAAATTAGTAGTTTAGAAAGTAGACTCGGAGCACTTTGATCCTTGTTTTTGTTCCATCTCAAAATTTTGAGTGTAACTATCCTCAATTTCACGTCTAAGGTCAGTATTTCTGATTTCAGAAAAAAAGTGGCCACTTAAGCCCCCTTTTTGGGACCCATCTTTTTACACTTACCCTGCAGTTAGCTCCACCATTGCAGGGACTAGAGTTTCCCCTAGTGTTGGCACCATATATGTTGTGCATTATTTCTCCTGTGATTTTTGTTCACTCAGGGGTTTACCTTCTATGACCCTAGTAGGGATCGTAGGAGTCTTCTCTTGATTTTCCTCCTTCCCACTTTTTGATGTGGTAAAAGGCAAATCCCCAGGTTCTTTCGGAATCCATATTTTAGTGGTATTTGGCTTGATCTTGCAGTCTACCTCGTTATGGTCCCTCTTTCTACAATTCAGGAAAAGAATATTATCTTCTTCTATTTCCACTTGTTGGATCCAATGTCGCCCAAAAATACATAACCTAATTTGGTTTGGGACTCTTGTAACAGTGACTATCTTGATGACTATCTTGAGTCTTGCATACAGATATGAATCATTATTAACCAAATCGACATCAATATCTATCAATCTCCCCAATGATCTCCCAATTTTTTCTAGGCTTTCTTCCAACCAAAATTCAACTGGAAGATTATAAAATCATATCCATATGAACTTATCATATGGTTCAAAGACAAGTGGATTGAAACTCGGGTGCCATTTCTGCATGCATAGAAAGTGTCCATCAATTCTCCATAGCTTGCCTTGAAGGACCTTTTACCTTTCTTCGTTATTTGAAAAAATCATAGTGAAGAAGCCCTTTGGGAGAAACTTTGTAATCTCTGGTGTTTTCCAACTTTTTTTGGTCCAAACCTTAATTTTCTTCCTTTCAAATCTCGGCCCTATGATTTTGCAAATGATGGCACTATCCTCGGGGAGATTGATGGTCTATGTCTATTTCTTCTAATAGATTGATGGTCGGAAAATCCCCGTGATCATAGGCATCACATCTTTGATTGTCATCCTCATTAAGACTGCCATGTTCTTCGAGAATCCCTTTGCTTAGGATTTTGTTTGGTGTAGCAGTTTCACTCTTCCCTTCGCCTACCTTCTATGCATTGCGACCGTTTTGGTCCTTGCAAGCCATTATTATATTAGTATGTTATAAATTATAGTCCCATAAAAAATAGAATTATATTTTATTAATATTTTGATTCTAATAAATTTAAGAAATTAGTTCTACATTTTTATTTATTTATTTATTTATTTTGGGTAAAAGGCATAAAGCCTATATATTATATTAATATAGATAATTACATGTAAAGCCAAAACTGACAAAAAATTTAAAATTTGTTGGGAGTTACAATGATATTCCAATTTCTTCACACCAACAACCACCACAAAAGCTTAAAAAAATGAAACATCATAACAAGATATTTTGTGAAAACTCAAGAGACAAAGCAAACGTCGAATATACCAAAAACCATTGAAACTGCCATGAAACCAAAACCTAGCTTTTAGCCCAACCTTTGAGAACACTCAACCGAGTTTTCCCCTTGTTCTTCTTGAACAATTACAACATATCGATTAACAAGAGTGACATGCGAATGCACCGTGATGTTGATGTTTGGCAATAGCCGAAGGTCTCTATTTGCCCTAGGAGGTGATAGTGGAAACCTCAAATGTATTAATATTTAAATATTGATATATTTTGACTTTGCATTTAATTTATTTTATTTTAAATTTAAATTTAGATTTAAGTATGAAATTTATTTTAATTATTTATCTTTTTATGGAATTACAAAAAAATAGTTAATAGTTATTAGAATTAATTTAATTTATAATTAATTGTCTTATTTAAATTTTAATTAGTGTAGAATAATTATATTTTGAATTTTAATTTTAATTTGTATGATAAAATAAATTTAAAACTTAAAATCTAAATTAAAGTTATATAGAGTGAGTGAGAGAGAGAGAGAAACTAACTTTTGATCAGTCAATTTGTGCTAATGATTCAAGGATAGCATGTGTCACTAGGGAGTTATACTTAGGGTAGCATGTCATTTGTTTAAGAATATTCCAATTCACCTTTAAGACCTCTTCAATGTACTTGTTGCACACTTAAGGAGGAAAATAGATAGAGATAAAAGAGCGAGGAAGAGAGAAGAGAGAGGGAGATAAAAAGATATAGTGAGGTAAAGGGAAAAAAAGAGAGAAAGAAAGGAAGTGGTATATAAAGAAAGATATATAGATATATATATATATAGAGAGAGAGAGAGAGAGATAAAAGGGGAGAGAGAACTCTTTATATCCTTGTATCTCTCTTTATCTCTATGTTTCTCATTATCTCTCAATCTCTCTCTTCCTCTCTCTCCCTTATTTGTTTCTCTATTTTTTTTCCCTTCTACCCTTCTATCTGTCTCTCTTTTCCTCTCTCTCTTTCCCTCTCTCTATCTCTCTCTCCCTTACTCTCTTTTGATTTCCCTATTTGTCTCCCTCTCTTTCCCCCACTCTATCTCCCCCTCCCTCCCTCTTTATCTCCCTCTACCTCTATATATCACTTCCTAACTCTATTTTTATATCCTTATCTCTCTCTATATGTGTGTGTCTCCCTCATTCTATCTATATTTCTCCCTCTCTCTAGTCTTCTCTCATATCTCTCCCTCTTTATATATTAATCCCTATCTCCATCTCCATCTCTATCTCTCTCCCCTATCCCAATCTCATTATCTCTTCCTACATCTCTCTATCTTCCCTTATCTTTCCTTCTTTCTATCCCTATCTCTCCCACTCTCCCTCTCTCCCTATCACTTTCTTTTTATATCTCTCTACTTTATCCTCTCTCTATTTCTCTCCCTTCCTCTCTATCTAATTTTATATATATCTCTCCCTCTCTATATTTATCTCCATATATATCTCTCTCACACACACATAATCCCTATTTCCCCTCCCTATCTCTATCTCTCTATCTCTATATCTCTCTCACTCTCACACACACTCCCTATTTTCCTTCCCTATCTATATTTGTCTCTCTCTCACACACACTCCTTGTTTCTCCCTCCATATCTCTCTCTATCTCTATCTCTCCCTTATCAATCTCTCTCCCTCTCTCTATTACTTGTCTATATCATCCCCTTTATCTCTTACTCTTTCCCCCTCTATCTCTATCTCTCCCTTATCAATCTCTCTCCCTCTCTCTATTACTTGTATATATCATCTCCTTTATCTCTTACTCTTTCCACCTCTATCTCTATCTTCCCATCTCTCCCTCTTTCTATCTTTTTCTCTTCCTCTCTCTCCCTCTCTCCCTATCACTCCTTTCTATATCTCCCCACTTCTCTCTCCTCTCTCTATCTCTCCTCATCTCTCCCTCCCTCACTCCCTCCCTATCCCCTATCTATCTCTTTATCTCTACCTCTCTCCCTTTCTCTTCCCATATATCTCTATCTCCCCTGTTTCTCTCCCCCTCTCTTCATCTCTATTTGTCTACCTCTACTTCTCTATTTTTTGTCTATCTCTCTCCCTCTCCCACTCCATATATATATCTACTTATATCTCTATCTCTCTATCACTTTATCTCACCATCTATATGCATCTCTTTCTCTCTCTCCCTCTATATCTTTATCTCTTCCTCTCTAACTCTCCTTCTTTATCCCTCCCTCTCTATCTCTCCCTATCTCTCCCTTTATCTCTAATTATTTATCTCCTTCTTTCTCTATCACTCTATCATCATCTCTACCTCTATCTTCATTTCTCTCCTTCTATCATGAGACATATATCCTTCTCTCCCTTTCTCTCCCCCTTTCCATCTTCCTATACCTCTATATCTATATCTCTTTGCCTCTCTATCTCTATCTCTCCATATTTATTCTTTCACCTCTCCCTCTATATCTATCTCATTATATCTCCATCTCTCTATATCCATATATCTCCCCCTCTACTTCTCTCTATATATTGCTTCCTATATCTATCTCTTTATCCCTCATGTTCTCTCCCTTTCTCTCTCCATCTCTATATATGTATCTCTTTTATCTCTATCTATCCCTCTCTCCTCTCACTCTCTTTATCTCTTCCTCTCCTCTCCATAATACTCTCCTTCGTATCCATCTCCATCTCCATTTCCATCTCCATATCCATCTCTATCTCCTTACTCCCCCCTCTCTCTAATACTCTTCCCCCTCTATGTCTCCCTCTTTGTATCCCTATTTCTCCCTATTATAAACATAACATGAATCTCTTGGTAATCAAGTCTAATTATCTTCCCAATTTAGAGGTTTTGGTTTAATCATGTCAAGATCCTTATAAGTGGATGCATATTCGATTTTAAGCTATCACTTCTCCATTGTGACCTTTGTTGCACAAACATCATTTGCTAAATGACCTTCCAATTGAAATATATAGTGCAAATGTATGCAAAAAATAGACCAATTTTTTTCCTAATTGACCTTCCACACTTTTTGGCATACCTATTTCACACCAAGGTGTGATTGCTAGTCTAGATTTTTCTAATGGAATAAGAAAAATATCTCAAATTCTTGAAAGTATTTGTTTATCACTCTAGATTACCTACATGAGTGTCAAATTGATCTTTCACACATATTTGAACTTATGATGCATAAATCTAGTTTAATAAGATGCAAATTATCGATCCTTCTCACCTTGACCATTGATATTTGAATACTTGTTAGGACTAGTGATGTTTCTAAAAACTGTTAGGAAATTTCTTTGATATCAAGCTTCAAATTATCTTAGGTCAAATACCCAAAGATTTGAAGACATTTTTCTTTGGCGCTCATGAAGATGTGGGATTCTTGGTATGAAATATAGGTTTTTGAAATATCTTACTAGCTTCTTTTTATATCTTTGATGGGACAAATAATGAAGTATTCTTAACTTGATCATTCACCACCTTTTGTTGTTTTCGTTACTATTATGCTTGTATTGTATTTAATACACCAAATGAAAATCCTTTTCACTTTCATATAAAAGTTTAGTAGGAGTGAGAATATAAGTATTCACTATAAAATGACTCAATTCCACAAGAGGCTCATGCAATCTTCACAACTTTATCTTTAAAAGTTGATTACAAAATAAAGGTACAACGTCCAAGTTTCCCAACCAACATCTACCAAGTCTAAGAATAGCATGGCATAATATCTCTACTTCTTTAGGTCCAACCTTAAGAGTTAAAAAGGTAAAACCCAAAGTGTGAATCAACAATCCATTAGCCATATTTTAAGGATACTCTTGAATCGGTATACAAAATTGGTTTGAATTTTTTAGAAACTAAGAACTCCTTATTGCATGTATTGTATTGACTAGCAATGCCAATAATAATGTCATCAATGATAACATATTTCACCCATGACATGTAATAGAGATCATAATGATCATTTCATGGGATATCCCCATCTAAGAATGTGATCAACGAAGCATGAGGAGAAGAGAAAGATGTAGCTCTAAACTATATTTTACCCACAAAAGTATTTGTATGTGCATGTACATGATAATCAACACAATAATCATCCACATTATCTTGATCAATATATGTATAATCCATAAGAAAAGACACTTTTTATAAGATGCATTAATTTTATTAGTGTGATTTTGAAAGATCAATTAGTATAAATCTTCAAATTTTGGTTACAAGGAGAATTGAAGGATCATCACCATCATTGACATTCTCTTAAATTTCTTGGAAACAACCCATCTAAGATCTTATCATCCTTAGCAAAATATAAACATGTTACATTGAAATATTGCAAAAACATTAAGATCACTTTCTCCTTTATATAGATCAAATCATGGTGTACTAAACCTAAGAGGCAACAAATATATAGCAACTTCAAAATTGAGTGGTGTGCGATGTGGATGATTGTACATTATGGAATCCTTATTTTTAGGTTAACACTCGCTTCTTAAGGTTAGCCATGCCTTGCAATAGTGTATCCAAGGTTGAAGTAGGGATAATAATGAAAGTAGGAGCATGTTAGACAATGGAAGAAGTGCAATGAAAGGTGATGTCATTGCCATCAATAGAGGAATAAAATTATAAAGTGGAAGGGACATAGATTAAGAAGGAAGGAGGAAGAGTATGAGGTACATTGTGGGAAGAATTAGCAGTGGTCATAGAAGTAGGGATAACACTAGCGAGGGAAATGGTAGGAACAATGAATATAGTAGGTGGAGTAGTGGGGGATGAAGGAGAGGAAGATGCATGAGAATATCATACGAGGTACAATTATGGTAGAGGGAGTGTAACTAGGAGGTATAATGAGGAATAAAATTAAGGGGAATATGGAAGAAGGTACATAAACAAAGATTTTAAATTTTAAATTTTGGTTATTTATTTCCTCCAGATCACCCATGTAAATGTAGACTAGATCTTTTACATGAATTTGAACTTGTGATGAATGGATATGATTTTATAAGATGTAATTTGTTGAATTGTGCTTGCCTTGATCTTTGATATCTAAATAATTGCAAGACTAGTAATTTTCAAAACACCTTTGAGGAATCTACCATATTGCAAGTTCATGTTCTCCTAACTTGGATCCTTGGATAAACTAGCCTTATTTCTCTAAGCTAAGCTATAAAGATAGGAAGAAATCATGAAACCTACCTTGGATGATGTTCTCTAATAAATTTTATGATTATGTGCTAACTTCCTTTTTATTTTTTTCATATATTGTAATCTAGATATGTTCAATTAATATCCAAACAATATTCAAATGAATGAATGAATGCATTTAAATATAACAACTAAGCACATAGATTAGCATAACGTGTGCTATATGTCAATTTTTAATGCCTAATAAAATGGTTGGCAAGGCAATAATTTTTTATTTTAAAAGTTTGGGTTTAAATCCGTGATTAAAAAACTAACCAAGGTTAGGCTTCATTTGCATATTTGATCTAGGGCAAGAAAAACTAAATTTAGGGATTAGGAATGAAATTTTAGAGATTACTAATGACAAGGATCAAGATGTGAGTCAAATCTACAAATGGATATGCCAATTGCATGCTAGTTATTATATTTATATGACACCATAATCAAAGTGGATCAAAAACATAAGGGAGGAGGGCATGTATATGCAATTTTCACCATTATAAATATTTATAATAAATAATGAGTACAAGATATCACAAGGTGTAATACAAGTGCAAGAATATTAGCAAAAAACATCAAGTATCAAGGTTCACAGCTATGTTGAGGAGCAAAATATCCATTAAAATCATTTTATTTGGCTTTATGTGCAATGAATAGCTAATTATTGTGATTAGATGCTTTTCCATCTCGACATGCCATCATTAAGATTTCACCCTCTCTAGGCACTATTAAATTATATATTAATGTTAATAAGGCGACCAAATTAGTTCATTTAGACTCGTGATAGAGTAAGATAATGACCATAAAATATGCCTTCAAATAGGAAGATTTATTATGCCTCATATATTAGTTCATTTCGACTGACACAATAGATATAGATAATGACCCTTCAAGAAACATCTTCCAGTAAGATTTAAATATTAAGCCAACACATTTAGGCATTGGAAGGAAACAAAGAAGACATTAAATGACCCCAATGAAGTTGATTATGATTATGTGAGAACAATTATATATATATTGTAACCTTGAGAATATAATTGAGACTCATCTCAATCCTTAAAAAATCCTAAACACAACATCTTAATACCTAAACCACGATAACTTACCATTAGACTAATTAGCCGATAGGCTATATATAGGGTGAGATTTGAGCCTAAAACAAGTCTCACACTTGCAAGCCACTTTTGAGTCATAAGAAAACAAGTTTCAACTATCGTTTAATGGTAAACCGACTACCGTTTAATGGTAAAAGCCTCCAAAATCTCACTTATCACATAAAATCCAAATAAGTATTGATTTGACAACTAGATGGGAACATTCTATTTCCATTTGTAGTGTTTTAAATTTGTATGCAAATAGTTCATAATGAGATAATCTTAATTTCTTCAAGGAAAAAATCTATATTTGTCTAAGTTTATTTCATTCCATTATTTAGTATCTATAATTGTTTAATCCATCCACATGCAACTAGAATTTGCATGCACAAACACGTACTCTCTAACATATTAACATACATATACATGCACAAACACGTACTCTCTAACATATTAACATACATGTGATTTTTTATTGATGTAATCCTTGAAATTCCTTTAGATGCAAGTGCTACTGTAGACTAAATTGTAGCACATATACGTACTCTCTAATATACATGCACAAACACATACTCTCTAACATATTAACATACATATGATTTTTTATTGATGTAATCCTTGAAATTCCTTTAGATGCAAGTGCTACTGTCGACTAAATTGTAGACCCTTAAATCCTACATTCTTGAGCGAACATTACATTAGTATATATTGATTTTTTGAAGTACAAAAGGTAAAGGCTTCATGGGGAATACTGAAAACTACTTTAAGCAAGACTTATCTACATTCATAAATTAGGTGTTCTGCTTTGGCTCCCACATTGATTGCCAAATTCATGTCGTAGTCCTCGCCCTTCGACCTCGAGGAAGTTAGAAAACTACGATATGACTGTGCTTTAATGATTTCTTTCCTTAAATCCAACAAAGTGTAACCCCACTTTTCTTTTAATTATAATGTCGAGTGCCTTCATTCAAGAAAAATCCAAAAAATGATCTGATGTAATGGCCCCCCATGTGATCTTAGCTCTGGCCAAATTTCCACTCAATTATGTACAGAAAAAGCCGATGCTTCTCCATGTGACCGCACACCATGTATGAGACAATAAATGTACTAGTATTTGCTTTGGTTCGTTCTTTTTTTTATTGAACAAAGCAATATAATAATTTACAAAAGTAAGCTACCAAAGGTAGCTGAGCAACCGTAGAACCAGCCACAAAGGAAACAAAACAACTCAACAAAAGGACAAAATTTACAAGAGTTGAGTAACAATTGATTACAAAGAGTCAATACAACTCATAAGACTACAACATGACACTAATACTTGAGCTGAAACACTTTGCAATGGTTTGAATTAGAGTTGTTCTGAAGCTGATTCACTTGATCTTGGATTTGTTGAAGTTGGGCCATGACCAACACATTTGTCTTTGTTACGTCTTTAAGCTGTGAACACAGAAAAGCAACTTGAAAAAACTATGTTAAAGTAAAGCATTAAAATCCTAGTTTCATGAAAATAATTGTTTGAAAGCATAGCAGTACACTTGGCCTTCCAAATATGTCTAAGATAACTTGTTTGATAGAATTAGTAATCACATCATCATGCAAACCCAAGCCCAAAAGAGCTTCTTTCCAATTCAGCTTATGATGAAAAATAGCAGGCAAATTTTTTAAAATAGTATTCCATTGAATTTTAATAGAAGAACAGTCCCAAAAAATATGCTTCATGTTTTTGATACAAAAAATAAAATGGACAAGTGACTAGCTAAATCATGATGCATCGTAATTTATTCCCAATTGGCAATTTATGGTGAAAAACTTTCTAGGCCGACCATTGAGTTTCAACGCCAATTTTGGATTTCCATATTTGTGCACTCATTTTGGTCCACTTCTTGGCACTAATTCCGCATTTCCATTTTTTATTGAGGTGAGGAATAATCTTCCAATGAAGCAGAGAAAGAAGATAGATTTTCTTAAGTGGAAAATAATTGAAATGAGAATAAGATAGCCATCTCTAATCTTTAAAAAAATACATTTCAAGGAAGTACAAATTTTCATAGAAAGCTCAAGAGGAACTAATGATTGCACAAATATCAAAAATTCTTTATACTTGACATTCAACGCATACTGACCTTTGATTTTTAGCCATGAATCCCATTCAAATGTATTAAAATCCCATAAGTCTTTAAATTGATGAATACCTTTTTTGAACAATTAGTATGTTTAGGAAATCACATAGCAAGCGGTTGATTATGATAATTAACAAGCTTATTCCACCAAGTGGAAGAAGATGTAAAGTTGAAGCCATGTTGCAATGAAGAGTCATTCCACTGAAAAAATTGACAAACCTGCTGCCAAGCAGTCCAAATGGACTGTAGAGGAAAGGAGGCCTTGACCTTGAAGAATGGGGACATGATAATTTTATCAAACCAATTAACTGATTGCCATTTTTTATTTGTAAACATGGGTAGAAATAAAAACTTTGTTAGCAACTTGGATTTTCATGCTAATGATAAGAATGTGTTTCCCGAATGAAAGAATTTATTTTGAGTCTCTTTAGGAACCAATCCCATATGTCCGAAAGAGAAACCCCTATGCCAAATGGAATACCAAAATATCTAGTAATCTCCCCATGTTTAATTTGCCTCCATTCTTTGGGAATCCACTTAAGAATATGCCCGAGACATTAGAAAGTCTTGTTATGAGCTAGTGAAAACCAGAAATGGAACAATAAAGATTTAGGATGCCCAAAGTGTTATTTAGGTAACTCTTCTTCAGATTTAGGTGTGTGGTTGATAGGAAAGAAAGCTGAATTGCAATAGATTTAGATTTCATACTCGCGCGGGCAGAGGTATTCTTTTTGGCTTATTTGAGGTTTAGAAAAAAGTTACTTGTTTTTAAGGTAGCTCTTAGACTAATTTCATAGTCGTTTTAAAGTGAGTGGTTAAAACTTTGAGCGTCTAGAGCTTATTTTCAAAGTTCATCGTTTAAATTCAATGTATTCAAGAAAATGGAATTTTGAAAAAGCAACAGTTGTGAAAAGCAATTTATCTGTCTATAAAATTATCGATTATATTATTTTATGTTATACTTTAAAATTATTTGAGTAAATTTTTAGTTGGTACATTTCATTTGATTACATTTTAGTAGGCTTCTATTTTGGTTTATTGTTACAGACTTACTGTTTAAAAGTTAGCGATTGTTTTAGGGGAACCGTGGTTGGTTTTTGGAGAAATCCTATTAAAACAAATTAGATTAAAATGAAGCATGCAATGTATAATATTTGCGCAAGGCATTTGCAGATTGTGGTATGGTTTGTCGCAAACCTGTTTTTGTGTTTTTCTTGTTACTAGTCAGATGGGCATCACCGTTGTTAGTTTAGGCAAAATATTTAAGATGTTCTGTGCATGGCTGTAAAATTTAATAAAATCTTTTGCTTAACGTTTGTGGTCTTTGGAAGAAGGGTTTGAGATTCCTTGTTTATAAATTATAATTCACCATCTAAACTCAATGTATTTGTTATGGAGAAATGAAATACAAGTAACAGTTGTCAAAAGAGCAAAATTTGCCTATGAATTTACAGAATTTGATTAGTACCATTGTATAGTTGTTTTTCACTTTCAGTTGTCATGTCTGTTAGTCACTACATTTTTTTGGATCCATGTTATTAATTTTTTATTTGTGTTGATTGCTAGTGTTTTACCATTTTAGAGAAGCTAAAGATGTTCTTTAGAGAAATGAAAGATGTTCGAAGTTTCTAACTTCTACGTGATATTTGCCCTAAGTACTTGCAAATCTGTTTTGATGTTATGTAGATTAGCTGTAAATTCCTGCATAGTCATTGGCACCCTAGTCAAAACTATTTAGACACTCTGGTTCATCTCATGTTACAAGAAATCAGAGAATTTAGGCATTTCAACTGAACTTGTCCAATGAGAAGGAGAATTACATTGACACCGAGTGATTAAAGCTTTAGAGGTTCTGGACTTTGTTCTGTGCACTCTGTTTATTTTACCAAGAAATTAAATCACCACAAAGAAACAATCATCAAAAAAATATATATCGATTTTGATTTTCAGTCTTCAAGAGTTGCAAACATTAGTCTTGTAGTGGGCTGCTCTCTTATTCAATTTTATACAAGTTCCAATATAAAACAGTATATCTCAATAGCTGAGAAGCCAAACACATTTTTACATCATCTTGAGATAAAATATATATTGAAAGCCAACTGCTACATTACATCTACGACACTGCATTAGCAGAAAGACCATTTTAATGGGGCAATGTGCACTCACTGGCTTATGAACTTGGATTATTATTGTTAGAAATGCCCCACATCACTTCCAGACCATAGCCCAACAGATCTGTTGCAATTATTGTATTAGGGAGTGATTGAATCTATTCTAAGATTTTATCTGACAGTCCTTTTATTAAACACCTTTTGGAATCTGCTACCAAAGCTCACTCAAACTATAAGACAAAATATTTGTGTTGATCTAAGAAACATACGATGTATTAAACTTATGAAGACAAATAAGCCAGATGCTTAGACTTATTTCCAAAATGAGTCAGAGAATGCTTTTGGCCTCAATGCACCTTCAAGTCAACTTATTCAGGTTTAGATCATAAACACAAAGTAGAAGCTTCAGCTTTGTGTTTTGATTTTCTAAGGAGCAACCACATTCTGGGTCAATAGATGAGGCACACGTGAGTATGTTCTAGAGGAGCTGGTCGGTAGGTTTTGCATCCATTGATCTCAGGAAAAAATTGTGAACACGTAGTTTTCAAATAGAATTTCTTAACAACCATTTTAATTTCAATTCTGTTCGGTGTACCTGTATTTACTTTTTTCTTTTGTTTCTGCCAAGCATAAACACTCTAATGTTCAATCAAATGAGCCAGAAATTTGAAAACTAGGTGATGACATTTGTCGGGAAGACCTGTCCCAGGTGTTCCCCAACTGATCTAATCTCCGTTGTGAATGTGTGGAGGTCACATAACAACTCTGCATTAGAGGGCACGCTGCTATCTAGAGTTAACCAAAATTTTACAATCAATCACAAAGGGAAATACAAAAAGAGATCCTGATCCAAATATACTGTACTTAACTCTAACAAACCTACTTTTCAGATACATTAATTGCATTGATCTCCAAAATTGTAAGCTATAACAAAGCTTAACATCTAAAAGTGAAAAAAGGAACAAAACATCATTTTTGGAGAGGACATCAAGCGATCTTGGAAATGCTTTTCTATATTGCTACAGTATGCTTCTGCCATTTTTCCAATTGCTATATCATGCACAGCCCTTCCAGTCAATTATTCTTTTACTCGCTATGTGTGCCCTTTGCTAGGATTTGGTCTACACTCCAACTTTGGCCTGCTTTCATGTACCTACTAGGTACATCCATGATAAATATGTAATATATTCATATTGAATATAGAATAAGAATGTAAGAATAGAAAGGCGCGTATGGATGAATAAGGTGATAACTATTTATATATGGATGAAGCGGGCAAATTCAATAGGACATCTCTTGTCAAGGTGAGAAGTCTTTGGTATGATGACTAATAAGTAATCATGTGATTAATTAGATATTCTTGGATGGAAAGGCTTTGGTCTTCAAGCATTGGGAGAATATGAGAACAAATATGATTTTGATAAATTGCAATAGTAGGTACACATGGAATTAGGAACAACCCATTCACAGTCAATCTTGATAGGCATAACATAGGTACACGTGGAATTAGGAACAATCCATTCACAGTCAATCTTGATAGGCATCACAATTATCATCCAACACTTGTCATGTTAGGCTACTATTTTCTATTATGGCATGTCATCACTGGTCTGCTCCTTTATTCTTGTATCTTCACACCATCACTGTGAACTAGAGTATGCTATAATGTTTCTTGTCCTTGTATCCATGTTTTGTCACTGTGAGCTTTAATCACTGTCCTTTTCTATGATGAAGTCTGAACTTTATGGTTTAGAGGTCATGTCTATTATTTTCACAAAACTGGCATTAGAATCCAATATACTAGGCTTGTGACTAACATTTCTCCTCTTTTGAGTGGATTGTACTTTAAAAACCATATGATTCTTGCATAAATATCATGCATAGACTTGGTTATCCTATCCATGACTATGTGATTTTGAACTGTTATCTTCCCTCGTATGGACTGCACACAGCTGACTGCCCTATTACCATTTTATTCATAGCACTGTGCATGGTTATCACGAGACTACCCTCATACATAGGAATATCATAAATTACAGTCCAGGTCACCATCCTCTTTTCTTGCAACATAATCATTATGTCACTATCATGATTCATTTGATAATGCCTTCCATCTATACCTACTTGAAAGATCCCTCTCCTCATTTGTAATTCCCTGATCACTCTTTAAACTGTCTTCTGCAACTGCTAATGGTCTTCATTGCCCTAATGACATCATATCCTCTGGAAAGACTAGTGCAGACCAGGAAACTACCTTCTAAGCGCATGACTAACATATCCCACATGACTATCATTCTAGTCTATCATACTTTCTTGACTGTCCTTTATATCTTGGACTGTACCTTTTTCACAGTGCATAACTCTGTCCTCTTTGATCTGCTCTGTCATGAACTGCACCTTATCATATAGTCACTGATGACCTCAGTACAGTCCTAAGGACTATCATAAAGGTTATAGTGTGTAAATGGCTATCCTCTCACATACCCTGCTACTGCCCTGTTGAGTTTGACTGCCCCAGATACATACTGTCCCTTGCACATGGCTATAAAGATAAAAATTCATGTTATTGAAGTGTCAAATGCTCACTGTCCTCTACTGTATCATCATTTCTTTTCACAAATGTGTGGAGGAAACAATGCCATTATCATGATGTCATTTGATCAAGTCCCTTCTCAATACCATAACAGGACTGCCTGTTAAAATACCTTCTTTGCCACTTGATTATTCCCTTTTCTCATGACTAGACTGTTAGTCAACATATCCTCCTTCTTGACTGTCCTTTGACAACCATATGATATGATATTTAGAAGCCTTCATCATATCTTGACTACCATCTTTCATATCTTCAAACAAACCCTTGTTAACTGCCTCTTCTTTAACCTCCAAGGCATATTAATGGGCTTACCCACTGTAACTTGATAATGCTTAGCTCATTTTTTGCAATATTATCACTATCAACAATGGACCACTCACTTTCCTTGTTCTTTTTTCATTGTGAGGAAATGATCCCTGTGAAATGTAACTGCTATCCTCTTCCGACTAACAGCCCCCTGCCTCCTTTATGACTGTGATGTCTTGTGACTGTGCATGAACCCTTTTAGATCATATATTTTATGGGCTACTCTTTGACGGGCTGGCATTTGATTTCTTTTTGTGACCACAATCTCTTCACAAGTTCTGGTAAGGGTAAGGGCTTGATAAAATGATCAATCCTTCCAGACTCTTACAGAACAGAGGTCATTCCCATCAAGACTCAAGCAAAGGTTCAACATTAATGAACTTTACAAACAACTCACAAAAATCATGAAAAGAAAATGATGATAGTTTCTTTGAAATTTCAATGACTCCATTGTGCCACTTGTATGGCAGCACTGTCTTTAAGGTCTGTTTCTTTTCATTGTGTTTGCTTCAACCACATTCATGAGAAACATGACTATCCTTTAGCCACAAGACTGCCATATTCACTATAATCCTTCATGTAGGTGACTGTTATCATGGTAAGTTCTGCCCTCAACTACTATCCATCTATAGGAAATCAGGGGCTACTCCACCTTCATGGCCATGTCTAATTTGTGACTCCCGTTATTCTCAATATGCTTTTTTTTGGTTTTATTTCATTACTGTCCTTACTAGCTATCCATACACAGGTTCCTTATTTTTACATTCACCATCATAAATCATGAATATCTCAAAAACTAAAACTTGTCTTCAGCCTCCTGATTTACACCATGCAAGTCTGTTATCTATCATCTCTCACATGTCTTTAAACTATGATCTCAAATTTGTTCTCATTACTACACTAACAAGGCCATTTTGATTAGCAAATTGTCCCTCTTGGATCATGTCCATATGACTAATTCTTTTGACTGTACATTGTTCTTACACTGCCTTTTAGACTGTCTTTTCATATGTTGTCTTTTATGCTATTGGGAAAATCTTTGGTGCTTACTTTGCCTTTGGTATGAAGTCACAGTCACATATAATAGTTTGTCTTGACAATGCTCTTGCAATATTCCTTGAGCCTTCTTCAAACTCTGTCCCTTCTTAAACTTTAGACATGACCGTGACTTCAAGGAGGACTGTCATCCATGTCATTGTTCTTAACTTGAAATGGTTGTCTCTATGTTGATTATTGTACTCCTTTGTGCCTGTCTTGGTGACTGTATATCACCCCTTTATGTATTGTTACTTTGACCTCACTATAGGCTCAAATGTTACCTCTTCTATAGATACAATGGACTGCTCTTGATATCATATTTAAGACCTCATGTCTGCAGCAACCATCCTCTCAGTCCTCTTGGTTAAGCTTAGGGATATGATGATTAGTACTCTCTGTATCCAATAGACTCAAAACAATACCTTTACGCTATCTTTTGATTATGAGTATGATGTTGTAACCTTGTCACTATCACTATGATTTTCTTCCTTTTGACCTATTACACATTCCCTATCTTAGAGATGAGCATGTGATTTTTTTTTTAAAGATTTTGTCAATAACATCCATCGACTGTAATACTTAAGGATGATGACACTATACAGACTTTTCATGTTAAATCTATGACACTAGTCTCAAATACTTAAAAGAACCCTCCCAAAAACTCTCTAAATCCACAGGTTTTGATCAACCCTTCTATTTCAGGACCCTCCTATACCCAAAACCCTACAAAATATAAAGCTTTGAGTCGTATAAATCATACTTAGGACAATATGAGGGCAAGCATACAGTTTTACAATGTAGATAAGGCATTTAACAAGCTCCTGGAAAGTCTCACGGGACTCCATGGATCCCTGAAACATGCCATTATATCTGCCTACCTCTGCTACATGGTGCAGCTAACAAACCCCTTGGAAATCTCAATCTCCATGTCTCCTTCTCAACCTACAACGTGCCATCACATTTGTTGTGTATTCATGTTTTTCGGAAAGCTTCCATGCCACCACGAGAATTCCTACAATGCCTTGAGAAAATATGGCATTAAACCCTAACTTTTTGTGCTCCATGGGTAAAAACTGAAAACATCCCTTTCTCAGCGCCAAAAGACTTAGATATTTCATTCTCCTTTTCCTTCTTTTCACTTTTCCTCTTCTTAATCCCTTGGCGCCTAAGACCCACTTTTGCTAGCCTTGGCATTAAATTTTAAAACTATAAAATTTCCCTAAATGACCTTTGAGGAAAAAATATAAATGATGATAAAAATATCAACATCTTTGGCGACCTCCGATGGATGTTTGCTTGCTAAACAAGGTGACCAACTACCTTATAGAGTCCATCGGGCATAAGAGTCATGAAAGAGCTTGAGAAATACAAAAAATCAAAAATTGTATACTGTTGCAACATCTCAAAAGCAATGCTTGACACCTTCAACCTATCAACTGACTAGGTGTTGCTCCTTTTTCAAAAGTCTTCTTCATTTGTGCTTGGTGCCTTTCTAGTTGTTGCATTGCTTGCCTTCTCAGCAAGCCTTACCACCATAGGTCCTTCTTCCAGCATTTTCAACTCTTTTATAAGGCTCAAAGATGACAATTCAATTGAAATAGGCAACTTTGCTTCCTTCCATACACAAGCATAAAAATAGAGTTTCTAGTGAACGTTTTAAGAGTAATCTTATCAGCCCATAAGACTGATTTCAATCTGCTATGCCAAGTCCTCTGATTATCTTCTATGGTCCTCTTGATGATCCTGATTAGATTCTTGTTAGTGGACTCAGCTTGCCAATTACCTTGTGGATAGTAGTTAGATGTACTCAAATGAATGCCATATTTAACAACCCAATCAATTACTCTTATCCCTACAAAAGCCAAAGCATTATCTGAGATGATTGAATCAAGAATACCAAACCTTGAGACCAATTCCTCATAAAAGTTCAGGACAGTAGTTTCATTTGCTTCCTTTAGTGCTATAGCTTCCATCCATCTGGTGAAATAGTCTGTAGTTGTCAACACCCATTTGTGTCCAGAACTAGATGGTGGATTAATGACTCCAATGAAGTCAAGACCCCACTTCATGAAAGGCTAATCAACTGATATTGGAAGTAAAGGTAAGGCTGCTAACATTTGTTTGCCTGTAAACATAGCACATTTGTTGCACTTTCTAACCCATACATGAGCATCCTTGAAGAGAGAAGGCCAATAATAACCAACCCTCATGACTTTCAAGGCTATTGTCTTTGGTGCATAATGACCACTAGTTAGTCCATCATGAAACTCATGCAAGATTTTGTCAATTTGATCAGATTCTACACATCTCAAAAGAACACCATTATAATCTTTTCCAAACAAAACACCAGTCATAAGGATGTAAAGGATTGCTTGAAGTCTAAAATACCTCTTTTGGTACTATTTAACTCCTTGGGACACTCACCAATTTGAAGATAATGGACCATTTCATCTGTCCAACTAGTACCCAATGATGGTGCAACAATTTGTGGCTCATTACTTGTCATGAGGACAACCTGTTGAGTTTCTTTATCATTTTCTAACCCAACAGCTAGCTGCTTACACAGTCCTTTACCTCTTACCAACTTTGTAACTTTGATTTCCACATCATATTCCATCACTTTGGTGATCCACCTAGCCCTTTTGTCACTCATTTTTACTCAACAAAAACTCTTTAACACTTGCGTGAGCCCCCATCAAGTGAATCTTGTTATTTGAAACCAAATGACAATTTTTTTTGAGACTTCTAATCACAGCAAGCACATGTTTCTCAACAAAAGAATACCTTTGCTCATAACCTTCTAAGCCTTGATTGAAAAATGCTATGGCTGCTCCAAACCATCATCATTTTGTTGTATCAACATAGCAGAGATGGTCTCTATGCTACCAAAAGCATAAAGTATGAAATCTTTGGAAAAATTAGGATTTACCAACATAGGTGCTGCTACAATGGCTTCTTTAATTGCCTCAAAGCTATTCTTTGCTTCCTTTGACCAGTTGAAACTTACATTTTTCTTCAACATGTCAGTTAGAGGTCTCAAAAGATTTTCTATATCAAGGATAACCTTTCTTACAAAATTGATCCTACCAAGAAAACTTTGCAGCCCCTTCTTATGACTAGGCAAAGGTAGAGCAAGAATGGCACTTACTCTTTCCGGATCAATGGTAACTCCATGTTTTGAGACCACATATCCAAGGAGTTTACCTTCATGGGCAACAAAGATGCACTTTTTGGGGTTAAGGGATATGCCATACTCCCTACACCTGTCAAACACTTGCCTTAAATGAGAAAGATGTTCATCAGTATTTTTTGAAAAAATAGTTATGTCATCAAGATAAATCAACACCAGTTTGTAAATTAACCCTTGAAAAGCCATGTCCATTGCCCTTTGAAAAGTTGCACCAACATTGGACAAACCAAAGGGCATTCTCTTGTAAGCCATTATTCCCCACTTTGTGGTGAATGATGTCTTATATTGATCTTCCTCTTTCACTAGCACTTGGTTATACCCAGAATAACCATCAAGTAGAAAAAACCTCTCTGAACCTGCAACAACTTGTAGAATTTGTTCCATAGAGGGCAGCGAGTAATGGTCTTTGAGTGAAGCCCTATTCAAGTCTCTAAAGTTAACACAAAGTACTCCCTATTTTTCTTCTAACAGGAACAAGGTTGGAAACCCATTAGGAAATAATATTACCCTCGATTAGCTTATTCAATTCTTTTTTCATGAGTGGCTCAAGCTTGAGGTTCAAAGGACTTTGTTTTTGCCTTAGTAGTTTTGCATGTGGCTCAAGCTCAATGGTATGTTGGACAATATTGGTGTCAAACCTTTCAAATCAGAATATTCCCAAGCAAAAATATCATGGAACTCTTGATAAAGTGAAACAAAAGCTTCTCTATCCTCTTGAGAACAAAGCTTACCAATCTTAAAAAGCTTACCTTTGAAAATGTACACCTCTTCGTAGTGCTCTTGCTTGATATGCATGCTGGTTTTCCCTTTTTAAGCTGATCATCTGAACTAAAAATGGACTCTAAGGTGACCAAACCCTTTGGTAGCTTAATTTTTTTTAGTTGTATAATCTGGTCACCATACTGCTGTTGTAATTTTTCTTGATCTCCAGCTGAAAACTCAACTTCCTCAAGCAAATCTTTTGAGCACTTGTTCACCACTTTCAAAGACTTGCCAATAGACATTATTGCTAGGAATAGATGGCCTTATTACTATGTTAACATATTGTTGTACCTTATCCTTTTTAAAATCATTTGGAATATAAAATTGGGCACCTATGGCAGCTAACCTATCAACATGCTTGTTCTAATTTCTAGGTATAGACATCAGACTAAAAACATCAAATTCTTCTACCATATCCCATACCCTATGCTTATAAGACTTAAGCAAGTCATTTTTGGTCATATGCAAGCCTCATACCTGGTTCACAATCAGCTCACTATTACCAAACACTTGTAGGCGACTTATTTTCCTCTTCCTTGCCCATTCCAAACCCTACATAAGACCTTCATACTCAACTGTATTATTAGTACAACTAAAAGCAAAACAAAAAGTTGAAAAATACTTTTCACATTGTGGAGATACAAGCATAACACCCCCACTAGCTCTATGTTTACTTCTTGAACCATCAAAAAAATCTTCCAAACTTTGTTTTGTTGTTCATGTTGTTCATCTTTTTTTTCAAGGTTAGGAATGATAGAATCTTGTTCATGAATCATGTACCACCTAGGCCTACCTCTTCAAGATTTTTGTTTGGATCAAATTCAATGTTTTTAGCTGCCCACTCATCCAATAGAATGTCCAGAATACTCTCAGTTTGGGTGCTTGGTTCTTAGACAACAGTATGCTCATCATGGTAAAAAATAGCACAGTTACCATTGGCAACACAAGGTACATATGGTTCTATGTGATCTTTTGCAATGGACTCAGATTTAATGGTCAGTTTGGTTCCATATCTTGTCCTAAACAACATATGTGACCAATCTAAAGATAGATCGCCACTTATTTTAGCAATGAAATCCCTTGAAAGACAAAGAGAAAAAGTAAGGTGGCAAGTCAATCACATAAACATCCTATGGAATGGAAAAGTTGGGACATGCATGCAAAGTAAGATTCAAATTCTTAATAACTCCTACAATATTGATGGCAATCCCATCAAGTTGAACTACCCCTTTTGCAAGAGATTGATATCCCAAACCCAAACTATCTGCAATTTTCTTAGGCATGACAAAACTACTAGCCCTTGAATCAATCATGCAATTATGAACAAGGCTATCTCCTATTATCAATGACACATAGAAAGGTGGTGGCTTGACTTCTTTGCTTGGCTGTCCATTGCTATTTTGGGGTGTATTGGTAAGTACACCCTTGTCTTGGTTAGTAGGATGCTCATTTGACACACTCATATTTGATAAGGAAGCTTGTAACAAATCCTTTTGTCCTAGGATAGACAAAGAGTCCCACATAGACATACTAACATTTGATATATTCATATGCTCGAGTATGTTAAAAGGAGCAATATTTACCTTTTGATGAGCCTTCATGACAACAATATCTCCTTGCAAGTGTGTTGGTTGGGACTGATTTCCAAGTTGTTCTTTGGTGGTGCCTTGCCAGTTTCTTTGCAGTACATGTGGTACGTGAGATGAAGATGGGCCAACAACCTCTTGGTTCACTCTAGGAGCTTGGTAAGGCTCCTTATTTGTTGGTTGTCCTATTTCAACAACCCTCTTTTTCCCTCTTATGTTGGTAAGGCTATAGAAGAATAGTCCTGATTATCTCCACAAAACTCCTCTCCTTGCCAAGTTAGAAGTGTAGTATCACTTGGAGGGGGTTCTTGTTGTCATGAGGGTGTTTCATTAAGCGTGCTTGGCTGCAAGTTAGACACATTTTGCACCATTAAGGCTTGGTTAATCACCCCATTCGAACAAGTGGACTAGTTATGGGGCCGATTACAAGGGAAACACCACTCGTAATCTTGAGCAAGGTTGTTGTGGACAAGAACTAGCTCTCTAGATGAGCTTGACACATTTGGGTTATATGGTTGAAAAGGCCTTGGGTTAAGGGCTTGTTTTGGGCCTTGGTTATTTGCATGATAGGGTAACCTATTTGCTTGATTTGGCTAGCCTTGTGCTTGGTTTTGGGGTTGGTAAGGTCTGTAATTCTAAAATAGATGCTCCTTGAGATTAACCAACTCATTCCCAAATGTTTGAAAAAGGCCTTTTATCTCTTGCAACTCAAAATATTGGGCTAGGACAACTTTGCCTTGAATAGGAGCAGCTGGTATGGGGGCTATTTGTGGCACTTGCATAGGCATAGCTAGCTGCATTTCAGGAAAAATGGGCATTGGAGGTCTTGGTGTAATTTTTTCAGCTTGAATGAGGCTATTCTCAACTCTAATGGCCATATCATATACATCGAGAAGTCTGTTTGCACCCATAGATTGTATCATTACCAAAACATCACTATTAAAAGCCCTCAAAAAATATAGAAAAACATGTTGGGTTGAAGGTCTTACCGGCAATGGGATTCTATCCCAAGTCCTTTGAAAGCGAAGATTGAAATCTGTCATGTGCTCATGAGGAGCTCTCTTGATAGTAGTTAGCTGTTCAACTAGAGATAAATGGTCTGATTTGTCTTCAAAATGCTTGCAAAGATGGTCTCCTAGCTAATCCCAAGTGCCTATTGAGTTCACCCTCAACCCCTTGAACCATTGTAGTGCCTTGCCTTTGAAAGATGCTACCAACAACCTTACTGCAACATTCTCTTCAGTGATATCATCATTTATATTTTTTCCTCCAAGGTCATTTAAGGAAATTTAATAGTTTTAAAATTTAATGCCAAGGCTAGTAACAGTGGGTCTTAGGCACCAAGGGATTAAGAAGATAAAAAATGAAAAGAAGGAAAAGGAGAACGAATCAAATTCATGAACAATCAAATTCACCAAACTCCCTACCTCAATAAGAGAGCAACAAGGCAAAACAGAGATAGAGAACAAAGCTGAACAATGAGAATCATCGGCCATCTTGCAACACCATCCCACCTAGTATACCAACTCAAGATCCACCTCGATAGGAGAGAGCTTCCCTCTATAGGAGCAGATATAATAAAATCCATTCAAACCAAAGCCACCACTCTCCTGCACAAACAAGCTCCACCTCAATAAGAAATTGTAAGAGAGAAAAGATCTTTTCGCCACCTCTATGGCCTCCAACTCCACCTCAATAGGAGAAGGCTCCCCCTCAATAGAAACAAACTCCACCTCAATAGAAGCTAATTGTATAACATGGTAGAAAACAATGATAGTAGAAAGGAAAGACATTACATCCGTTGGCATAACATGCACTTGATACATGATACAAGAAGAAAATACCAACCCATCCATCAACATTAAGAAATCAACCACCTGAGCCATCATAATGGACATTAGGGACAACTCAAACAACAAACAAGAGACAACCCCCTTGGAGCAAAAGCAACAAAGCCCAACTAGGGTATAAAAAATACCTTGCCATCCAGACAAGGCCTAAGGCAGACACCACAAAGAAACCAACATGCTTCAACCAGCAAAAATAAATTTGCAAACCAAAAGAACGAAACCCCAAAAGAAGAAATACAATCACTAACCATAAGGGGCACAAGAAAAGGAACAAAGACCTCAACAAGGAGGGATAGAAGAACCAAAGCACAACCTCAAGAGACCACAAAACCCCAACCTGAGCCAAGGAGGAGAGGTTAGCAACAAGACCCCAAAAGCATCCGCACACAAAGCATAGCACACCAACAAAACACGAAGCACCAAGACCCAACAAAAACCCACAAAAGACAAAAGGCCAACGAACTGCTCCCAACCACTAGCAGGAAACCCACACAAAAGATGAGACAGGAGGCCGAGATCACCACCTTCACCCTCGCCGAGCATAGCTTCAACACACAACACAAACATTGCACAAAAAGACCAAACCCCGCGTCCAAGCCAAAAACGCCAGAAGGAAACAAAGTGGAACAAAGTAGGCCCAAAACCAAGGCACTCTGAGAGCCAACACGGGTGCCCAAAGAAGAGGCAACCGCTTGAAGGAGAGCCACAAACCAACCAGAAATTCCAAGAGGGAAAAGAGGCCGAGGACCAAAGGCTACTCTCAAAAGGAAGAGCTGCAAAGAAACTGCAAACACAGAAGAATCAACCACAACAACCACGATGGCGACACCAACAAGCCCACGACCTCCTAGCATAGCAACAACCTGCAAAATAGAAAAGGAAGACTGCACAACCCCCCACCATCCCCATCAGAGTCATCGTCCTCGCGATTGCCACCTTCATCCTCAGAGAATTTCAAAATGCTCCCCCCCTTCTGCTTCCCGTTCGTCGACCATTGCAGTTTCGCCATCTTCACTACACCCTTGCCATGTTTTATCAAACAAACCTTGATTTCATGGTGTTAGGTGAGCTTGTGTTTGAGGATTACAAGCTAACATCTAATTGTTCATGCATTTTGGCACACTAGATTGACTTCCAATGAGGTTCACTTGCTTGGCTGCTCTAAATTGTGAGAATTTCTCGTTCATGTATGATGGTTTAAATTGTGTGGCTAGCATAACTTGAGAGATTGGAGGAAATTCCATGGCTTGATTAGGATTGAACAACTAATTGTGGTTGTAGATGGATTTTGCAATAATTAGTCATCCCAAGAAGCAAGTTGATGATTGTCATATGATGAGAAGCCAGTAATTTAGCATGGGAATTTGGTTGTATGTTGTTGGTTGCCCAAGAGAAGAAAGAGGTCCTACTCCATATGATTGGGGAACAAGTTATCTTTCAAAAATCTTGGCTTGTGGATAAATGATTAGTAATATAAGAAGTCAAAGCAGATGTCCTCCGAAAAACATGGATAGTAAGAGAGTTAAGAGCCATGAGATACATCTAAATAGCTATGGCTTCTAAAGGTTTGTAAGGATTAGTAATATTGATTATAGCTTATGGAATTTTATCTTAAAAAGTCTTAGATGTCCATTGGGTTCTCTCGTACAGGTGGCAAATTGATTATACATCAAAATTCAACCAAGAGTAAGTCTAAAGTGATTAAGGAAAGCATCTTTAAGACCTTGCCATGAAGTAATTGACCCAAAAGTTACAACTTATTAGTTGATGCAGGAGCATCCATAGGTAGTTGGAAATCTTGCATCAATTAAAAAAAATTGAAACTATAAAAGACCATCTTTGTTATGCAAGTTGGCAGGTGGGGTTGTGGAGGTGTAATTGCATTTTTTTTTTTTAAATTGAAAAAACAAGTTTAGGTATTGGGATTGGGAGTTATAAAATGGAACTAAAAGTCATTTATTCATTTTTCTATTGTTGAAACAACTCATTATGAGAAGGTGGTCGTGATTTTTCCAAGAGGAGAGAAAAATTTGATATTTTTGGATTTTTGGTAAAGGGTTTTTTTGGTAGTTTTTGGGTTTTCATTGTGCATTTGGAGATTGGAGAGTTGGGCATGGCATTCTCAAGAAATTTTTGAAGTGAGTTGTTGCAGGTTGAAAGGGTTATTGCACCCATTGAAGGTTGAAGGCACCATAGTTGAAAATTGATGAGTTGCATGTGATTGTTGCAAGAGAAAAGTGCAAATTTGGAGGTGCTCATGAAGTACATAGTTTGATTTTTCTTTTGTTGTAGCTTTTTTTGTTTCATTTCCAGATTATGTAAAGGGCATATGTTGCTTCCCTTCAATCATTTGTTGACTAAAAACTTTATTGTAATCAAATTTCCATTTTGTGTAGATTTGTGTTGCAAGTTTTCAAATAAATTCAAGAAATATTGTTGCAGATTTTTCTTGCATTATTGTGGTTGTTTGAGTGTAATTTCAGAGAAGAGGGATTCTTGAGAACCCCCTCTTTCATTAGTGGTATCAAAGCATGTTGAGCCTATTGCATCAGTGGTATCAGAGCAGGAAGATTTTGAGTGTGTGAAAATACTGTCGAAGAGATGCAGTTTGCACCAGGATTAAGCTTGTGGGTGTGTAGGAAAATGTATGCAAGAGGAGCCCCACGTGGTAAGGGTAGAGGAAGAAGTGATAATTTTGTTCGTGACAATGATTAGGCATCAGTGGTATCGGAACAGGAAGATTTTGAGTGTGAAAATACTGTCGAAGAGAGGCAGTTTGCACCAAGATTAAGCTTGTGGGTGTGTAGGAAAATGTATGCAAGAGGAGCCCCACGTTGTAGGGGTAGAGGAAGAAGTGATAATTTTGTTCGTGACAATGATTTTAGAGCCTTAAGAAGGTAGGTGGAAGCATTACAAGAAGAAATCAGAAGAGGGTTTGCACAAAGAAGAGAACTAGTTAGTGATGAGTAAGAACAAACTTCAGAGGATGCTAGCCAAACAAGTGAACAAAGAGAAGCAGCAACAACAGTTGCAAATGACCCATTGTTGATTGCCTTGTCAAGGGTGGGAAAATACCAAAATTTGATGTTCCTACATTCAGTGGGAATTTGAATCTGGAAGAGTTAGTGGATTGGATCAGCGAAATGGAAAAATTCTTTGAGTTTGAAGAAGTTGAGGATTTTGATAGGGTGAGATATGCAAAAACTAGATTGAAAGGGCATGCTTCAATTTGGTGGAGAGATTCAATTGGAAAGAGGAAGAAGAGGAAATGATAAAATCACAAAGTGGGACAAAATGATGGAGAAAATGAAAAGACAGTTCATTTTGGTGGATTATGAGCTTGATTTGCTCAAAAAAATGCAAGGGCTAAAACAAGGGACTAAAATAGTGAAAGATTATACAGAGGAGTTTCATAGGATCTTGATTAGAACAGGACATGTTAAAGCAACTAAGGAGAAGGTTGCAAGATATATTAATGGTTTGACCAAGCATACAAGAAGAGATAACTTTGGTGAGAGTTCTCACAATGGAAGATGCTTATTAGATTGCCTTGAAAATTGAAGATAGAATGAACAAAAGATATGAAAGTAAACAAAGAGAAAGAAGTCATGGAAGAAAGACTGGAGGAAGACCTTACAAGAATGATCACAAAAAAAAAAAATCAGAAAAATGAAGACCAAAGCAACAACAAAAATTAGAGGTATGATGGTTCATATTGTCCTAGGGATGAAGATTCAAGAGGTAGAGGAAGATTTTTTGAGGTTTTTGAAAACGAACCTTTAGAGGAACCTGTTTTAAGTGTGGAGAAGAGGGCCATAGAGCATATGGCTGTCCTCATGAAGAGGAAAGACCAAGAAGAAGATCAGAAAATAAGAATAGAGTAGATAACATCAATTAGGTGGATGCATACTCATCACATTCAGAAAAAGTAGAAGGAGGTAAGTCTTGATGACAAGAAGAGCAACATTGAATGAAGAAAATGAACCAGCTCAAAGACAAAGATTATTCAAGACAAGATGCAAATGTGAGGGGAAGGCTTGTAATGTCACAGTGGAAACACGGATAACCTGGTATCTAAAAAAATGGTGAGAAAACTGAAGCTAGAGAGGAAGATGCACCCGAATCCATACCGGATAGCATGGGTACAAGACAATCAAAAGCTTTTGGTCAACAAACAATGTTTGGTAAAATTTAAAATAGGAGGTTATTTTGATGAAATATTATGTGATAATTTCTATGGATGTATGTCATATTTTGTTAGGAAGGCAATGCAAGATGGCTATGCTAATGCATATACAATAACTAAGAATGGAGTGAACCATAAATTGAAACCTTTGAAAGAAGATAAAGTTTGTGGTAATGCAAGAGTTTGTTTAGTGGATGCAAGGAAATTGTTAGATGGTATGAGACATGAGAAAGTTTGTGTTTCTTTAATTCCTAAAACTAACTGTGAGAATGTGGAACATGTTCTTGTGGAGATTGCAGATTTGTTGTAGGAGTTTAAGGATATTATTTCAGATAATGCAACAAAAGGACTTCCACCAGTGAGGAAGATAAGTCATCAAATAGATTCGATACCAAGGGCCAGTTTGCCAAACAAGGCAACCCACAAAATGTCACCTATAGAGAGTGAAGAGCTCAATAGACACGTTGCAGATTTGTTGAGGAAGAGTTTGATCAGAGAAAGTTTGAGTCCATGTGCAATACTTGTTGTTTTGTCACCAAAGAAGGGAGGAGAATGGAGAATGTGCACAAATTCAAGAGCTATAAACAAGATAACCATCAAGTACAAATTTCCATTACCTAGGATGGATGATATCATGGATTGCTTAAGTGAAGCAGAGTACTTCATTAAAATTGACTTGAAGAGTGGATACCACCAAATCCGAATCAGAGAAGGAGATGAATGGAAGACAACATTCAATACTAAGGAGGGTTTGTATGAGTGGTTGGTCATGCCATTTGGGCTAACCAATGCACCTAGTACATTTATGAGATTGGTGAACGAGGTATTGAAAGAGTTTTTGAACAAATTTGTAATAGTCTATCTTGATGATATTTTAATCTTCAGTAAGACTAGAGGAACATTTGATGCATGTTAGACTTGTTTTTGAGAAGCTTAGAGATGAAAAGATGTTGATTAACCTCAAAAAATGCACCTTTGTGAAGAGGGAATTGGTATATTTGAGCTTTGTTGTATCAGGTGAAGGCATCAAGATGGATCGAAAAGGTGAAAGCTATTTTAGAATGGCCAACACCTAGAAGTGTAACTGAGGTGAGCATTTCATGGATTAACAAGTTTTTATATAAAGTTTATTAGAGGATTCAGTAGCATATGTGCCCCACTAACTAAGACTATGAGAGGTGATAAGAAGGATTTCAAATGGGCTACAGGGGCATCAAAGAGTTTTGATGTGGTGAAGGCAAAATTGATAGAGCAACCTGTTCTAACACTTCTAGATTTTAGCAAGGTAGTCCAAGTTGATTGTGATGCAAGTGGTAATGTTATTGAGGTTGTTTTAAGCCAAGAAGGTAAATCCATTGCTTACTTTAGTGAGAAGTTAAATGATGCGAACAAAAAGTATTCAGTTTATGATTAAGAGTTTTATGCTATTATTCAAGCATTTAAGAAATGGAGACACTATCTCTTACCTAACGAGTTTGTTCTATTTATTGATCATCAAGAACTTCAATATTTGAATAGTCAAGGGAAGTTGAGTCAAAGACATATGAAACGGGTAGAGTTCTTACAAAGTTATACATTTGTTTTGAAACATAGAAGTGGGAAGTCTATTAGGGTTGCAGATGCTTTGAGTAGGAGGCATAATTTGTTGATTCAAATGCAGGTTGAAGTTGTTGGTTTTGATGAACTCAAGGAGTTGTATGAAGAGGATCCAGATTTTGGAGAAGCATGGAGGGCTTGTAAAGAGCCTATTACAACAAATAGAACCAAGTGGTTGGATTATTTAATCCAAGAGAGTATGTTATCTAAAGGTAATAAGTTGTGCATTCCTAGAAGTTCTATGAGGTTGAATTTGGTTAAAGAAAAACACAGTGGAGGACTTGCAAGACATTTTGGTTTTGATAAGACTATAACACATGTTGAGAGAGTTATTATTGTCCTCAATTGTAAAAAGATGTGAGGAAATATGTACAAGGTTGCAGGATATGTCAAGTGGCGAAAGGTGTTAGTCAAATCCTGGGTTATATCAGCCATTACTTGTACCTATGAGACCATGGGAGGAGATTAATAAGGATTTTGTTCTTGGTTTGCCAAGGACACAAAGGGGTCATGATTCTATATTTGTAGTGGTAGATAGATTTTCCAAGATGACTCACTTTATTCCATGTAACAAAACTAATGATGCGGTACATGTTGTAGAATTGTTTTTCAGAGAAGTGATATGCTTGCATGGTCTATCAAAGAGCATTTTTTCAGATAGAGACACAGTTTGTGGGATATTTTTGGAGGACCCTATGGAAGAAGCTAAGGATTGATTCAAAGTTTTTCTCAGCCTACCATTGTAACGCCCACCTAATTTTCCATTAATTATGAGAAAGATTTACTAGATAAAATCGGAAAATAGATTGCTCACTTTAAAAAAAACTCTCTTAACGTATTAGAGATGATCAAGATATGAAGCCTTCTTGATTATAACTGTACAAAGAGTTATTCCATCAGTAAGTTAATTTGAGATATAATTCAGTATTTAAGTATACCAAAACTAAAAACTATAGAAAACAATAATATTTAGGACCAACTCACTTGTGGAAGTGACAAAAATCAGCATCATAAGATAATTGTCTTGTTTTATTTCTTAGTTAATTCATTAAAAGAATTACTCTATATACATATCAACACAAAACACTGCGAATACATATATATTCTAGCTTGTGGATAAAACAAATTGAAACTAATCTAAAGCTTTTATTGAATATAATATGTAACCCCTTAATTAGCTGATAAGAAGAGTTGCATTATGAATGCAATCCATTACTAAATTTAGATACATGCATTCAAAAGATTCATTGCATGATTCAATGGAATTAATGTTCTGCTGTGCAAGCAAATTGTAGAGGCAGATATATAGTTTTAATTACTAATTATTAATGTAACACCTACCCATCTACACCATGGAAGAACCAAGCCAATGAGTCTCATTTACCAATTAAAAATAACAACAAAAACCGTTTCCAAAATGCATTAACTTCTATTAAGGAATAGTGAACAAGAAAATGGACATGTTTCTATTTTGTGTGAAAAGAATCAAAAATCCTCCGACAACTTTTCCTATTAAAGAAATAGATGGTGGAAACAACCATTAGCGCAAGACCTTGAATATACATGTCATGAAACGGTACCAACTTACACATATTAACTCTAACTAGAAAAGTTACTGCATTCCAATAATTATACACAGTTACCATTACATTTATTTGGTTTGTTTCATACTCATTTGGTCTGGTCAATTGATTCGAGTGATATAAAAGGTCTAAGTTGCTGATAGATAAACCATGCTTTATTACCACGTGCAGGCCAAACATAGCTTATACAACTTGTACAAGGTATAGACAAGAAACACGTGTTAAGGTGAAGTGCTACAAGATACAGGCACAAAAACGGGCATGCAAATCATAACACATCTTATGTGTAGGGTCCGCCAAGCTCTAAAGGAACTCATCGATACCACAACAATAATTATAGGAAACACATGTTTCAAAAATAATGCATGTAATGCTCATTTACAAAAGATTATAGTAGAATCTTAATAAAATCCATAAAAATCAAAATAGAACCATCACATATCTTTTAATAGCAAAAGATAATTATGCAAGAAATGGAATGTAAAACGGTTGTGCACGTGAGAGAATGTTGACATCATTCATTGAATTAACCCAAAGCCGCGGTTAAAGAAATATAATAGAGGAGTTCAAGAAAACATCGAAGCTTTTTATCGTACAGGGAAACATTACTAATTTTCTTGATTGCGCTAGATACACACAAGATTTTCTTTTGGCAAGAAAGCAATCATACTGAAGCCAACACTCCTTTCACATTATTGCTAAAGTTCTTTTACTAATACATTTAAGATTGCGACTACACAACCCAAAGTCGACGGTATGCGATTGTATGGGATTTACATAGAAGCTGACGAAAAATTTTAATTGCACAAAACATGTGAGGCACCAGAGGGATTTCAACATTTAATTACAACAGGGAGATAATTATTCAAAGTGTTTCAATGCTTACAAAATCTACTATTTTCAAACTTTGATAACCACCAAAAAGAAACAGTGTTTATTCTATAATTGTATCTTCATAGAAGTTTCCATGGAATATATTACAGAAAAAATGACTTGTATCTCGAATCGACAAATCTACCGAATATTACAATAGATAAGAGTAGCAATATACAAGAAAATTATATCCTTTCTTAACCCTAGCTTGTTCAGAGCATCCTGCAAAACAAAAATTCGAGATGGGCAAGGTCTAGACTCTAGAGGCACCACACAAGAAGAGATAGAACAGTATACAATTTTTTTTGCATGATCACCAAGAGAACTCGCACACAAATACATGAAACCGAACATAATGCAATCAATATAGACAAACCCACAAAGAACCCACGTCCGAGATTCTTCAAAGGGGGATTCCCTTCCCTCTTGGGGAATACAATACAACTTCATATACATACGATTTTCATCTCCCACAAAAGAAACCTCCTTTTTCACAACACCCAAATTACAAATTCTCCACACCCAGCCACTCCACGATCCATCCATCCCCCAAACCTCCTCATCACAATACCTCCACCACTAGCCACACCATACACCACACAACACCCAATTCACCCATTACGACATACATTCACATTTCACCACAATTTCCCCAAGAGAGGCTCTGCGCCCTCCTCAACCCCACACAAAGGAGGCTCTTAGCCTATAGGTGAGATCAACTCCTTAACCATATAGAAAAATCCCAAACACAACAACAAAAAAATACTTCAATAAAAGGGAAAAAATCCTTAACTCTTTTGCCTATGGAGATAGGCTGACTTGGTTGTGAGTTGAGCTTCTTGTCCTAGAGCATTATGTGGGGGTGTCGGAATTATGGCAGTGCCTTCCTCGGATGGGCTTTTTGTTGGCTCTGTGTCCCCTCTTGTTGGGCTGGTCTAAAGATGTGCAAGACTGTCTGTACCTTTTCTAAGGAAGCCCTATTGTTTCAGGATTCCCCTGTTGGGCTCTTGCTGGGGACTCTTTGTGGTAGGTTCTCCATTTCTTTTTTGTGCAGAGTTTTTTTTATCTCAGTTGCTTATCTTTGAGGCTCTGCTTATTGGCCATTTGGAGGTGGACTCTTCCTAAAGGTAGGGTTTTGAAGGGGGCTTTTGTTACCCGTTCTGTAGGTCTAGTTTTGATCTCTCATATTGAGGTGGAGAGTTCTTGGCTGGTTTGGGCTAGTTTCTTACTTCAGTATCTTTTGTCTTCTTTGGATTGTCCTATTGAGGTGGTACTTTCTTCTATTGAGGTGGAGAAGGTTTATGCTGAAGAAGTGGAGAGTTCTTGGCTGGTTTGGGCTAGTTTCTTACTTCAGTATTTTTTGTCTTCTTTGGATTGTCCTATTGAGGTGGTACTTTCTTCTATTGAGGTGGTGAAGGTTTATGCTGAAGAAGTTGGGAGGTGCTGCTTAGTAGGATTGAACGGTGTTAGATTAGTTCAGTTGGTGGTCTGCTTCCCTTCAGCTCCTATGGAGGTGGGTCTCTTTCATATTGAGGTGGTAAGGAGTTATGCTGGTTGGGTGCTAACTATCAGTTGGGTTGTCTTTGTTGGGCTCAACCTATTGGGGTTGGGAGTTATGTTGTATGACTTTCTTTTGGGTTCATGGTACCAAAAAAACCAGATTGAGGGTTTAAGGTCCCTTCAAAACCTTTGGGTTGAAGATCCCAGGTAAAACGCTGTTGTTGTTTGGCTGCGCAGTGTATTTGTCTTTTCTTTCTAATGCAACTTGCTCTCCTTTGATAGGGTTGCGGGTCCCTTCAAAACCGTTTTGTATTGGGTTTCAGGTCCCATCAAAACCTGTTTTTTCCTTAATCAAAAACAAAATCTGCAAAAATTCACAACCTGATAAAGAGCAAAAGAGACAATGTTGAGGCCTACCTTGGCTATCCAAGTTAGGATCAACCCAAATCCAAAATTGGGGTTGAAATCCAATATGTCCTTTTCCTCCTGGTTACTTTCAACCACCACCCAGTAAATCAACAATCTTTACAACCCCACATTTCTCATGAAAAATATCCAACAAGAGTTTCAGAAAAGTATGAAGCATAAACAAGAGACCATACCAAATCAAACCCCTCATCTAAAATAGAACCCCCACAATTTTTTCAGCTTCCTCTCAAAACGAAAAGACCACACTAAAACACAATTCTTCCCAAAAATAAAATAAAATAAAACTATGCACAATATAAAAACCCTTCCCCACAATAAAATTAAAAATCAAATATACATTTCCTAAACACATGGGCTTTGCCTCCAAATTTTAGCATAACACATCATCAATAAGCATGTTATTTAAATGAACATATAACATCACTGATAACCAAAAAGTGTCTAAACATGCAGATTTAATGTTTATGCTCATAAATAAAAAATGACAACATCCAAAAAAAAATTCACATCCAAAACACCTCATAACATAAAGTCAAAACATGGTTTTCTAGAGTGTTACTAGCTATGTCCTACATTCTCCCCGTCAAGTCTCAAGCTTCCTCCTGGAAGCTAGCAAAAAGATATGGAAATAAAGATCTCATTTTAGTTGTATCCTCCCATGTAGCAAAAGATTCATCATAAGGATCCCACTCGACCCTGAGCTGGTCCAACTGTCGTCCTCGTAGGCCCAGGGTTCGTTGATCCAATATGCGAACTAGATCCAACGTTAGTTGTTTATCTTGCGCCACCTGTAAAGCATCCCACTACAAAACATAGATATATCTAGAACATATTTCTTAAGCAAAGATACATGAAAAACATTGTGGATCTGGGCTAGGCTGGGTGATAGAGCTAAGCGGTATGCAACTGGACCAATCCTCTCCAGTATCTCAAAAGGACCAACAAATCTAGGTGCCAACTTAGAGCACTTCCCATAGCGGATATAACTCTTATGGGGTTGAACATGCAAAAAAACTCTCTCCAACTTGAAACTCCCAATCAACTCTCTTGGTATCAACATATTGCTTATGTCAATCTTGTGCTATCTTTAACTATTCATGAATCCGATTTACCTACTGCTCCATCTCTCGAACAAGTTCAAGTCCTATTGTAACTCAATCCTCCAACTGAGCCCAACTCAAAGGAGTTCTACAGGGTCTACCATATAGGGCCTCATAAGGTGCCATCCCAAGTGAACTATGATGCCCATTGTTATAAGCAAACTCTACTAAATATAAGTGCTCTTCCAACCCGGTCTGCTGGTCCATAACATACACCCTGAGCATATCTTCCAAGACCTGGTTCACATGCTCTGTTTGACCGTCAATCTCTGGATGGTAAGCGGTGTTGAAGTTAAGTTGAGTGCCTAAAGCTTGTTGAAGAGCAGTCCAAAAGAATGAGGTGATAACACGATCCCTGTCAAAATAATCCTTTTCAAAACTCCATGGGAGAGAAATGGGCCACCTTATTTAACTTATCTATTGTTACCATAATTGCATCATGCTGATGTGTAGACATAAGCAATCCCACAACAAAATCCATTTATATCACATCCCACTTCCATTCAGGAATAGCATGTGGGTACAATAGGCCTGTTGGATGTTGGTGTTTTGCTTTTACTTTGACATTCGAGACAACGAGCAAAAAATTCTGCAATATCCTAACACATTCTTGCCCAAAAGTATAGTTTCTGAAGGTCTGCGTGCATTTTCTTAACACTTGAGTGAGCTGCATAAGTGCTTTGTGAGCCTCGGCTAGAATCAAATCTCTAAGATCACCAAAAGGAGGAACATAGACACACCCATGATGTCGAAGCAATCCATTAGTATCCACAAAATATCCCTCAAACTTGTCCTCTAAGGGACCTTGATACTACACAATTTCACTATATAGCGAGTCCTGTGGCAACAACTCCAAAATGTGACCTCGAAGGTTTGTCCTCACCGGCAAAGCCAACAAATCATGCCTACGCCTACTAAGCGCATCAGCTACAACATTCTCTTTACCCTTAATATAATGAATATCAAAGTCATACTCACAAAGAAACTCCATCAACCTACACTACTTGGCATTCAAATTGGGCTAAGAAAAGATATACTGCAAACTACGATGATCTAAATGCAACTCGAACCAATGCCCAAGGAGGAAATGTCACCATTTTGTTAAAGCACGGACCACAACAACTAGCTCCAAATCATGAGTGGTATAATTGAGCTCATGGCTCCTCAATTTGTGAGACTCGAAGGCGATCGCACGTCCCTCCTGCATAAGAACAACTCCAATGCCCTCAATCGATGCATCCGTGCAAACAACAAAGTCATCGACAGGATCGAGAATTGCTAAAATAGGTGCACTGGTAAGATTCTCCTTCAATAACTAGAAAGCTCTCTCACACTGATTGGACCAAACAAACCTCTTACCTTGTCTCTAAAGAGAAGTAATCAGATGAGTAATCTTGGAGAAGCCTTCCACAAATCTTTTGTAGTACCCAGCTAGCCCCATGAAACTTCTTACCTTTGATACATTAGTAGGCATCGACCAAACCAAAATAGCTTGTATCTTAGCAAGATCCACTGAAATCCTATCACCTGAAATGATGTGCCCTAAATACTATATTTATGTTTGGAAGAATTCACACTTAGCAAGGTTGGCATATAATTGGTTTTCTCTCAAGCATTGTAACACTTGTCGTAAATGCACCACCTGCTCTTCAACTGGGCGGGAGTAAATCAAAATGTCGTCTAAGAAGATAACCACAAATTTGATCCAGAAATGTGTGGAAAACACCATTCATCAGACTCCTGAAGACTGTCAGAGCGTTGGTCAGATCAAAGGGAACAACAGTGAATTCATAATGGTCATAGCGGGTACGAAATTTGTCTTATGAATGCCCACTCTGCAATTCTCAGGTGTTGATTCCCTGATTTAAGATCTATCTTTGAGAAAATCTTTGCCCCTTGAATTTGGTCAAATAGATCATCAATTCTGGGTAAAGGATAACGATTCTTAATTGTGAGCTTATTTAGCTGCCTGTAATCAATACATAATCTAAGAGTACCATCGTTCTTTTTTAGAAAAATGACCGGTGCACCCCATGGCGAAATGCTAGGATGGATATGACCTTTCTCCAACAACTCCTCCAATTGTAACTTAAGCTCTTGAAGTTCCCATGTTGTCATTTTGTAAGGGGCCTTAGAAATAGGTTGAACTCTTGGTACCAAGTCAATATGAAAATCAATTTCCCTCTTAGGCGGCATTCCAAAAAGCTGAGAGGGAAAAACATCGACAAATTCACGAAGAACTGGATGGTCATCCAAAGCAGTATCTACACTGTACTTCGATCTGTCACTAATGGAGATAGCAAAGAATTGACTTCCCTTCCTCATACAACGTTTAAGCTGCATAGCAAAAATCATCCTTAGCGACATTAGTCTCTTAATTCCTAAGACCACCACCTTTCCTCCCACATCGTCACCACACTCCACATACTTATTACGACAATCAAGCTTGGCCTCATGAGCATTCATCCAATCCATACCCAAAATCACATCATAAGATCCTAATGGTATCACCCTGAAATCCACCGTAGTAGGAAAAGAGCTAAATTCTAATTGACAATTCCTAACCAGATTCAGGCACCTAAAGGTAGCTCCACATCCCAATTAGCATCTTGCTTAACAACCACCAGCCCGCACTTAGCCACAATTGATGGGGAAATAAAGGAATCTGTGGCACTAGAATCAAAAAGTACAGAAACAGTAACCTTACCAATTTTACCAAGGCCTCTATGATTGATGCCTGATGATCTGCCTTCCGATTATCGACCGCTGCAAAGACCCGATGGGACCTACCAACATCTCCAACTGTAGGTTTTGATACTGCTGCCTATTGACCCCCTGTAGTAGCCTTGCTCTGAAAACACTCTTGAGGAATATGCCACATACCTCCACAATTATAACAAGGACCCTTAGGTGGTGCTGGAGTCTGAAACCTTGATTTACTGGAACTAGCCTGGCTTCCCCTAGAACTCTGCTATGAGCGAGCTGGCCCAACAAATGGTATCTAAGTCCTCTAACCTCCTTTTCGTGAAGAAGTTTTCATGGCCTTGCCGAACCCCTCTGGAATGACATAGCTTTCTAACCTTGCTGTTGTTGAGGCGGTGCTGACCTAACGAAAAAGGAGCCTATCCCACCTCCACTCCTAGGTGGTGCAAAAGGGTGGAAACGGTCGTGATTATGAGGAGGTGGATTCCGACAATGATCATGATGCTTTGGCTGAATTTCCTTCGCAATAAGGGCTTTTTCCACTGCCTACCTCAAGGTAGAAGGCTCTGATAGTCGAACTGGTCCTGCAATCCCATGATTAAGACTTCAAATGACGCAGTTTACCATCAATCTTGCATCTTGAATATGATCAACATATTGCATCAAATCAGAAAACTTATTCTCGTATTGCACTACTGTAAGCCCCCTCTGTTGAACCATCCTCAAACAGATGGACAAACAAAGGTGGTAAATATGAGCTTGGGAAATTTGTTGAGGTGTCTAGTTGGGGACAAGCCAAAGGGGTGGGATTTGATTCTACCTTAAGTAGAATTTGCATATAATAATTCAGTGAATAGAAGTACAGGGAAATCTCCTTTCCAAACTGTTTATGGCAGCAACCCAAGAGTTGTTTCAAATTTGAAAAGGATTGACAATGTTGAAAAGAAAAGTGCAGAAGCAGAGGAGTTTTTTTATCACATGAAGAGGTAAGAAAGCACATCCATAAAATGAATTTTCAATATAAGTCAAAGGCTGATTTGAAGAGGAGACATAAGGAGTTTCAGATTGGTGATGAGGTGATGATGCACTTGAGGAAAGAAAGGTTTCTAGTTGGTACTTACAACAAGCTAAAAGTGAAGAAGTTTGGGCCTTGCAAAATTGTAAGTAAGCATGATTCTGGTAATGCCTATGAAGTAGAGTCGCTAAATGAACTTAATATTTCACCTATTTTTAATATTTCTGATCTAACAGTTTCATAAAGCTGAAATTGATGAAGGTACAATGGGTGAACAATTACATACACCAACACCTACTTTAGAGAAGGGGGAGATAGAAACAATTCTTGATAGTAGGGTGAGTAAGAGCACAAGGAGGAAATACTATATGGGATATTTGGTAAAATAGAGTGGGAGGCCTATAGAAGACTCATCTTGGTTATCCTCTTGAGAAGTGACAGGGTCACTTTTCTTCTACCGTGGGTGTATGATGCACGAGCATCCATAGGTGGTTAGCAATCTTGCATCAATTGAAAATTTTGAAATTAGGAATTTGCATTTGCATTTCATGATTATGAGGCTATTTGAACGAGTGATTTTAATTTTATAAAAGGCTACCTTTGTTATGCAAGTTGGCAGATGGGGTTGTGGAGGTGTAATTGCATTTATTTTTTGAATAATTTGATAAAACAAGTTTAGGCGTTAGGATTGGGAGTTACAAAATGGAATTAAAAGTCATTTATTGATTTTTCTATTGTGGAAACAACTCATTATGAGGAGGTGCTCGTGAGTTTTCCAAGAGAGGGGGAAAATATGATTTTTTTGGGTTTTTGGTAAAGGTTTTTGTTGGCAGTTTTTGGGTTTTCATTGTGAACTTTAGGTTTTGGAGATTGGAGAGTTGGACATGTCATTTCTCAAGAATTTTTTGAAGTGATTTGTTGCAGGTTGAAAGGGTTATTGCATCCATTGAAGGTTGAAAGCATCGTAGTTGAATATTAATGAGTTGCAGGTGATTGTTGCAAGAGAAAAAAGTGCAGATTTGGAGGTGCTTATAATTTTTCTTTTGCTATAGCTTGTTTTATTTCATTTCCAGATTATGTAAAAGGCATATGTTGTTGCCCTTCAATCATTTATTGACTGAAAACTTTATTGTAATCAGATTTCCATTTTGTGTAGACTTGTGTTGCAAGTTTTCAAATAAATTCAAGAAATCTTCTTGTAGATTTTTCTTGCATTATTGTGGTTGTTTGAGTGTAATTTCAGAGAAGAGGGTTTCTTGAGAAGCCCCTCTTTCATCAATGGTATCAGAGCATGTTGAGCCTACATCATTAGTAGCTTCATTAAAGGTATAAGGGAACATGTAGCAAGAAACATTCTCCTAATGGAATTGAGCATTGATCAAAGCATCCTTTTAGGCACATTATCCTAATGGAGTTAAGCATGAATCAAATAATCCTTTTGGATGTATATGTGTTCTTCAATTGTTTTATCTCCATTGTATTGAATAATTGTATGAATTTTTCAAGATTCTTGGGTATAGGGTTCAAAGCTCAAGTTCTAAGGATCTAGTATCTAAGTTGTACGAACTACGATAGAGGGTCCAATAGGTCAAGGTAAAGAGCAAATTTTTGTTGGTCTACAATCCACAATCCATAAGTCCAATATTCAATGTCTAAGGTCTAAGGATTTAGGAAATATGATAAAAAGTTCTTGGAATAGGGTCAATATATAACTAGGTTGTGGTCTATGGTTGAGTTTGATTTGAATTAATTTGTCCAAGGTTCAAGAGGTGTGGGAAACTAGTAATTCCTTTCAATCTAAGGTTCGCAGTATGCAAGTCTACAAAAGTTTAAGTTCTAGGGTTGTAAATACCCATTGCACAAGGTCTACATAAGAAGGGGAAAAAAGAGAAATAATGAAATATTAATAAAAAATAAAGAAATACTAAAACAATAAAACTACTAAAACAAGAAAACTTAAAAGTAGTGAGAGAATAAAACATGAGAAGAAAAAAGAGATTTAGACGATAAGATAAAAAGAGAATAAATAGGCAAGGAAATATAATAAAAGAAAAATTAAGGAAATAAGTAATAGAAATGGGGAGAGATAGTATGTGTCTAGTGCCAATTATTTGTGGGAAGTTCCATGGTTATAGTATACATACCCTAGTGTCTAAGGTCAAAGCTCTAGCCTATGAGGTTGAATAAATTGAAAAATGCTAGAGCATCAACTAATTACATTGTTATTCACACAAAATAATATTGAATATTCTATTATGATGATTTTACATTTGTTTACATTGGATTATATAAGCCTCTTCCCTTCAAACCACTTCACAACTAACTATGGAACCTCCATGCAAAAAGTAACTCCCACTTAACTACTAACATTAATTTGTTTACTAGCTTATTATTTATTTGTAAATTTACATTAACATACTAAATTGTTAATTTATATTTATCGTCTAACCTCTATCCTATACTAAGATATAATATTCCAATATTTTCCCCCTTATTACATCAATCTAAACCAAGGATGGAGCACTACATAGATTGAACAGAGCAGCCCATCTAGAAATTTGTTGAAACACCTCCAGTAAATCTCCCCCACTCAATATGCAACAAATTGATTGCATTAGTGGATGCCCTGACTATCCAACAATACCTTTGAGTCAAAAACTACTCATCTATTGACAAGTACACCTCTCCTCTTGTCAATCAAGAAATACTCAAGTATCTACAAAATACCACTCTATGTGTGAATTGAGACACTCAATTATCCATAGCAACAACACTTCTTCTTATGTGCATCAAGTCGTACTCAACTAACCACATATACACCTCTCGATCTATCATTCAACATAATCAACCATCCATTGATACAAATCACCAAGTTTGTGGATGAAGATATAATCAACCGTCTACAAATACAATGAAATTGCCAAGCCCCCTTTCTCCAAGAACAGACACAAATACAATGGTGCTTCTAAAACAATCTGCAATCTCCAAGTGAAATGCTACGTCAAGATTTCAAAAACTTTCAACCTCTTTTGTCCTCTAGCCTCCTTTGTTGACTTGTTACATTTATCTACTTAATTGGTATTGAAGTTGGCATAACCAGTTCTCTTACCTTACAAATGATGTCCTTAATCTATAGGTGATTGATTCCTTTCTATCCACTACAGAGTAAGGTATGTTTCACGAAAGTTGCAAACCCACCGCTTGGTTGCAAACCAATTGGTTTAATGTTTTAATACACCAGATTGAATTTGTATTTGTAGTGCTTCTAGAATGAATATGCGCTTTATACATGTGGGAATCAAATCCACATAGATTTGAGTATATCAAATTACAGGCACTCTAGTTTAAGAAGGCACGACCATCAGGCAAGCCTATTATGTAATATATAAATCTGCAATCTAAACTTCAATACTATTGTTAATGAAATTATTCACTCTGATGCAATCTAATTTGGCATTTCCATGCACAACATATTCACAATTATTGTTTCCTAGAATAATAGCCTTTACCATCAAAGACAATAGATATACATGGGTGACACTCTTCAACATAAAATTTGGAAACAAAAATTCATGAAATCCTTGAAATTCCTTTCACACAGCTTTAATATCTACAGCTAAAACAAATACAGACAAACAACCCTACTAAACATTTGAAAAAATATCAGACAAACAACCCTACTAAAACATTTGAAAAAATATGAAGAATCTTCAAATGTCATATTCTCTCATGCTAACTTCACCCACACAACCACCTACATTTCTTCTATCCATCTTTCTCTTCCAAATATTGTGGCTCTAATAACAACTTAAAAAATGGAAAAGCATAAAATTGAGATTACACCATGATATGCACACAAAATAATATACAATATTATATTATGATGAATCTAAGAGGATTTAGGGGTGAGGGGTCTAGCTCAATTGGCTAAAACGTCATGTTGTGAAAAGAGGTCATGAGGTCTAGTCTCTTCCCGTCCTCGTGGTATTAAAGGGCGTGTCACACTTGTGTCACTAGTCATGTGCAAAAAAAAATCTAAGAATTTGAAATTTTCTTGTACTGTTTAAAAGTGAAAATCTTATTGCAAGTCTTGACTATTGATAGTCTAATACTAGAACCAAGGCAAATACACATTCAATTAGATATTTATATATAATGGAAAACTCTATTCAATTTTTTTACATTATGTATACTTGTAAATTATGTTTATAGATTTGAGTTTTTCAATCTTAGAGAGCTTCTCTGTATAATTTCAATAACAATTCCACCATACATACAATCATTTACATTGTGTATACATGTAAATTATGTTTATAGTTTTGAGCTTATGGAGCTTCCCCATATAATTTCAATAACAATTCCACCATATAAAACAATTCGGTTTGAGTTGTCATAAAATGGACAAATTAAATTACTAATAGGATCTATAGCAAAATAATCCTTTAAATTATAAATATTTGATTTGGTTTAAGACTTCAAGGTAAATACTAAAGGTTTCTTTGTGAAAGTTTCAACATCTAGAGGATTAGATGTCTTGGGCACAATGTCCAATTTCTAGTATTTAGGGCATAAAGAAGTTTGTGTAGCATGTCATTAATTTCCCTTAGAAATCAGCTTGATCTCCCTTTTTTTGAGCTCATTCTGATCATTTGACCTTGTGCAAATCTATCCCTTTTTTGCTTTATGGCTTAATAAGCCATGGTGCCCAACCCACGAACTCCCTACATTTGGATTTACGTATATAAAATTTAACTTATTTAGGCTCGCAAGGGAAGCCTCAACAACCTTTTTTACTTTGCATGTTTCCTACTAAGAAAATCTTGATAAACCATGTGTTTTGTTCTCATTGGCCCTCGATAACTTGTCTGGTGGCCTTACAAATAATTTTCATTCATTGTCTCAATGAACAATGCATTAGTTTCCACATGTTGGTTGTGACCATTTTTTTGTAAATTGGCCTTCAATTAATCAAAATAGTTCAATCCAAACCTCTTTCAAAAACGATTAAAAAGTATGAATTTATCTTTCTTTCTTTTTTGTTGACTTAAGGGTATCTCTGCGAATCAACCCGACGCCCAACCCACCTTACTTTTGTTTTACATTTTCCAAGTTGGAGTAAGAAGAGAGTGAGTTAGATCACAAAGATATAAATTCTTCTAAGACACCTTTAATCCAAAAGACGAAGAAGGTACTATGTTACTTAATACGAATAGATTGTTGGTGTATCAATCAACAAGTATACTAAAATCACTATTTTTATGTAAATTAGCCTACAATTAATCAAAATATTCTAATCCAAACCCCTTTCAAAGATAATAAAAATGTATGTATTTTTTATTTTTTTATTTATTTTATCCTTGTGATCTAGCCCAACGTTCAACCCACCTTACTTAATATTCCAATCCAAGCCCCTTTCAAAGATAATAAAAAGGTATGGATTCTTTTTAACTTTCTTTTTTCTATCTTTGTGACCTAGGCCAACACCCAACCCACCTTACCTTGGTCTTACATTCTACCAAGTTGGAGTCGGAAAAGAGTGAGTTGAGTCACAGTAATAGAAATTTTTCCAAGGCACCTTTGATCCAAAAAGCTAAGGAGAAGGATGCTATGTTACTTAATACAAATGGACTGTTGGTGTATCAATCAACATGCACACTAAAATCACATTATGATTTTTTTGTAAATTGACCTCCAATTAATCAAAATATTCCAATCCAAACCTTTTTCAAAGACGATAAAAATGTATGAATTTTTATTTCATTTTTTTATTGACTCAAAAGTATCCCTCAGACCTAGCCCAATGCCCAACTCGCCTTACTTTGGTCTTATATTCTGCCAAGTTGGGGTTAGAAAGCGTTGAATTAAATAACAAGGATAAAAATTCTTCTAAGACACATTTGATCCAAAAGGCAAAGAAGGATGTTGTGTTAATACAAATTGATTGTTTATGTATCAATCAAAAAATACACTAATATCACATTATTATTTTTTTGTAAATTGACCTCCATTTAATCAAAATATTCTAATTTAAACTCCTTTCAATGATAATAAAAAAATATTGACTTCTTTTTTTTAATTGACTCGAGAGTATCCTCGTGACCCAGCTCAATGCCCAACTCGCCTTACTTTGGTTTTACATTATGCCAAGTTGGGGTCAGAAAATGGTGAACTAAGTCACAAAGATATAAATTCTTCTAAGCCACTTTTGATCCAAAAAGTAGAGGAGAAACATGCTATGTTACTTAATATGAATGGATTGTTGGTGTATCAATCAACAGGTGCACTAAAATCACATTGACATTTTTTGTAAATTTACTTCAATTAATCAAAATATCACAATTCAAACCATTTTTTAAGATAATAATAAGGTATGGATTTTCTCTTTCTTTCTTTTTTGTATTCTCATGGCCTAGCCCAATGCCCAACCCGCCTTACTTTGGTCTTACATTTTGCCAAGTTGGGGTTGGAAAGGGGTGAGTGGAGTCACAGTAATAGAAATTCTTCTAAGACGTATTTGATCCAAAAGGTAGAGGAAAATGATGTTATGTTACTTAATACGACTAGATTATTGGTGTATTAATCAACATGCACACTAAAATCACATTATGATTTTTTTTTTTTGTAAATTGGTTTTCAATTAATCAAAATATTCCAGTCCAAACCCCTTTCAAAGACGACAAAAAAGTATGAACTTTTAATTCTTTTTTTTTTGTTGACTCAAAGGCATTTTTGCGATTCAACCCAACGTCCAACCCGTTTTACCTTGGTCTTACATTCTGCCAAATTGGGATCAGAAAGCAGTGAATAGATAACAAGGATAAAAAAAATTCTAAGGCACATTTGATCCAAAGGGCAAAAGAGGATGTTATTTTAATACAAATGGATTGTTGGTGTATCAATCAACAATTACATTGAAATCACATTATGATTTTTTTATAGATTAACTTCCAATAAATCAAAATATTCCAATCTAAACCCATTTGAAAGATATAATAAAAAAAAATGTACTTCTCACTTCTTCTATTTGTTGACTCGGGGGTATCATCGTGACTCAGCTCAATGCCCAACCCACCTTACCTTGGTCTTACATTATGCCAAGTTGGGGTGGGAAATCAGTGAGCTGAATCACAAGTATAAAAATTCTTCTAAGACACCTTTGATCCAAAGGGTGAATAATTGTCGGTGTATCAATCAATAAGTATAATAAAATCACGTTGAATTTTTCCAATTAATCAAATATTTCAATCCAAAATTCTTTCAAAGATGATAAAAATGTATGAACTTCTATTTGTTGACTCGAGGGTATTCCTACGACCCAGCCTAACACCCAACTCGCCTTACCTTGGTCTTACATTTTGCCAAGTTGGGGTCGAAAAGGGGTGAGTTGGATCGCAGGGATATAAATTCTCTAAGGGACATTTGATCTAAAGGGCAGAGGGGAATGATGCCATGTTACTTAATGCGAATAGATTATTGGTGTATCAATCAACAAGTACACTAAAATCATATTATGATTTTTTTTTTATAAATTGGTCTTTAATTAATCAAAATATTTCAATCGAAACTCTTTTCAAAGATGATACACATATATGATTTATTTTTTTTTGTTGACTAAAGGGTATCCATGTGACCCAACCCAACGCCCAACTCGCCTTACCTTAGTCTTACATTCTGCCAAGTTGGGGTTGGAAAGCGGTGAATTGAATAACAAAGATAAAAATTTCTTTTAAGACAAATTTGATCCAAAGGGCAAAGGAGGATGCTATGTTAATACATATGGATTGTTGGTGTATCAATCAACAAGTACACTAAAATCACATTATAATTTTTTTGTAAATTGACCTCTAATTAATCAAAATATTTCAATCTAAACCTCTTTCAAAAATAATAAAAAGGTATAAATTTCTCTCGCTTCCTTTTTTGTTGATTCAAGGTATCCCTGTGACCCAATTTAATGCCCAACTCGTCTTACCTTGGTCTTACATTATGCCAAGTTGGAGTCAGAAAGGGGTGAGCTAGATCAGAACGATAAAAAATCTTCTAAGACACGTTTTATTCAAAGATATAAACTTCTATTTCTTTTTTTGTTGACTCGGGGGTATCCCTACGACCCAACCCACAACCTAATCCGCCTTACCTTGGTTTTACATTCTACCAAGTTGGGGTTGAAAAGGGGTGAATTGGATCATAAGGATATAAATTCTTCTAAGGGACATTTGATCTAAAAGGCAGAGGAGAATGATGTTATGTTACTTAATGTGAATGGGTTTTTGGAGTATCAATCAACAGGTACACTAAAATCACATTATGATTTTTTTTGTAAATTAACATTCAATTAATCAAAATATTTCAATCTAAACCTTTTCTAAAGACGATAAAAAGATATGATTTTATTATTTTTTATTGATTTAGAAGTATTTCTACGACCCATGCCTAACGCCTAACTCGCCTTACCTTGGTCTTACATTTTGCCAAGTTGGGGTCAAAAAGGGTGACCTGAGTCATAGTGATAGAAATTCTTCTAAGACATCTTTGATCCAAACGACATAGGAGAAGGATACTATGTTACTTAATGTGAATGAATTGTTGGTGTATCAATCAACAGGTACACTAAAATCATATTATGATTTTTTTAATAAATTGACTTTTAATTAATCAAAATATTCCAATCCAAACCCCTTTCAAAGACGATAGAAAGGTATGAACTTGTATTTCTTCTTTTTTGTTGACTCAGGAGTACCCCTACGACTTAGCCCAATGCCCAGTTTGCTTTACCTTGGTCTGACATTCTACCAAGTTGGGGTCGAAAAGAGGTGAGTTGGGTCATAGGGATATAAATTCTTGTAAGACACATTTGATTCAAATGGCAGAAAAAATGTTATATTAATACAAATGGATTGTTGGTGTATCAATCAAAAAGTATACTAAAATCACATTATGATTTTTTTATAAATTGGCCTCCAATTATTCAAAATAATCCAATCCAAACTCTTTCAAAGATAATAAAAAAGTATGGACTTCTCTCTTTTCTTTTCTTGTTGATTAAAGGGTATCCCCGTGACACAGCCCAATGCCTAACCTGCCTTACCTTGGTTTTATATTCTGCCAAGTTGGGGTCAGAAAGGGGTGAGTTGAGTCACAAGGATATAATTTTTTTTAAAACATATTTGATACAAACAGTATAGAAGAAGGTTACTATGTTACTTAATACAAATGGATTATTAGTGTATCAATCAACAAATACATTAAAATCACATTATGTTTTTTTTGTAAATTGGCCTCTAATTAATCAAAATACTCCAATCCAAACCCCTTTCAAAGACAATAAAAAAGTATGGACTTTTTTTTTTTGTTGACTCAAGGGTATCCCTACAACCCAACTCAATGCCCAACCCACCTTACTTTGGTTTTACATTCTGCCAAGTTGGGGTCGGAAAAAGATGAACTGGGTAATAAGGATTAAAATAATTCTAAACACCTTTGATCCAAAGGGTAGAGGAGAATGATGCTATGTTACTTAATACGAATGGATTGTTGGTATATCAATCAACAACTACACTAAAATCACATTATGATCTTTTTGTAAAATGGTCTCCAATTAATCAAACTATTCCAATCCAAACCCCTTTCAAAGACTATAAAAATGTATGAACTTCTATTTCTTCTTCTTTTTTGTTGACTCAGGGTATCCCTGTGACCCAGCCCAACACCCAATCTGCTTTATCTTGGTCTTATATTTTGCCAAGTTGGGGTCGAGAAGGGGTGTCATGCTAGGGCGAGACTAATCCCTTGGGGGTGTATGCAATATCTTGCAAGCCACGTGCATCGGGTAAAATCGAACCTTGAAGTTAAAATCAAAACCATGGGGCTCAACATACCCACGACTTAAGCCTCCTCCGCTATTTTTGTGGGCTCTAGGATGAATTTGATTTCTATTCCTTCTTAGGAGAGAGAATTAGGGTATGGAGGTCGGTTTTTTAATTCAATTTAAGCATAGATAAGCCAATTACTCTATATGTCTCTAGCATCGTCAAATGATTGAAAACATGTTATGTAATAAAAATTAAAGGATAAAGAGAAAGATAGAGAGAAAACATGAAGGGAAGGAATAGGCTTGACAAATTAGATGCAAGGAAATATAATAAGAAAATAGATCTAGATATAAAATAGATAGAATGAGAAGTGAAAGATAAAAGAGTAAAAAATGATGATAAAAGTAATAAACAAAGAGAAAGAGGTAGGGACATGGTGAGACAACAAAGGAAAGGTTGTGAGAGAAATTCAAAAGACAATAAGTGGACAAAAACTATAAAATATCAAAAAAGAATATTAAAGTTAAAGAAATAAAAATATCGAAAGAATAACATAGAGATGAATAAATAAATAATGAATGACCAAAAAACATAGAGAGAGGGAGAATGGAGATAGAGAGACAACAAAAATATACCCACGTAAGCAATTTAAATAAATAATAAACAAATTCAAAAAGACTTAGGAGAAGAGGGCCATTGGATGAGTGTGGAGTTACCTCGACCAAGAAAACGTCTTAGGAGGAGAGGTCCATTGGATGAAGTGATCTACTCTAGATATTGCAAATAGAAGTGAATTTGGTTCATAAGATAAGTTTACTGGATCAATTTTGTAGGGTACAAGGTTGACCCATGCATTGCCATTGTATTGATGTGTATGAGGTAGATCATATGTGTTATACCTTTGTGTATTATGATCTTGCCCAAAATGAATAGAATACATGTGTTCTTGCTGCAATGAAACTTGATGAATATATCCTCTGATAAATCTCAAAACACAAACCTCAATCGTAGTGTCTACATGATTCTCTCCAAAATTCTCCTAAGGTCTCTTTAAGAGTCAAAATCTATTATTTATATGTTTCTAAAGATTTGGGTTGTCTTTGTTACACCTGCTCAAATATTTTATTATATCAAATTTGATTGAAATTAGACTTAGATGTCTATTGTTGATAGTAATTCACTTTATGATGTTTCAAACTAGGTTTTTATGAGTTTAATCTAAAGTTTATGGATTTCTTGATGTGATGTGTCTAGATGTTTATTGTGTCTTTTATGTTAGCCTCTATCTCCATGTGACAAATGAAATCAACTTCAAAGTTAAAATTAGTATATGATAAAGACTTTACTTTGAACTCATATCTTGGAGGGTTTGAAATTTCCATGGTTGGAGTTTCTTGAGCCAAGGGCTCATTGATGACATTGGAAAGTTCTTTTGTTGCCATGTGGACAAGAAAGCATTTGTAATTGGGATAAAAGGATTTCTTTGTTGCATGGTCCTTATTAAGTTATTGTTTGGTGTATTGATTTCTTGATGGATAGATGAGTGATGTGGACAACTGATTGATTTTTCCTTTATATCTATTTCACATCATCCCTATTCTTGATAACCTAATTTAATTCGCTTGCAAAATCACTTAAGGTAATTGAATTCTTCAATGATGTTATGGATGTCTTTTCACAAATGAAATACTCTCCCTTTTATATCTTAAATTTGAGGGAATCACACCTTTTCCCTTCAATAGTTACAATTCTTCATTATTGCATTTGGATACTAATGATCATTCAATTTTAGATAAGTTAATTTGTCCAAGAAGTATTTTGATAGACAACATTTTTAACACTTTCGTAATAAAGTAATCATAAACACACATGGTGTAATCTTGTTAAAGACACGTCCGACGTGAAGCAAGCAAACACATAGATACACGAAATACACAAAGTATAAATACACACAAGGCACGAAGCATGCACGTAAGTCATACGCACATGAATACACATAAGTCGCATCAATACACATAAGTCACAAAGTATACATGTAGGTCACAAAGTGTACACATGAATACATGTAAGTCACAAAGTATACCCATGAATAGACGTAAGTCGCAAAGTATACATGTAAGTTGCATGAATACACATAAATCATGAAGTATACACGTAAGTCACAAAGTATACTTACAAACAGATGAATACACATAAATCACAAGGTATACACATGAATATGCATAAGTCATGAAGTATACACTTGAATACTTGCAAGTCACAAAGTACATTCATGGATGCAAAGTATACACGTAAGTCACAAAGTATTCACATGAATACACATATGTTGAAAAGTATACACTTGAATACACGTAAGTCACAAAGTACATTCATGGATACATGTATGTCACAAAGTATTGTCATGAATACATGTAAGTCATGAAGTATATGAATACACGTAAGTCAAAAGTATTCACATGAGTACATGGGTCACAAAGTATACACATTGAAGGCACATGCATATAGCAATGCATTATTGGCCTATTTGAGAAGAAGGTCGAATAATTAATTCTAATTGAATGGCAGTTAAAGTAGGTATGTCCCGTAGGTTGGCAGGAACATGCTCTAATACCAATTGTAATGTCCCCTTTTGGGATAACCCTAATTCTTGCCCTAGAATCACAAGTTTAATGGAGTTAGGGTTACAACTTAACAATTAAATGCTTTAAGCTGGAAAAATCTTGGTTTAGGTCTTGCAATCATGTTAGATAATATTGAAATATAATTCATATGATCAAACATATATAATAAATGTCTTATCTATTTAAACCAAATACTTAACTATTTCAAATAATATAAACCACACAATATCCATAATGCACATTGGAAGTTGGATCATAATGGGACTTGGATGAGGAGCATGATAAGTCTGCCCGAAGCTATCCATACCAAGCCGAAGAGCAAATATACCATCCCTCTTGGCCCTCAAGTGGCACACACAATCATCCAACATGGGGTGGCGTACTTGGCGGACAAACTTGTATCTGCATTCCCTACCCTTGTTGCCTTATCCATCCTTCTTGTGATTGAAACTCCTCAAATTCATCTCAACAACCAATCCATGTAGAGGTTGGGGAAAAAGGCTACCATAGGAGGCTCGTATACATCCTCTCCGTAAGCCCAAGGGTGGATATCACCCCCTCGCTCCAGGTGGCAGACACACAGTCATCCACCATGGAGTGGTGTACCTAGGAAGAAGTCTAGTATCTACTCAACCTATTGGTATCTCCCGCACTCCTCATGGTTGCTTGATGAGTAAAATAAATACAAACTATGATAATAACAAGATATTTCATTACATACAATAATCATGATAGAGCATACCACAATAGTTATTAACACATGAGATGGCTATACAACAATAGTTGTAATAGTTATCGATTCTGTCCTCGAGTGGCAGATAACTCACTCAGGTTTGCCTCCTTGCCTTCTAATATTTAGAATCTATTTGATATTTTATTGTATATTTGCAATTAAGATTGATTGATGTATCTAATCTGCAGATTGTTTGAGTAGTGAATGTCTTTATGAAGATGATTGACGATTTAATATTTAGAAGATATTATCTTTGCTAAGTAATGTATTTTCTCCTCTCAATCCAATCGATGATCCTTGCATTTGAGACATCCTTCATTTTATACCCACAATGGGGCTGAAGGTCACACCTTTTCATTGTAATGTTTCCACCAAAAGTCATGTCCTCGGTAAATTGCTTAACAAATCCTTGGCTTCATTTAATCGCTTTGAGGGATAATTAATTCCATTAATATTATCCCTCTCAAATCATCAATCCTCTCTTAGATCGTTTGTTGCATTTGCAAGAGTGAATCGCTGATTTTCTTACATTAATAATAATGGTCTTATACTTTTATTTTACTATTTTAAAACAGGTTTATCATTTTTAAGGAGATCATTATGATCTCATGGAAGAGACATGACAAATATAAACTTACAAAATGTCAAATGTCAATGCATGGTTTTACCCAGGGTCCACCCCAAGGTGCATAGGCTAGACCCTTGGTGCAGCCATAGGCTATCTTGAACAGTATTTTGCCAATTCAATCAACTGTTCTACCAAACTCAACTTCTTAGGGTTATATAAATCTAACAAAAATAGTGTAAAACTTGCAATGGGTGTAGGAAACCATGGTGACAATAAAGTTCTCATATATACAAGCATGTTCACATAAGGCAGAATTCAAAGAGTGTATCCTCTTTCGTGAGCCTGCTACAAGAGATAACTTATCAGCTACACTAAGATTTCATATGAAAAACATCCAGATATATAACATCGAAGTTTTGTTCAAGAAAAATTTCGCCCGTTAAATATTCTTAAAAGTGACTGAATCAAGTGATATGTGGAAAATTTTGCAAGTTTTGGAGCTTTATATGCATGCAACTGTGTGTGTAGTGAGTACACCACTTTTTCATTTATTCATTCTTCACAGAGTTCAATAGTGACTTGTTCCATTAATTTTTTTAAACGATAGTCTACAAAAACTCATCACACTCAGTAAAAATTAATTGAACTAGTTAACAAAGATGGATACTTGATGAAAAAGAAATGAAAACAGTATTGGAAAAGCATTAATGAGACACTTACTGGGTCAAAGTTAGGCTGACTTATCCCTCTATTGGGTAATGTTTTCTTCACTTCTGCTATTAAAGTTGGTAAACTAGCTTTTGCTGCACAGACTTTTAATCCATGAATAAAATCTCTGGGAGGCAATCCATGTGATAGAGATTCTTTCACACTTTCCAAATGCATGTTTTCTTTCATCTGCTTCATTCAAAAAAAATTATATAAAGGTCTAGTAGTTTGAGTAATAAAAATCATCAGACACAACAAAAAGAGAAGACCAAATCCCATAATACAGAGAAGTAAGCTAGAAAGCATCCCAACAATTGGTTTTCACTTTTCGACATGAAAAATTTCATGTCCTAAATATAGGCTAAAGTTAAGCTAGACATTCCTTTTACGGAGTTGCGGAGATTCAAACTTTCATATCAAGATTTGGGAATAAACCCATGGGCTATGCTCAAAATCTAGACAACCCTGATTAAGACGTGGGGTTTGGCATACAAAACTAAAGATAAAGATTATCGCTCTTCCCATTCACCATAATTAAGATGTTGAGTTTCACATACAAAACTAAAGCACGGTTTATTAAGAGGTGTGTTGGATTTATGGTGGATGGGAAGGGCAATGTACTATTCCCTTTTTGACCTACAAACACTTAATTTTTGGTAGTTGACATGGATTGGGGTTGACTAGATTATGGCAGTTGTTAGATTTTGTTGATCTTCTAGTTTGTTAGCTAGTTTTAGTTGTGTCAATTATATAAAGCAATGCTAAATTGTCTATAGAATTACAAAGCTAAGGAGAGAAGTTCCTTATGGAAATTCAATAGTGTGTGACTTCATCTTCCAATGACTTAAATCTCAATTGCTTCTTGTGGTGATAGGTGTCTTGTCATGAAACCACTCTAGATGTTGTGCCCAATGGTTACTTGCATGTACTAAAATGTTGCATATATTTTGAGGTGTTGCACATGGGATTGGACCAAGATCTTGACTTGTCCCCTATGTGTAAGAACAAATGTAGGTGTAGATGTGATATGGAACTCAGTAAGAGTTTTCTTCCAAGTTGTATAGCATGATCCTTGGCATTGTGCAAGTGGTACATGATGAAAGGGTTGCACAAGAGTTGTAGGATGTCTTTTGTACTACACGATATGATTTATGGAGCTAGACAAGTTACACTTGAAGCAAGAATCTGTGCATAGGGACATGACATGGCATTTTGGGGCTGCACAAATGGTGCATGATTTAGGGAGTTGTGCACATTTTTGTGGCATGGTCCTTGGAATTATGTGGATGAGGCAAGATGTTAGGAACTTCATGCAAGGTTCATAGGGTTGCACAAGTGACCAAGGCAAGCATGCAAATCTGCGTTGTAGTGCACGGATGAAGGCACCTTGCTAATGTCCTATACCTCCAACTTGATGGATAGGCAATTGAACTACTCTATGTATTGTTGGACTAATTGGCCAATTGTTTAATGAAGATGGAGCCATTGTGCCAATAGCTCTTCTTTATAATTACGGAGATAAAACTGGGTCCAAATAGTTGCCTTAAAATCTATCCAAGTATCAATTTCTTGTTGGGTTGTCACCTCTAGAAGTTGAACATGAGATTACCACTAGGAGACAACTTGATTGTTCAAATGAACCTTCACTATTTGATTTGTTGGGGCTCTATGAGATGCGATGGCATCTTGAAATATGCCTCCAAATTGTGAATCTAAGCATTGAACTTTCCCCCATTGACTATAACATCAAAATGGGAACTGAATGTCTTGGAGTCCAACCTAAAAGCAAGTTGGGAATTTGTGCTGATTGAAGAATGGAGCTACTGGTCAATTGTTGTCCCATGAATTGTTGGAACATGCTAATCTTTGCTGCATAAGCAAAAGTCAAAATGCAGTTTTTCCTTTAGTCTTTGGTTGTGTAGCTTTTGAATGAGCAACTGAGCCAAATCAGGGTTTTGTGTGAAATGTGCGGGACAAGTTGAACTGTTCATCAAAAAGATTGATACAAATAAAATCTACCAAATTTATTATCAATAGGCTATAAGTAGTATTAGAACAACAACAATGAGAAATTAGAGTTAATTTTTGTGGTGGAAAATTGAATGCTGAAACAATATCAGAAGAAAATTGATTGCAGATTTTCATAGTAATTTTTTTTTTAAATAAGAAATTGTTTGGTCATTTAAAATAAAAAGAATGCCTCTCCCAATAATCTGAAGTTTAATAAATAGCCATATTGATGTGAATCTTGGCTTTAGAGAGACAACATAGACTATTGACTAGAAATACAGAATATTGGAAGCAAACAAAACAATCAGAAATTCAAAGGATCTAATTAGTAGCTGATGTGTTAGATATACACAAGTAATATGTTAAAGGTTGAGTAATCTGAAATTTGAAAACATGCAGAATATTTTAGACACAAGAAGGCCTAATCATTAGATGGTGTCCTGAATATACACAAGGATTATATCAAAGGCTGAGCAATCTGAAATTTGACATATGGGAAGGCCTGATTGTTAGATGGTGCCTTGGATATATGCAATGTGACCAAAATTTTTACAACATGCAGAAAATTTAAAATTTTAGATACAGAAAGGCCTGATTGTTAGGTGGTGTCCTGGATGTACACGAGTTTATCGATTGAGTAATCTAAAATTTGAAAACCCACAGAAGATTTTAGATGAGAAGGTCCGATCATTTGGGTTCTGTACTGATTGATATGAATATATTGCTAGTTGTGTTTCTCAGGGAATATTTGCATAAGGAAAATCTGTTCTAGAAGCAAAAAAATTGAGAATGTTATTGAATACTTTTAGCTGTATATGTACTTATATATATTTCTGCATTTCCATGGTTGAGTTTCATCATTGTCAGAGTTTATTTTGAGCCATTTCACATAATTAGTTGAATCATTTGCAGGAGATATTGTTGTTTGAAATACTTCATATTGTTAGAAATGTTGAGACATCTAGCTTCATTGATTGAGAGAGATTAGAGTTTATAGTGTGTACTTGCACATTGCTGTAATTTAGTACAACCGATTTTTCTTCATCAAGATCCTTTGATATTGTGTTGATACACCATATTATGACCTACATTATCGAATTGATTTTCAGACATGGTTATGGAATACATGCATAGGTTGGAAAATTCAGGATGAATATATGATTGATGCAGAGTTGTGATGGAGAGACCAAGATTGTTGGTGAAATTCCAAAGAGTGACAGCTGGTTTATATATATACAGATTATGGTACATTGAAATAAGTAATAATCAAGTTTTTCTGCCATGAGCAGCTTTCTGTGTGTCAATTTTGCCAGCTCTAAGTCACTGACTCACAGGTGTAGAGAGCACAGTGGTGATAGCTCAGGGATCTTTCAATATACCTTGATTGAATGATCAGACAGTTTGAGTTCTTAATGCGATTGGAGCACTTAGAGGAGATTCACCTCCCTTAGAGAGGCTTTTTATACAGACTCTTGACTAAGATAAAGCATGAGCAATCTGATATTGCAGAGATTGGTTGAGTTCATGGATGCTTATGACTTACAGTATAAGTAATCCACTATGACAGACTATGGTTTTCTCACTTGGAAAAGATAGAGAGTTAGTTTATAGTGGACAAAAATGGACTCATGATTAATCATCATGTTGTACTTAAGATTTGTAGCATTTTGAAGTTGACCTGCATTAAATACAATCGCAAAGTAGAGATAATGGACATGGATTTTTTGTAGAGTTTAGGACCCATGATCATCAATGTGAGATACCACATAGATTTGGAAATGATACCTCTTCAATTCATACCAGTTCTAATTGAGAATAATTGACTGCATATAGTTGATCCATGACAAGATTAAGGGAGTATTTTGGAATACTTTGTTGCATGTATCTAATTCTAAATTCCTAGTACTGAAGTCTGCATTTACCACCTTGTTAGAATACTTAAGTTTTTTAGTTTGTACTTAAATTGCCACTTTTGTTATGATTATTTGATGCCTAGGTCATTGTGCCCAATTATTCAGAGGTGGTTGTGATATTTAATATATTTATATGTGGAAGATAATAAATAAGGGGAGGTTTGTTGCATTGAAATTTCCCAATCCTGTGTGTATTTATCTTTCCTTTTTGTTCAGTATTTTAACAGTTGGAACTTGGAAGCACTATCACTCTATTGGCCTATATCTGTGCTCTAAAAATTAGAGTTGAGTGTATTTAATACCTATAAATCCGTGTACTCTAGCTACAATATACAAGTACACAAGTGAGGATTTAGTTAAAGAAAAGTATAGTATGAAGAAACAACATCAAGCTTCTTAATCAAACTGATTATAATCTTTGTGCATAGCATCATGGAAGATAACTATGCAACTTTCTTCAACCCAAACAAATTATACTTTAAGGCTTACTGGATTTCATTTTCAGTAATTTATACTCTATAAGTGGAATGTATATGGCAGCCAGCTATCCATCATAAGATCAGAGTAATTAACATCCTCGTATACATAATCCCCTGAAAATCGTCCAATAAACATTAGCAAAAGGGCTGCTATTTCAACCTTTGAAATACTTTGGTGATCATTAAAAACAGAGATCATTTTAACCTGATAATTATCATACAAGGAAAAGACAGTCCCTTAATATATCTTTGGTGAATGTCATGCTACTTTAGGAAAAATAGTGACAACTGGTTTACTTAGAGATTATGGTACATTGAAATAATTGATGATACAATTTTTCTACCATGAGCAGCTTTCTATGTGTCGATTTTGTGAGTTCTATGAGTCATTGACTCACAGGTATAGAGAGCACGGTCATGATAGCTCTAGCTTGATTGAGTGATCATAAATTTTGAGTTCTTAATGCGATTGGAGCACTTAAAGGAGATCGATCTCCCATAGAGAGGCTCTTTATACAGTCTCTTGACTAGGATAAAGCATGGATAATCTTATATTGCAGAGATTAGTTGAGTCCATTAATATTTATGATTTATAAGTAATCCACTATGAGAGTGTATGGTTTTCTCTCACTTGGAAAAGATAGAGAATTTGTTTACAGTGGACAATGCAGAAGCTACTAAGGTAAGAGATCTCTGCTACTTTCTCTAAATGACTACCTGCTTTCTGCAATTCATCCAAACGAATGTTAAATGAGTGAAGTTGGAATCTCTCTTTTTTGTTATGGATTTTCTCTATCAAAGACATCTTTTTCAAACTGGATTAAAATTTGTGGCTTAAAATTGGACTTCGAGTGGGTTTTTAAAATAGTCAAGCAAGGGATTTATTTGGTCTCTTTATAAAGATTCCTTAAATGGGGCTTTTGGTACTTATACTTGTCCCAGGAGACTTGCATTAAGTCTATGTTTGGACTGGTGAGACCACAATTAAAAACTCCATTTTAGTGTTGTTGAAAGCAGTAATCGCAATTGCAATTGCATCACTGATGTATGCAAATACGGAAGCAGGTGAGAAAATTCTCATTCACATCACTTGCAGTCTGAGAAGAGGGTCATGTAGAAGTTGTAATCTGCGACTGAATTTGAATTTTAAGATGTCTATTCGACCATGTGACATGAAAATGACAGCTTTCATCAATTTTTTGGACTAGCTTTGAGGTAGGCAATTTACATTCAAACCACCTAATGAACAATGAGATCCACTATTTTTAGTTATGGCTGGGACATCAACTATTCCATTTACATCATATGGTTGCAATTTGAGTGGCCAGAATTTTTTCCAAAGAGGTGGCGGCTTCTTCATTATGCACTGTGTTTAGACTTTGATTTCAATGAAGCAAAATAGAGTGGAAAGATCATTTTAGCCCTAGTTTCTTTCTAATGAGATAATCATAAATCAGGTATATGTGGACCTTGAAATGATGAATCAAGGTAAAGAGGGGGATAATTGCAGAATCATTCATGGGGTAGAGAGAACGTAAACCATCTAGGGTGACAAAAGACAACCAATAAGGCACTTCAGCAGCTACACAGACATGGTTCTTTACTTTTGATCCGATCGGGTTCTCCACTTTGAATCTGGCCTCCACATTGATCTGGTTCACCGCCTTCAATCTGCTTCTCCATTTTAAATGCCAAACCAGACAACTAGAGCAGTAGCAGCATATCCTCATCAGCAACATGTGACTTTCTTTTGCAGTGGAATCGTTTGAATATTTGATTAATATCATAGTGGGAGAGCCTTAATTGAGTTAAAAAAAAACATTCAAGATACTGATATCCATATTTTGCCTAAAGTGGGAGACACACATGATGGTCTTTGAAGCTAGAAAATATCAAGCTTCTAACAGATGGGGCTACTTGTTTGCTACGCAGTTGAGAGGATACAATTTGCATTGATTGTAAGAATCATGCAACAGAGTCTAGAGAATATAATTTGCATTGCTTGAGAGAATCAAGCAGAACTTATACAACACACCTACATTCCTGGTGTAGGTGTATAATTGTGAAATTTGAATGAACCATATTCCAAGGGAGCAAAGATATCCACAAAGAGGGTTAAACATATCCACAGGTGAGTTAGGCAAAGGAAATAAAGACTGTCTTAATATGTTACGTTGAGCTGTGGTCAAGATCTCAGGATTCCGAGCTGTACCCTGGTCTGGTCATGATTTGTACATCTATGAAGTCTTTCTGTGTTTTGATGTTTGTACATATGGGCTGTGTTCCAAGCATAAGTAAAATAACTTGTTTGTATTTGTCAAAAGAAGGTCAGACTAGCTAGATAGGAGTAATTTTGAAATTTATGTCCAGACTAGGTTGCTATACTGTATTTATGGACTATATAATCGCCTTGTAGTTATAATGCCAAGGTTCTGGAAGTTTTAGCTATTCCAATACTCTGGAAGCATAAATAAATTATGTTGTCATCTCTGCTACTACCATCAAATTGGAAAATCATATTCTGTTGTATGTAAGGAATCCCATAGGCAATTTTTTGTGTCTGCCAGAAATAGAATGCAGGCATTTTCTGGACAATTGAAACACAAAAACCTATGTCATTGAGGAAAGCTCTGTAGCCTCTGTTTTCTTTTTTAAATTTAACGGGAGAGGAAACAGTTTAAACCCTGAATACCATAGAAACTTAATAGATCAGTCTTTTCTTAGTCTTTTGAAAACAAAAACAAAGAAAAAGTCAAGTTGAATGGGTAGAAAAATAACCTAAATATTCATCAAAGGGAATAGACTAAATTGATATATTATAGGGGCTTTCATGTGCTAATTGCTAGAACTAGAGGAGAAGTAATGGAAAAATAGAGGGTGCCTGGGTTTACATCGCCAAGACACACGTAAGAAAGAAGATAAACAATTGCATCCAACTATGGATGACATAATTTACCAATTAGCATTGAAAGAAAGAAGATACCACTGTATAAAACTAAAATTAAAAAAAATCAAAAGCGTTGATGTAGAAGCTTGCCTGTGGAACCTCTTAGCCCTTTTTCCAAACAATCTCCTCCAATATATTAGAAGTAGAACTCCCTTCATCCCCACCGCGAGAAGCAAACTTCTAATGCCAACCCCCTGGACAAAGCCCACTATGAACAACGAGTAAAACAAAGCAACCCAACACAATGCAGAATCCCCTGAAATGACGAGGAAAACATACATAAAGCATCTTATTCTACCTGTTGTGCAGACGAAAGCGGTATGTCTGTTGTTGTCACTGGTGTTCCATATCAATGCTTTGCTCAAAAAAAAGTTGGAGCTCAATCTTGTGTATCCCAAAATATGATGCTGAGTTGTTGGAAATGGCCTGCGACGGTCCTTGTGTGGGCTGGGAAAGGAAACCCACATGCCAGAGTTTCCATTATCTTTTGTCTTCTTACAACTCTAAACGACGCAATCCCTCACTGTATCCAAAAGCCTAAAGCCTATACTGCTTTCTTGCGGCTGGTATGCCTTCAATGTATCCAGCTGGTGCAAACTTAGGATCGTGGGGTCATCCACCTTCATCACCGGGAGAAAATGGAATGGGTTTGGGAATGGCAATGTATATTATAGGCCTCCTTCTGGGCTTCCTCATTCACCACAACCACCCGTGCCTTTCCACCAACACCCAAGCGTGCCATCTCCGTTAACACAACAAGAACAAGTTCAGCAGACTACCGTAAATTTGTCTTCATCCATGCCTGCTTCATTGGCATTCAATAGTCCTTTACAGCAGCCTGTCAATATTTTGTCTGATTCCCCTGTCTCTTCAGTTTTCTCAACCTTCATGCCTGTGGAGACAACTACGCCAAGTACAACAACAATGGACTCTGGATCAAGATTGTAACTATCTGAATTACAACAGCCTCTTCGAAACAAGAAGTTAGTGTTGTTTTGATCCCAGCCTCAAATAAGCCTCGTATACTGCTTTTTTTTTAAACGGTAAAACAAATCTCTACCTATTTTAAGAACTGTTTTTTCTCGTCCCATTCTTGAAAACACGCCATAATATTTTACATGAGGATACCATAAATATGATTGAATTCAATCTTACTCTGGGATATGTTATAAATTATAAAATATATGAATTATAATTTATTTTAAAAAATATTTATAACATTATATTTCAACATAAATTGTAATATATTATTTTAATTTAACATTTATCTTTTGTTTATTTCATTGACTTTGTGATTTTGGATTGATCTTTGTCTTTTTAAAATTCAAATTCAAAATTTGTCCAATTCATCATCTTTATTTTCTTGCCTTGCAAAATTTGGTCAATTCATCCCCTTTATTTTCTTGCCTTGCAATATTTGATACAATGTACTACTATTTAAAGACATTTAATTACATTTGTTTCATATCCACACACATTTGAGCATCCTATCTCATTTCAAAGCATCGAAGGAGCTATCATTAGCCAAACATTTGGATTTGGTGCGTTAAAAGGAGTAGCAATATTTTTGGGTAGGTTCCATACACTTTGCAATCTTGATGTTTCTAATTACAACTATGACAACTTGTAAGGTGTGAGTAGTCAAAAAGGAAAGAGCATGAGAATTTGGAGAGAATCATGCAGTAGTTATGGAAATGTTAGGATAACACTACTTAGCTAACTAAGCTTGATTTGGGTGTTGAAATTTACATATGGAGATGGATGTCTAAATTATTTAGTAATTTACAACATATGATTTTTTTTGTACACTCATATATATAGAGTGTTAGGGTTGGAAATATTATCATAATATTTTATGGGTACATATATATTGCCAAAATATCTCTAACACTATATTGACTCATATGGTCTTCTACGGAACCTGATTATATTCCTAATTTGGAGGTCCTACCAATTGACCTCATGTACTACACAAATGTATGCAAAAAAGTACACCAAAATATTGCCTAGTGATTTTATTATAATATATATGTGAACTATATATATAATGAAATAACATATATAATAATTATATTTACTATATTATATTTATTAAATAAAAGAATTACATATAATATATGTTTAATCTTAATTTATGCTATTTAATTATATAATATATCTTTTATATTGATTATTATATAAAATTAATAAAAAATATAAAATTAATGTGTAAAATATTTTTTACATATATTATTATTTAAATTAATTTATAAGAAATGAAACAATTTAATTTATTTGTGTGAGAGAGAGGGGTATTATACCATCCACTAAAGTTCAAATTAAATTTTGAAACTAAATTGTTATTTAAATTAAATATATGTATATTTATTATTACATAGCATATTTACATTTAACCTAATATTAATTATTATATATTTTAAAAATATTATTATATAACAAAATTATATATTTATGTTAACTATATTATATATATAATATTTATATATTTATTATTTAGATTATAAATAAATATTTATTATATTATATTTAATAATATAAATTAGATATATGATACATAAAAGAGAAGACAAATTTAAAATATATAGAGAGAGAGAGATTAAGAAAGAGGGAGGAGGATAAAAAAAGAAAAAGGAAGATAGAGAACATGAGAGAGAGGGGATGGGAGACAAATATAATGAAACAAAGAGAGATAAAGAGAGAGATGGAGAGAGAATGAAAGAGACAAAGATAAGAGAAAGATAGAGATAGAGGAGAGGAGAAAGGAAATAATCTTATCTCTCTTCGTCCTTTACCTATCTCTCTCCCTCCTCTACCTATCTATCTCCATTTCTCTCCCTCCCTCACTCTATCTCCCCCTCTCTCTATCTCTCTAAATCTCTCCCTTCCTCACTCCCTCCCTATCTCAGCTATTTATCTCTTTGTCTCTACTTCTCTCCCTCACTATCTTGGCTATCTCTCTCTATATCCACCTCTCTCCCTTTTTATTATCATATCTCTAACTCTCTCTCTTCCTATATATCTCTATCTCTCACTCCCTCTATCTCCCCTATCTATTTCCTTCTCTCTATCTAGTCTCCCACTTTCCATCTCCAATTATTTATTTCTAATTATCTTTGTCCATATGCCTCTTTAACTGACTCCCTCACTTTATCTCTCTACCTATTTCACTCCCTCTTCCCCTCTCCCTCTATCCTGACACATGTCTCCCTCTCTCTCTATACATCCATCTATCTCCCTCTCTCTCCCTCTCTCCCTCTATCCTGACACATGTCTCCCTCTCTCTCTATACATCCATCTCTCTCCCTCTCTCCTGACACATGTCTCCCTCTCTCTCTATACATCCATCTCTCTCCCTCTCTATCCCTCTCTCTACCCATCAATCTCTCCATATTTCCTTTTTCATCTTTCCATCTCTCTCCACCCCTATATCTTTCCCTCTATCTCTCTCTCAAGTTATATCACTTCCTACCTCTCTCTACCTCTCTCTATATCTCTCTACCCTTATACCTTTATCTTACTATCTCTCCCTCTGTCTCCCTCTCCATATATTTATCTCTTCCATCTCCATCTCTATCTCTATCTTCCTCTCTATCTCTATCTCTTCACCCCCTCTCTCTCGCTCTTCCACACCTCTTCAACATACTCATTGCACACCAAGGTGTGATTGCTAGTTATATGATATTTCTTAATTCATTATATATATATATGATTTTTTTTTACAAAAATAAAATATAATCATTTGTGTTTTATTGTTTATAAACATGATTATGTTATTTACTTTATTTCTATTAAAATTTTATATAACTAGCAATTGCACCTTGGTGTGCAATGGGTACACCGAAAAAGAATGGAAGGTCAATTAGGGAAATTTTTTGGTCTATTTTTTACACAAATTTTTGTATTATGCATGATGTCAATTGGTAGGCCATTTATAAAATGATGTTGTTTGTGAAACAAAGGTCTCAATGGAGAAGTGGTAGCTTCAAATCAATTATGCATCTACTTATAGGGATCCGAATACAACTAAAACAAAACCTTTGAATCAAGAAGATAATAAGGCTTCATTACCAATATGCTCATGTTATGTTTGCAATAGGGAGAGAGGGAGAGAGAGGGAGATATGGGGATACAAAGAGGGAAAGATAGATGGGAGAGAGAGAGAGAGAGGTAAGGAGATAGATATAGATATGGAGATAGAAATGGAGATGGAGATGGAGGAGAGGGATATGGAGAGATAAAGAGAGAGGACAAAGGGATCGATAGAAATGGAAGAGATAAATATCTAGAGAGGGAGGGAGAGGGAGAGGGAGAAATATAAAGATAGAGATAGGAAGTGATATATAGATAGGGGTAGAGAGGGAAAGATATAGGGGTAGAGAGATGTTTAGATAATGAGATAGAGATAAAGGGAGATATGTAAGAATTTAAATATGGAGAGATAGAGATAAAACTAGAAATAGGGAGGGAGAAACAACGAGTGTGTGTGTGTATGAGTAAGAGAGATATAGAGGGAAATAGAGAGGGAGATAGATATGTATAAATAGATAGAGAGGGAGGGATATGGAGGGAGAAAAAGAGAGATCTAAGAGAGTAGAGAGATATAGAAAGAGGAAGTGATAGTGAGAGGAAGAGAGGGAGAGATAGGGATATAAAGAAGAGATATAGAGATATATATATATCTTGGGAAAGATAGAGAGAGTGAGAGAGAAATAGATAGAGACAAAGAAAAAGAGAGATAAATATATAAAGGGAGAGATGGAAGGAGAGAGGAAGAGGGAGAGGGAGAGATAGAGATAGAATAAGTGAGACAATGAAAGAGGGGGGATGGAGAGAGAAATATAAAGATATAGGAAGTGATATATAGAGAGAGGTAGAGAGGGATATATATATAAAGAGAGAGTAGGAGAGATGGAGTAAATAAGACAGAGATAGAGATAATGAGATATAAATAGAGAGGGAGAGGGATAGATGGGAAGATAGAAATAGAGGGGGTAAGAGTGAGAGATAAATGAGGTGATATAGATAATTAACAGAGAGAGGGAGAGAGTTAGAGATAGGGAGGAAAAAACAATAAGTGTGTGTGAGAGGGTGAAAGAGATATAGAGATAGAGATAGGGAAGGAGAAATGAGTGTGTGTGTGTGTGTGTGTCTAAGTGAGGGAGATATTGAGATAGATATAGAGAGGGAGAGATAAATATAAATAGATAGGGAGGGAGGGAGAGAGGGGGTAAATAGAGAGAGGATAGAGAGAGAGGGAGAGATATAGAGAGATATATATAGTGGGAAAGATAGAGGGGAAAGAGAGAAAGAGATGTAAGGATCTAGGTAAGGATATAGGGATAGGGAGAGATATAGAGAGGAAGATAGAGATGGAAATGGAGAGAGAGAGGGAGAGAGAGAAATAGAGATAGAAAGAGGGGGAGACAAAGAGAGAGGGAGAGAGTGAGAGACAAAGGGATAGAAAGAGATGAGAAATTATATAGAGAGAGGTAGAGAGAGGGATATATATAGAGAGAGAGAGAGAGGTAGGGAGAGGTACATATGGGGAGATAGATATGGGAAGGGAAAGAGAATGAGATCTCTTTATATCTCTGTCTCCCTCTCTATCTTTATATTTTTAATTATATCTCAATATCTCTCTTTTGTCTCTATATTTATCTTCCCTTATCTCTTCCTCTCATTTCTTCTCTCTATTTGTTTCTCTCTCTCACACACAATCTCCTAACCTTCCTCCCCCATTTATTTCTCCTTATATACTTCTCTCCATCTCACTCTCTCTCTCCATATCTACCTCTCCCTCTCTCTTAATCTCTCAACCTTCCTCGCCCCTTATATCTCTCCTTATATACTTCTCTCTATATCACTCTCTCTCCATATCTACCTTTCCCTCTCTCTCAATCTCCCAACCTTCCTCCTTCCCTCTTTGTTTCTCTCTCTATCTCTCTCTCCATCTCTACCTCTCCCTCCCTCCTTTCCTCTCTCTCCCTCTCTCAATCTCCCAACCTTACACTTAGCCCTATACCCTCAAACCTCATCCCTATACATTAAACTCTAAACCCTACACCCTCAACCTTATACCATATACTTAAACCCTACACTCTCAACCCTCAACCCTATACACTAAACCCTATACCTTATAAACTTAACCTTATACCCTCAACTCCCAACCCTATACTTAAATCCTAAACCCTAAATCATACACCCTCAACCCTCATCCTTATACCCTATACTTAAACCCTCAACCCTCAACCCTCATCCCTATACCCTATAACCTCAACCTTATACCCTAAACTCTAAACATTATCCCTTAACCATATACTTAAACCCTTAACTCTATACCTTATACCCTCAACCCTCAACCCCAAACCCTCAACCCTATACCCTAAACCATACACCCTCAAACCTCAACCCCATACTTAAACCCTCAACCACCAACCCTATACCCTAAACCATACACCCTCAAACCTCATCCATATACCCTTAACCCTCAAACCTCAACCCTATACTTAAACCCTAAACCATACATTCAACCTTGCACCCTAAAACCAATACCCTCATCCCTATGCCCTATACCCTCAACCTTATACCCTAAACCCTAAAAATTATACCTTGACCCTATATTTAAACCCTAAACCCTACACTCTCAACCCTTAACCCTATACCCAATATACTAAACCCTAATCCATGTACCCTATACATCTAACCTTATACCGTCAACCATAAACCCTCAACCCTAAACCCTATACTTGAACTCCAAACCCTACATTCAACCTTGTACCCTAAACCTTAAACACTCAACCCTATACCATAAACCATACACCCTCAACCCTAATCCCTATACCCTATACCCTTAACCCTCAAACCTCAACCCTATAATTAAACCCTTAACCCTATATTGATAAACCCTATTCCCTATACCCTGCACACTTAACCCTATATCCTCAACCCTATACCTTAAACCCTACACCCTCAACCCTCATCCCTATACCCTATACCCTCAACCTTATACCCTAAACCTTGAACATTTCCCTCAACCCTATACTTAAATCCTAAACCCTACACTCTCAACCCTTAACCCTATACCTTATACCCTAAACACTATACCTAATATCTTAAACCCTAATCCATAAACCCTATACACTTAACCTTATACCTCAACCCTATACTAAAACCCTAAACCCTACATTCAACCTTGTACCCTCAACCCTCAAACCTAAACTTAATACCTTCAACCATATACCCTATATGCTAAACCCTAATCTCTATACCCTAGTGCACTTAACCCAATACCCTCAACCCTATACCTTAAATCCTAAACCCTACACACTCAACCCTCATCCCTATACCCTATACCCTAAACACTAAACATTATCCCTCAACCCTCAACCCTCAACCCTATAATTAAACCCTAAACCCTACATTCAACCTTGTACCCTTAACCTTAAACCTAATGCCCTCAACCCTATACCCAATATCCTAAACCCTATACCCTTAACCTTGAACACTATCACTCAACCCCTCTACCTTATACCTTAAAACCTACACCCTCAACCCTCAACCTTATACCTGATATCCTAAACCCTAATCCTTTTACCCTATACACTTAACCTTATACCCTTAACCTTGAACACTATCCCTCAAACCTCAACCCTATACCCTCAACCATCATAGGGGGAGAGAGAAAGATGGGGGAGAGAGAGAGAGAGAGAGAGAGAGAGAGAGAGAGAGAGAGAGAGAGAGAGAGAGAGAGAGAGAGAGAGAGGAGGTAGGTAGAGAGAGGGAAAGGGGAGATAAAGATAAGTAGAGAGGGAAGGAGAGGTAGAGAGAGAGGGAGGTGATATAGATAGGAGATAGCATGAGAGAAAGAGGGAAGAGGAGGATAGAGTGAGTGAGAGAGAGAGGTAGGTAGAGGGAGGGAGAGAAGTGATAGAGAATAGAGAGGGAAATAGATAGGGAGGAAGACACATGTGAGATAGAGATAGAGTGATGGAGGGAGAGGTATGAAGAGATAAGGAGAGGGGAGATAAAGATAAGTAGAGAGGAAAGGATAGGTAGAGAGAGAGTGATGGAGGGAGAGGTATGTAGAGATAGGGAGAGGGGAGATAAAGATAAGTAGAGAGGAAATGAGAGGTAGAGAGAGAGGATAGATAGAGAGAAGTAGAGAGGGGAGGGAGGTAGGGAGAGGTAGGGAGGAGATAGAGGTGAGTGTGTGTGTGTGTGTTTGTGTGTGTGTGTGTGTGTGTGTGTGTGTGTGAGAGAGAGAGAGAGAGAGAGAGAGAGAGAGAGAGAGAGAGAGAGAGAGAGAGAGAGAGAGAGAGAGAGAGAGAGAGAGAGAGAGAGAGGTAGGGAGGGAGACATAGGTGAGATAGAGAGGGATGGAGAGAGTGATAGAGGAAGAGGGGAGATAAAGACATGTAGAGAGGGAAGGAGAGAGGAGAGATAGAGAGAAGTAAAGAGGGGCGGGATGGAGGGAGAGGTAGGGAGGAAGATAGAGTTGTGTGTGTGTGTGTGTGTGTGTGTTAGAGAGAGAGAGAGAGAGAGAGAGAGAGAGAGAGAGAGAGAATGAGAGGGAGGGAGAGAGAGAATGGCGAGATAGAGAGGATAGAGGGAGAGAGAAAGGGGGGAAGAGAGGGAGGGAGGGAGAGGAGAATACAGAGTAGAGAGTGAAATGGGTAGGGAGGGAGATATAGGTGAGATAGAGAGAGAGTCATGGAGGGAGAGGTAGGTAAAGAGATGGAGAGGGGAGATAAAGATAAGTATAGAGGAAAGGAGAGGTAGAGAGGGAGGAGATATAGAGAGAATTAGAGGGGAGGGAGGGAGTCAGGGAGGGAGGTAGGGAGGAGATAGAGGTGTGTGTGTGTGTGAGAGAGAGAGAGATGGGAGAGAGGGGGGAAGGGAGAGAGAGAGAGAGAGAGGAGAGAGAGAGTAGAGAGGGAAAGAGAGAAAAAGATTATTCAACTTTGACTACTAAAATTTGACATTTTGATTACTAAAATTTGGCTATTTAAAAAGTTATAAGATCTTCCAAAAACTATAATTTTTATTATAACTCCTAGAGATCTAAAACCACTCTCAAACATCCTGAAACTATATACATTAAATATAACTTAAAGTATAAGAAAGTAAATATCCATATGTATATGTAAATTTTTATTTCATGTATATAGTTTCCCTAAAAGATAAAGAAATGTTAGGAAAATTAAAAGTGTGGAACAAACTCTCCTAATGTCAAACCTTAGAGAAGAATGTAGATATGCCTTTAGTTTCATAATTTCAGTTCATTAAGATGCACATGAGAGAAATATCGAAACAAAGAAATATACACACACACAATTGACACCAGATTTATGTGGGAAAACCCTTAAGGGTGAAAAACCCACCACACCAAACAAAAATCTCTTGTATTACAGTAATTGAATTACATACAAGTTACAAAATCTCCTTTTAGATAATCAATATTACAACAAAAAAATTAACTCCCATTGATCATTCGATAATCCAACCATCGAACCCATCCACAATTACCGTATGTTGCAATGTATAGCAACAACCATAATCGTTTCGTTCTCTGTACATACGGTTCAGTTCAGTTTCCTCTGTTGAGCAACTGTCAAACTTCCCAGTCTTCAAACAACCATCTCCAAGTCAGCAATCGTCCTCCACTGTTCGACGTACACCTCAACAGTCAACCAAGTTCGCACTTGTTCACCCACAGTCTTACTACCGCTAGACATTCAAAAGGATCTCATGGGCTGGCGGTATACCGTGCTACCACTTGGCTCTGAGAAGGATTTTGCGGTATGGCGGTAACTGCACTACCGCTAGATAGAAAGAAGAGTCTTGTGGTATGGCGGTAACCGCACTACCGCACCTCAGTGAGAAGGTACCCATGGTATGGCGGTAGCACTGCACTACTACACCTCTCTCACAATCATCCAACAGTCCAATGGTACAAGCATGAACTTAACAATTATGAAATCTTTGCTAATTGGAGACTTTTACAGGATATTCCAGTGAGTTTGAGACAAAAATTCTCAATAATCTCCCACTTGACAAAGAACTCACTGATCCCTCTAGAGCATTCAAAAACTACTTAGATTCATGGGCCCCAAGGCCCATCAAACTAGCACACCACCTATAGTTTTTTGTGCTCACTGGTTTCGTTAATGCATCTTCAACATTTTCCATAGTATTCACCTTTTCCAAACAAAACTTTCCATCCTCCACCATATCACGTACAAAATGATACTACACATCAATATGTTTCATCCTGGCATGGAAAGTAGGATTTTTTCGATGGACAAATAGCACTCTGACTGTCACAGTAGATTGTAATCGTCCTTGCATCAAACCCAATGTTAGAACACAAATGTTTTAACTAGATTGCTTCCTTATAGGCGTGTGTAGCTACCATGTATTCTACCTCTGTAGTGCACAAAACAACTACAACCTACCGCTTGCTCATCCAACTAACTGCACCACCATTCACTATGAAAATATATCCACCGGTGGATTTTCAACTATCAATGTCCCCTACCTAATCATAATCTACATACCCACGAATGCTGAGAGTCCTCTGTGATTCAACCAAATTTCCATGGTAACACAAAACATATTCTGAAGTGCCCTTCAGATATCTAAACACTCTTTTCACAACATCTCAATGTGTCCTTCCTGGATTTTCCATAAACCGACTAAGTACTCCCACTGCTTGGGCAATGTCAGGCCTTGTATAGACCATTGCATACATTAAATTTCCAACTACACTTGCATAAGGCACCTTGGTCATATCCTCCATCTCAGTAGGAGATTTTGGACAATCTTCAACAGATAGCTTCATTCCTTGCAAAACTGGAACAACTAGCTGCTTGCAATCAGTCATACAAAATATCTCTAGAACAGTGTTAATATACTTGCTCTGGCTGAGCCAAAGTTTTCTACTCTTTCTGTCCCTAGTTATTTCCATTCCCAGAAATACCTTGTTGCACCAAGATTCTTCATTTTGAACTTTGTAGACAACTAAGATTTTAGACCAGAAATCATAGACTTACTATTGCCTATGAACAACATATCATCAACATAGAGTGCAATAATAAGAAGCCGATCATTTTTAGTTTTTAAGTACACACAATGATTTGATTTCGATCTTACAAAACCCAGTAACAAAAAAAATGTGTCAAACTTATGTTACCACATTCTAGGAGATTGTTTTAAACCATACAGAGATTTTTTCAACTTGCAAACCAGATTTTATTTACCTATTTTCACAAAGTACTCTGACTGAGACATATAAAAATTTCTTCTTCAAGATCATCGTGAAGAAATTTTGTCTTCACATCCATCTGCTCAATCTCCCAGTCATATGCTACTGCAAGTGATAAAAGAAATCTGATAGATGTCAGCTTTGCTACTGGAGAAATTTTTTTCCCATAATCAATTCCCTCTACCTGGGAATATCCTTTCGCAACCAACCTCACTTTATATTTTTCAACACAACCATCTAGACCAATTTTATTTTTAAATACCCACTTGCAACCCACATGCTTTCTACCTTCAGGCAATGGAACCAGATCCCAAGTGTCATTTTTCTTTAAAGATGCCATTTCTTCATTCATGGCTTCCAACCGGGAATTTGAATATTTTTCAGTTGCCTCTTTTACAATCCTAGGCTCATTTGTGTTAGTAATCAAAGGATAGGCACAACTAAAATCCAACATAGAGAATCCAAACCTATCAGGTTGATTCTTCTCACGTGTAGACCTCCTCACAGGCTGAGGCTGAGGTTGCGGTTCTTCTTCTTGTTTAGAACTCTCAGAGCTGCTTGAACTCTCCTTAGTTTCAGATACACAATCAATGTGTTGTTCCTCTTTTTTAGGAGTTAGAGGTATTTCGACAACATCATTTTTCTCTTTATTTTCTTTCATCCTTGATTGCAAATCCATTGAAGAAAGTTTCAGCTCCCGAAAGATTACACTTCTATTGCATACAACCTTCTCAGTCACATGATTCCAAAGCTTGTATCCTTTCACACCAATGCCATAGTTGAAATGAAGATACATTTAACAACTTTGTTCTCCAATTTAGATCTCTTCACATCCGAAACATAAACATATGCTTCGCAGCCAAAGACACAAATATGTCTCAGAGAGGGCTTCTTACCAGACCAAGCTTCCATAGGCGTTTTGTCAACAAGTGCTGACGAAGGAGGCCGATTTAACAAATAACATGATGTAGCCACAACCTCAGCCCAGAACTTCTGCTCCAGACTAGCATTACTCAACATACTTCTTTTCTTCTCCATCAACATCCTGTTCAACCTTTCAGCAACTCCATTTTGCTACGAGTGTAAGGTGTAGTTTTATGCCTTTTAATCCCATGGTCTTTGCAATACCTTTCAAACTCATTAGAACAAAACTCGCCGCCACTATTAGTCCTTAAACACTTTATTTTTCTTCCAGTCTGTTTTTCCACAAGGTTTTTAAATTCCTTAAAATGACTGAACACTTCTGATTTACTTTTTTTAAAATACACAAATTCCCTCCTCGAATAATCATCAATAAAAGAAACATAATATTTAGATTTTGATAATGAAGGTACATCGCTGGACCAAAAACATCAGAGTGAATATAATCCAAAACACCAGAAGATTTGTGAGGACTCAAGTAAAATGAAACACGATGATGTGTACCATATATACAATGTTCACAAAATTCAAATTCCAAGTTACAATTGAATCAAGCCCCTCAACCAGATTTTTATTTTTCAAGGCTTTTAAACCTTTTTCACCAATGTGACCGAGCCTTTGATGCCAGAGCATAGTCTTCTATATTGGAAGTCTAAATTTTGAAGAGTTTTCCCCAATAGGAACATTTTCTTTCTCCTCTTTAAGCACAACCTTTTGTGACTTTGCAAAGACACTATTACATTGAACTGTCAATGCGTCCAGCTTGCACAGAGTACCAATTTGAGCACCCCTATCTAGCACCATCGAGCCTCTAGTCATTTTGTAGCCATTGTCTGAGAACGAGACATGCAGTCTGACATCATTCAACTTGCTTAGAAAAAGTAAATTTCGAGCCAGACCTGGTATATGCATTACGCCATCAATTCCCTTAATTATTCCATCAGGAAACTGAATTCTGACTCTTCCAAGACTAACAATTTCGAGAGATGAATTGCTTGCCAAATACACCTTTCCACCATCATATTTTTCATACTTTGTGAACTAGTTTCTATGAGATGTCATGTGGAAAGATTCTCCAGAATCAATCAACCAGACATCATCAGATTCCCAGGTTGCCAAGGCAGTAATGAAGGCACCTGCATCGCTCTAAGGAGAATCATTGTCAGAAGAATTTTTCTTCTTCTTCTTTTTCTCCTCTTTGCAATCCTTTCAGACATGACCAGGCTGCTCACAATTCCAGCACTTCACCTTGGACTTTTTGCTAGGAGACTTTGATCTCCCTTTTGACTTTGACTTGGACTTTGTATCCTGCTTCTTGCCTTTTTCTTTCTACCTGCCTCGAACAACAAGAACCTCCTTCGCCATCTCAGAAGATTTCCTTCTCATCTCTTCTGATAACAAAGAAACAACCACATCTTCCATCTTGAAAGTGGTTGTCGTGCTCCCAATCCCCATCACCAAGTGATCCCAAGAATACGACAAAGAACATAACAATAGCATACAATGATCTTTATCATCAATCTTCACACCCACAAATGCTAATTGAGCAATCAACATGCTAAAACAATTCAAGTGATCAGGAGTGAATGCTCTTTCCTACATTTTCAAAGAGTACAACTTCTTCCTTAAGAACTTATTCACCAAGGACTTTCCTTGATAAATATCTCCCAGTATTTTCCATAAAGAAGATGCGGTCTTCTCTTCATGAACATTTAGAAGAACAAAGTCTACCAAACAAAGCCTTATCAGCCCCTTTGATTTTCAATCCGCCAATTCCCATTGTTCTTGCTTCATGCCTGGAGGTTTAGTTCCAAACACAGCAACCCAAAAATCATGATTAACCAATAGATCCTCCATTTTGAGTTTCCACAACTCAAAATTGCTTCCATTGAGTTTCTCAATTAGGATTGACACAAAAAATCCAACCTACCCACAAGGATAACACCACTGGTCAGGCTTTGATACCACTTCTTAGGAAAATTAAAGGTGCAGAACAAAATCTCCTAATATCAAACCTCAGAGAAGAATGCAGACATGTCTTTAGTTTTGTAATTTCAGTTCATTAAGATGCACATGAGAGAAATATCATAACAGAGAAATATACACACACACAATTGAACACCAGATTTACGTGGAAAAACCCTTATGGGTGAAAAACCCACCACACCAAAGAAAAATCTCTTGTATTACAGTAATTGAATTACATACAAGTTACAAACTCTCCTTTCAGATAATCAATCTTACAACAACAACATTAACTCCCACTAATCATTTGATCATCCAACCATCGAACCCATCCACAGTTACCGTACGTTGCAATGTATAACAACCATAATCGATTTGTTCTCTGTACAAATGGTTTAGTTCATTTTCCTCTGTTGAGCAACTGTTGAAATTCCTAGTCTTCGAACGACCATCTCCAAGTTAGCAATCGTCCTCCACTGTTTGGTGTACACCTCACTAGTCAACCAAGTTCGCATTCGTTCACCCAAGGTCTTACTACCGCACTATCGCTAGACAAGATGAAGACTCCCGCGGTATGGCGGTATACACTGCACTACCGCTAGACATTCAAAAGGATCCCGCGGGGTGGTGATATACCGCGCTACCGATTGGCTCTAAGAAGGCTTCCATGGTATGGCGGTAACCGCATTACCGCTAGACAATAAGAAGAGTCCCGCGGTATGGCGGTAACCACACTACCACACCTCAGTGAGAAGGTGCCTGCGGTATGGTGGTAGCACCGCACTACCACACCTCTCTCACAGTCATCTAGCGATACAACGGTACAAGCATGAACTTAACACTTATGAACTCTTTGCTAATTGGAGAATTTTACAGGGATATTCCAATGAGTTTGAGACACAAATTCTCAACAGGAAAATCTAAAGAGAGAGAAAAAGAGAAGGAATTTTTTTTAATACATACCATAACATACTTGCATTTTGTCAATGCATTCAAATACCATGAGCATGTTATAACACACTTGCATTTTATCCCGCCTTTCCAACACCCAAAAATGTGTTTTTACATATTCTACAAAATTTCACATAATCTCATTCGTGTTAATCATCAAGTTTGCATGTGTTTCAAGGTTGAGTAAAACAAACACTTGGGTAATGTTGAGATCTCTCTATCTATTTAACAATGTAATTTTTTTTCACATTTTGACTATCTTAAGGCTTTCATTTTTATTTTTTTTGTTGTTGTATCCATTTTTTTTATCAAAAACCAACATTTGGTATTTTTTACTTTATTTTTTATCCGTTTGTTGAAAATTCAAATAAATTACATTTTTATAAACTAGACTCGGATCTACACATATTCAAAAAATTGATTTTTGATTAGTTCCCAAAAATTATAGGGGTAACATGGTCAAATTTCTATTTTTTAGGATGTGTCCACTTTGAAAATTAGTAAAAAAATATCTATTCATTAAAAAATTATTTGAAAAAATCGGGTTCACATGACATGTTAGCTAATTTCTTACTAATTTTTTTTTAACAATATTAAAAAAAATTTAACATTTTGATTTATCCACAACAGACACTATGTTATGTTTTTTCGAAAAAAATAGGACCAATTTGTGTGGGTAACTTTTTTGAACCCTTAATTTCTACCATTTTCAAATAAAATTAGTAGTTTAGAAATTACTATGGTCCTTGTTCTTGTTGCATCTTAAAATTTTGAGTGTAACTATCCTCAATTTCTTATCCAAGGTCAGTATTTCCTTTTCGGAAATAAAAAAAGTGGCCACTTAAAACTCCTTTTTGGCCTCTCATTTTTGTGCACTTACCCTAGTCTTTTTGTCAATTCTTCTTACCAACTCTTGTAATCTCCTAACAAATTCTTGTCATCTTTTCTCAATATTTTATTTTGAATATTTTATTATCAATTACTCTTTAAAAAATATTCAAGATCTTTTTAAAACAACATATCTCTTTATTTAAGTAATCTTTTCTAATAAAAATAATTATTATTTAAAGAACTACACATAAAAAAAGTTTTTAAAATTTATAAGATAAAGTATGAAATAACTTTCTTAAATTTACTATTGCAGATATAACTAAGTTTCTATATTAACATACTTGAAATTAAAAATATTTAAAAAAGAAAAATATTCTTTGATTCATTGTAAAATGTTCTTTAATATTAGAATAGAAATTATTTAAGTAATCTTTTCTAATAAAAATGATTATTATTTATAAAGAACTACACATAAAAAGAAATTTCTAAAATTTATAAGATAAGGTATGAAAGAATTTCTTAAATTTACTATTGCAGATATATCTAAGTTTCTATATTAATATATTTAAAATTAAAAAAATATTAAAAATCTTTGAAAAAAGAAAAATATTCTTTGATTCATTGTAAAATGTTCTTTGATATTAGAATAGAAATATAATTATAAAGAATAAAAAATAATTATTCTTTTTATAAAATATCATAGTTAATTTTTTAAATCATTTTCATATTAATGATATTTAGGGATAAAATTGAAATAACTATTGCAGATATTTCAATAAAATAATCTGAAAATGAATTGCATCAATACGTGTTTTAAATAATATTAATTTAGAAACATATTTTATGTGTTATAATAAATTTAGAATATTTCCTTTTTATTTATTTTTTAATTTTAAATACATTAATTTATTTAGAATTTATAAAAAGAACAATTATTTTTTTATTCTTTATAATTTTAATTCTATTCTAATATTAAAGAACATTTTACAATGAATTAAAGAGTATATATATATATTTTTAAAAACTTATCAATAATTAAATAATATATATATATATTTTAAATAACTTATCAATAATTAAATAAAATTAAATGAAATTTATGAAAAAAATTCAGAATATAAGAACATTATTTGAGCATTGGATAGCTTAATTTTCATGTTGATTAAGAGTGAATAATTAATTTTATTTATGGGCCAAGCTTTAAATGTAAAGACACTATGAAGAAGGTCTAAAAATGTGAGATATGAAAAATGCATAATTATATTATAAAAATGATAGGTTCTTTGGAGTAGTCATAAAGCTATGTGAATACGATTAATGTGAAGGATTAGAAAGGTTTAGCAAATATAAGGGAATATTGAGGAATCTATTAATTGTCAAGAAGATTATAACCTTATAGTAATTTGGATGTCTAGCTCTAAGGTACCTGGGATGATTCTTACGACCATATTGCATCATGAATGGTCAAGCATAAGGAATATATAGACATCATAAGTGTTGATTAACTCAATATATACTTATACATACTTCAACCTAAGTGTGCATCAAATGTTATTTCTAATGATCCTTAATATAGTTATCAATATCTAGGATCTTTTGGAGTTAGTAGTAACCATCATAAGTGTAGTGTGCATTTACAATTAGAATGATCATTAGTTTTTAAAATTCTAAATAAATTAACTTATCAATAAAATAATTTGAAAATGAATTACATAATCATGGAGCTCATATGCTCACATACAATATGGGCTTCACACAAACAAAAATCTGCAACTCAACATTTCAACACCATTCCAGTAGAATTTGGATATGTAACCACCAACTCTCCAAAGCCCCCCCTTCACCAAATTGCAAGCATCAATATATAAAAATTGTGTGAGAAGAAACCACTATTGGTTTCTCAAAACAACCTCCAAAAACCACCAAGAAAACTTGTCACTTTTTGCCTATCAATGTTTTGTCATTCATCAGAATTTTTTATAACGGTTTATGGGTTTCGCACATCTCGTTTCTAGCTTTCCAAATCATTTTGAAATTCTTAATTTCATATTACTATATGAGAAAGTTATGGTTGTTTTACTAAGACTAGATCTCATAGTTACGACCTAGACAATCTTTCCTCTTTTCCCAAAAATAATAATAAGCCAGTCAAACCTCCATAATGCACATTACTCCTTCTTGGCATGGATTTCCTCTTCTTAGCATGTGCATTCAATGTACAATTCAATTTTTTCTTCTCGCCTTACACCCACTCTCTCCATTCTATCAATACCCATCATTCCAGTCCTTCAACAAGATGCAATTTTCAAAAAAAAATTAATGGAGTTACAATTTACAATAATTGTCCATTCATTGGACATAGAAGTTTTCCCTTTTAGAAAATTAACACTTCTCAAATAAAAAGGTGAATCAATTAATTAATTGATTTTCCCACAATCCATCACCAAATTCTGCTATGCTGGAGGAGTTGATTTCAACAATTTACACCTGCAACCAAAAATCAAAATAAAACACAAGCATAAAACTTTAAAATATTTTTGGTTGTGCAGGATTGCTTCATACCCTTGGATGCTCTTGCATCAACCTCGCAAGGTCTCAAGAAATACAATGATAGTTATTATAACATTTGCAATTATAAATTATTCTAAATACCATTGCTCATATATTGACTTTTAGTCATTTTCATTCCATGGTGGGTCTATGTCAGACAGTTCTTCATTTGATCTTACAACTTCCACATTGAATTCTTCACCATTGTCGATATGGAATCTTGGTATTCTATGGATCCAGGTCTTTCTCAAGAGTGTCTGGAAGGTATTTTGTGTTGTACTATTTTTGAAACTCCATATATCCTTTCATATATCGAATGTTGTCTGCCTTGTTGAAAGGCCAATGTCTGCCATGCATTACCTCAACTTTATTAATTTCCACATTACCATGGTTCAATAGATAAATAGATGATAAATTACCTTCTAAAAATTCATCCCCAACCTCTTTCTTCATTTTTCAGTTTGCAACTATTTTCATATGTTCCTACCCCACAATTATTCTAGATAGCTCTTCCACCTATCTTTGTAGCAATTGCATATTTTTTTTCATTTATGCATAGCCTCCATATACTCCTTCCATATTTCTTAAACATATAACTTGTGCCTAAATTCTCAACAAATCATTTTAATGATTCTTATCTTATTAAAATTTATATTATAAGCAACTAACAACAACGGTAACTCTAATTACATCAATAGGTGTTTACAATGAAAGTCAATTCTTTGAGAATCCGTGTACATAAAAAATAAGGTTAAATGATATCAATTTTTCACAATCCATATCGATTATTGCTAGATTTCTTCTAGAAATCAACTAGCAATAATACAAAAAAGTTGTTATTTTTTTCTATACGACATCACACAAAATATAGATTGATATTTTTTAAGTATATTTATTTAAGTAATATTTTCCAATAAAAAATAATAATAATTTATAATAAATATAAAGTATGAAACAAATATGTTCAAAAAGATAAAGTATAGAAAATATATGTTAAATTATTAGACATAAAAAGAAGTTTCTGAAATTTAAAAACTTAACTATAAAAAAAATATTCTAAATTTATTATTTCATTTAAGTAAGTTTCTAAATTAATATACTTAAAATTAAAAAATATTCAAGATCTTTTTAAAACAACATATCTCTTTATTTAAGTAATCTTTTCTAATAAAAATAATAATTGTTTATAAAGAACTACACATAAAAAGAAGTTTCTAAAATTTATAAGATAAAATATGAATTTTTTTCGTAAATTTACTATTGCAGATATAGCTAAGTTTCTATATTAATATCATAGTTGCCGGGAGACGCGGGGACGGGGACGGAGACGGGGACGCCAATCAAATTAGGGTATGTGAGTTAAATGAATAAGGAGACGGCTATTTTATATGTAAATGATTCACCGAAAATTTTGGGTACGGGGACTGGTACGTTGCTTATGTTCCCATAATGGAGTTTCTTGACAACTATAATTAATATATTTAAAATTACAAAAATATTAAAAATCTTTAAAAAATAAAAATATTACTTGATTCATTGTAAAATGTTCTTTAATATTAATATTAGAATAGAAATTATTTGAGTAATCTTTTCTAATAAAAATAATTATTATTTATAAAGAACTACACATAAAAAGAAGTTTCTAAAATTTATAAGATAAAGTATGAAAGAACTTTCTTAAATTTACTATTGCAATATAACTAAGTTTCTATATTAATATACTTAAAATTAAAAAATATTAAAAATCTTTAAAAAAGAAAAATATTCTTTGATTCATTATAAAATTTTCTTTAATATTAAAATAGAAATAAAATTATAAAGAATAAAAAAAATTGTTCCTTTTAAAAAATTTAAATAAATTAATGTATTTAAATTTAAAAAAATTAAAAATTAAATAAAAAGGAAATATTCTAAATTTATTATAATACATAAAAATATGCTTCTAAATTAATATATTTAAAACATTAAAAAAAGTGATATTTAAAAAAAATTTGAAATAACTATTGCAGATATTTCAATAAAATAATTTGAAAATGAATTACATCAATACATGTTTTAAATATATTAATTTAGAAACATATTTTATGTGTTATAATAAATTTAGAATATTTCATTTTTATTTAATTTTTAATTTTTTAAATTTTAATATCAAAGAGGGGTAATTTTTTTATTAAAACAAGAAAACGTTACAAAGCAAGGACATTAAATAGCCCTATTAAGTTCCACCAAGTGATCCAACTGTTGAGACAAATCCGGGGGTAGTTGACCCCAATCCACCAAATTCCAATCATGAATATGATCAGAAGCCCATTTAGCCAAACAATCAACAACACCATTCCATTCTCTAGGAATATGAGTGAAGGTAATATACTCTAGAGAAGCACAAAGAGTGAGAATTTGTTCAATAATCAAAGCCAACTGTCAGCTCACATCATCTAAATGTTGCCTATTCAACAAGTTCACCACAACCTACGAGTTAGACTCACATATGATCCTTTTCCATCCCAATTGACTGCCTTGCTCCACAACCAATAAAATGGCCTGAGTCTCCATTAAATTATTAGTATGAAGACCCTTATAAACAATGAAGATAAACTGAACATCTCTAGAGCTATCCCGACCCACACCATCAATGCCAACATGACCCGGATTTCCATGAGAAGAGCCATCCGAGTTGAATTTTAGGACACCTTGAGGAGGAGGGGACCATCTTCCCTCCCTATTCACCTTTGAGGTAGGATGTCTACATCTGTTGTGCATAATTTGTCATTGTGGAGGAGGAAGATGAAGATGATTACAACAACCAACATCATGAGGGTCCATTGGCACAGTCAGATCACACTTAGCCGCAATAGTTTCCCCCAAAGAATGCATAATTTTCCACCACATTTGAGGGGCCATCAACAATGCATCTTAAAAAATCTGCCTATTCCTCTCCAACCATAGGTTCCAGATAATAAAGGATGGGCCAAGAGCCCAAGCAACTTGAAGAAAGGAGGTAGAATCAGGGGCCCTTCCCCACCGTTCCACAAACTCCGCCAAAGAGGAAACATGTTAGCAAGTCGTATTCCACACCCTCCACCAGAAATGCCAAATCTCCCTAGCATAGGAACATTGGAAGAAGAGATGGGAGACACTCTCTTCACAGCCATGACACATAACACACATAGAAGGGCCTTGGAAACCACGCTTACATAAATTATCCCAAGTAAGACACTGATTTTGAGACACTAACCATATGAAGAAATTACACTTGGGCCATGAAAACTTGTGCCAAACTTGCTTCCACCAAGGGACCTCAATGTCCCCAAACAACTGCCTACCCAACTGCTTATAACTAGTAGACACAAAGTACTTTCCAAAAAAATATGAACCATCCCAAGCCAAGACATCAAGTCCCCTCAAAGAATTACAAGCATGGGAAGCCAAAAGCCAGGAAAGCTCACGCTTATCCCCTGCAGACCCCCTAGGTGGCCACTCAGAGGAATGCTTCCAACGAAAACTTGCAACTGATGCATAATGTTGCACCACCTTATAATGCTCCATGGTATCCCAACCAGCCGCAATAAAAACATCACAAAGGGACTGTAGGTGAGGAAAAGAATAGAAAATAGGAGGGTGACCATCTCGAAAATTTGACCAAAAATGAGACTGTGACCGTGAATGAGAGATCCAAAAAAGTGCACGTTTAATCAACTGTGCCCCCACTTTCAAAGTATGCCAAATCATAGAACCACTCCCTTCCAGAGGATAGCGAGGAACCTCAAAAGAAGCAACACCCTGAAGATATTTATGGTTGAGAATACGAGCCCATAACTGGTGTTGATTGATACACCATTGCCAATAAAGCTTGGCAATAAGAACTTGCCCATTCAAAATAGTAGAGCGTAAACCAAGACCACCCTCCTGCTTTGATCTACACACAGATTCCCACTTAACAAGGATCCAATTTGAAGACAACAAATTATCGCTCCAAGGGAATTGACGTGAGAGAGCATCAAATTCCTTAAAGAAATACATCGGATTCGCTTGAACAAAGCACCTATAGATGGGAAGGGCCTAGATAACAGACTTGAGAAGAGTCATTCTAGTAGCTGTAGACAACCATCGATGAGTCCAATGAGTAACCTTCCACCTAAGCTTATCAAGTAGCAGCTGTCAAGAGGACCTAGGCTGATGACCAACAACAAGAGGAATACCCAAATAGACAAAGGGAAGAGACCCTATTTGAAACCGCAGAATAGTTGCAATCCGCCGCTGGACAACTTGAGGAGTATTAAAGAAGAAGATAGAAGACTTCTGCTCATTGACTTTCTGGACCGAAGCTGCAAGGTAGATATACAAAGCTTACCTAAAGGATTCAACCTCCTGAATACGAGCCAAACCCATAAGAGAGGTGTCATCCACAAATTGGAGATGAGAAAGCATTGGCAAACCCATCCCCCACTACCACCCATGAATCAAGCTTTATGAGACTCGAGATTTAAGAAGCCAACCCAACCCCTCTGCCATTATAATAAACAAATAAGGAGAGAGAAGATCCCCCTGACGAAGGCCCCTAGTAGCCCCAAAAAGTTCTGAAGGTTCACCATTCACAATAACCGAAAAAGAGGAAGAAGTCACACAACTCAAAATCCAGCTCACCCAATCAGAAGAAAAACCAAAGGCCAACAAAATCTTATGAAGAAGACTCCATTTAACTTTGTCATAAGCTTTGGCCATATCCAACTTGATAAACATAGACCTATCCTTAGAGGTTGCAATGGAATGAATGACTTCAGACGCAACCACCACCCCATCCATAATTTGATGACCCACCACAAAGCCACCTTGCTCCTCATAAATGATCACAGGAAAACAAGATTTAAGCCTCTCAACAATCAACTTCGTAATAATCTTATACACCACATTACAGAGCGCAATAGGTCTAAAGAGATCAGGCCTATCAGCACCTTCATTCTGAGGAATGAGAACCATAAAAGTAGCATTCAGGGCACGAAGCATCTACTTGCTATGAAGAGACTCCCAAACCACCTCCAACAAATCTAGCTTCATAATATCCCAAAACTCCTGTAAAAATTCTACTAGGAAACCATTAGGGCCATGAGCTTTCCCCTTATTCATCCCAAACACAACCTCCTCCACTTTTGACAAAGTAACCAGGGGAATAAGAGAAGCATTCAACTCATTAGAGATCAAAGAAGGAATGCAAGCAAGGACCATATTCTCATCAGCCTCTACAGGAATTGAATCCTTAGTAAATAGATTAGAGTAGAACCGACAAGCCTTTCTAGACAAATCCTATTGCGAAGAGATCGAAAGACCTTCATACTTAACAAGAGAAGAAATAAAACACTTATTCTGACAAGCTTGCACCGAATGATGGAAAAAAGTAGTATTCCTATCACCCTCTTGAAACCAATCAATCCTAGCCTTTTGTTTCCAGAAAATCTCCTCACGAAGCTCCCACTCCTCCACCAATTTCAGAGCCTAGGCCTCTGCATGCCCAAGAGCCTCCGAGAATCCCAAATCCTGAATTTGGCGAGTAATAACAACAAGGCGATCCTGCGCATCTCTTTTCCTGGCCCGAAAATTACCAAAACACAACCTATTCCATCGCTTAAGATGATACTTGACATATTGCAACTTCTTAACCAAAGAATACATAGCTTTACCATACACAAGGGCTCCATCCCGCCACCACTGAGCAACAAGATCACCCAAAGAAGAATCACGCAGGCGCCACATAAGCTGAAATTTGAAAGGAGGATTCTTTGGATTTGGAAAAGATGAAGCATAAAACTTAATTGGCCAATGATCAGAGCCACACCATTCAAGAATCTCAAAGCAAATGACCAAGCTACCTCTAACCCAAGAACTATAGACAAGGAATCAATCAAGCCGCTCAAAAATCGCTTTAGGCCCACTCCGTTTATTATTCCAAGCGAATATTCTGTCAGAGGGTTTAACATCAACCAGAGCAAGAGAGTCCACATTAGTCCGAAATAGATTTGAAGCAGGACCAAGCCTAGGTAGCCCTCCTCTTTTCTCCTCCAAGCTCAACACAGAATTGAAATCACCAAGTAAGATCCAAGGTAGAAAAGGTGCACAAGACCTAACATACCTGATATGAGGCCAAAGTTGGATTTTACCACGGATGTCAATCAAAGAATAAACATTACTAACCAAAATAGTCTTACCAGATTCCAAAACCGAAGGCACCACAAAAATAGAAGACTGGCTAGAAATCCACCAACGAGGAACAACCTTACGAGGATCCCAGAAAAGAGCAAGAACTCCAGAGGTTCCCCTAGAACCAATACACTAACACTAGCTAGAAATCCAAATATGAGGAGCATGTTGAAGCATGAGGTCCACCCGAAGCTTAGTCTCTTGAACACAAAAGATATCTGAAGAATGAACCACAATCAAATCCTGAATATCCTTTTGATGGGAGGTGCTATTCAACCCCCTTGCATTCCATGAAAGAATAATCATGAGAAAGGTTGAGAGAAGTGGGCCTCAAGGGTCTTAACAGAACCAAATTCCACCAACAAATCCCTAGTAGATTTAAGCTTGTCCACATCCTTCTCACGACCAAGTTTAGAAGAATTTTTAAAATTCCCCTTCTTGAGAGGGCGTTGCAGCACCCCCAAAGCAGGGGTTGATCCCCAAACTTTACCTGAAGAGAACATCGTCTTAGCTAAATCCGCTAAAACAATATCATCCTGCACATCTGCAGAGGCCCCAAGAGGCTCAAAAATCCCCTGCTCCAAAGCCGGAGAAATATTATGAACAATTTCCTGCTCCAGCTCTGTATCCAACCCCAACATCCATACTAGTGGCCCCGAAAGAAATCTCAACAGGGATTCCTTCCTCCAAAGCCTGATTATCTAGGACCTCAAAACGATTAAAACCTTGATCACTCTATCTATCCTTATAGGTCCACTTTTGACCCCTCCCTTTAAACCTCGACTTAATAGGAATAAAGGCATCCTTATCAAGCCCACCCTCAACCATAGGCACCTTTCCTTTATCCCCCTTCTCTTTCGAAGGCACAAAAGAAGGAGAAGAAGAAACCCTCTTCGCTTTGGGTGCCCGAGGACATTAGTGCTGAAGGTGTCCATACTCGTGACAAAAGTGACAACGAAAAGGAAGGGACTCATAATCTAAATATTGAATCCATGAGGCAAAGCCAATACAAATTTCCAAAGAATCTGGAAAAGGGTTATTTAAATCAATGGGTGAACCCACAAAAGTGGTTTACAATTCAAGTGAGGAAGGAAAAATTCCAAAAATTGACTCATTGAAAAAAAATCATTTTGGGGGGTTCGAGCGAACTCTAGGATCGAGCGAACCCCAAAGAGGTTTGCTCGAACTAGGATTTGAGCGAACCCCTTTGCATGTGGGAACTTGTGTTTCCCATTGTGGGAAGGGGGTTCGAGCAAACCCCTTAGGTTCACTTGAACGCCCATTTTCCCACCTTCCCACCCTCAAACACAAAAAAATGTCCAGATTTTTTCCCTTCGAAGCTCGGGTTGAGGATGAAAATGGAGGAGACTTCACAGACCCAACTGGAAGATCATAGTCCTAAGAACAAGCTATCTAACAAATATAATTTTAATATGTTTTGGTTTTATTATGTATATATTTTTTTAGTTTTATTAAACATAGGTTTTTCACCAAAAATCAAGCTCTTTGTTATGCATATGTGGAAAAATAACAGATTACCAAAATAAAATTTTGAAAAATATGTTTGGGCTAGGTATTGATGTCTTTGATCCATTAAAAAAATAAAATTGAATTTCGATACATACAAAAAAAAGTTATGTTGTACACAGTCCGCCTATGTCTGAATTGTAATTGGTCTGACTTTGAAACTTGTTTGAGGAAAAAATATTCAATAAAACACTATAAAACCAAATGAAAGTGCTAGATATCATAGTTACAAATCTAAATTCGAAAAAATTAGAATTTTCTCCTTCATACAAAAAAAGTTATGTTGTATACAGTGAGCGTCACTCTTTAAAATTTAAAAAAAAAAAAAAACCTAGTTTTCGAAGGAGATGGCAAAATAAGTGGAACCTGATTTCAAAAAAATTGAAAAACATATATTTATAATCTATAGACAAGACGTTACAAATTACTAGTTTTCATCATCTTCAAATTCCTCACAGTTCAGCCGATGTAGGAGCTCGAAAGTGAAGATTTAGTTAAAAAAAATTAGTTTGGTGTCCAATTTGCCCAAAAATTGTAAACTAGTATTGAGGGATTACCCCAATTTCAACACAAATGCGAGCATAAGAGAATACCTTTTTATCCAAAGTATTCTGAGCAATGGTAGCTTGCTTCCCCAACAAAGCAACAATCTAGTGTAGAATATCCTCCCTCCAAAACTCCAACGACAACCCTGGTAGACGGACCCAAACAGGGACCCGTGTAGGCAAATCCTCTGCCGCGTTAAAACCTCTATGCCAGGGCTTAATGAACATGCCAACATGATTGTAAAAATATGGCCCTCCCTCAAAAACACGATTACGATCCGAGATGCAAGAAAAATCAACCATGAAATAGCCATTCACAACCACCAAAAGATCGAAATCAGCTTCAACCTGCCAGGTTTGCTGGATTCAAGAATCTAAAGCCGAGAGAGGGACACGAATACCCAAGAACTTAAAAATCAGCACATGTTGGCTCCAATAAGATATGTCCTCCTGAACCGATTCAGGAGAAATAACCGAAACAAGGTGATCTTGACTCCGCGACAAGCAATTGTTCACTTTCTTGAGCTTAGAGCTCTCACCCATAAAATATGAATGCATGTTTTGTGCATGCATGGCTACCGAAAAAGCTTGAGATGGCTTTGGACCAACAATCACCAGACTTTTGGAAGCCTCTGCCATATCCCCACACCAAACCCTACACCCATTCCACCCTGTTTCCTCTCACTCCAAACCCCTACCACACCGCTTCCACCACCCACTTCCCCCACACTGCACAACCACCTACCAACCACACCCTTCTCTCACTCAAACCCCCACGCAGCAGGAAAAAACATGAAGCCTCGGCCTGTTACAAGCTGCGAGCACCCAAAAACAACACACGCGGGAGCATGTAGGTGCGGGTTACAGTCTATCACCTAGTTCTTTTTAATTTTAAATATATTAATTTATTTATAATTTTTTAGTATATAAGAAAAATATGCTAAAAAATTCTAAATAAATTAATGCATTTAAAAATATTTTAAGTGAAATTTGAAAATGAATCCTAATTGATTTAAGTGTTTAATATATGTTGCAGATTTCTCTTCCTTTTTCATGTGTTTAAGTTAATTTGCTTCTTTCTTGCATAGAGTTGTATGTGTTTTTGTGATTATATTTGAAAGGGAGAGTCTGCTTTGTCATCAATGGTATCAGAGTAGGAGTTCTTGAGTGTGCAAGAAGAGCATCGAATGTGAGGAAGTTTGCATCAGGACCTGGGGGTGGAGTGTGCGCGGTGTGTAGACCGATCATCGAATGTGAGGAAGTCTATACTTGAGAGGTTGAAGTTTGAGAACGTGTGGTAAGTGAGGTTGCAACAACAACAAAAGAGTAGTGTAAGACCTTGCTTCATGTGTGATTGATACAACCCTAGTTTGTTATAAGTATCCTTGAATAGATGGTGAGATGTGATGTGAGAAATAAATAGTGTGGTTATGTGGAAATATTCTTGTATTTCATTTTAACGTTTTGGTTTCGTTCTCATTGCCATGAGTATGTTAGGCATGTATGTAAATCAGGGAATACAATTGAAATGTTAAATTGAATTGTTGTAAGGTCAAATCTTGGGATATTTAACTAATAAACAAACGTGATGTATGATTGTTTCTAATGATTGCATTGGTAATGTGCAGGAAAGTCAAGGTACTGTACAAGAAGGGATAATTTATTTTTGGGGTTGTGAGGGTATTTATTTATGTCATTTGATCTATGTAAGTTGGGGTTAAGGTTAGAAGTCATTATCCAAGTTTGAATTTCGGATGACTCCCTAAATGGGTCTTTAAAGAGGGTTGTTGGTCAAATTCCTTGGTTGGGATGCAAAAATAAACCCCCCAGGGTCTATACCATAATAGGAGGGGTCAAATGAGTACATAATAATGCCCCAAGGACATGATATGACCCCTGAAAAGTCCTCATAATGGAAAGTGACGAGTTTTGAGTAAAAGATGGGATGGAAGGATGGAAGGGTTGTCCAAGTACATGTTCCTATTTAATAAGGAAAAGACTCATTGATGGAGGTAGGTGCACTTCACACCTCCCCACCCAAAGTTTGCAAGTTGAAACTCCTATATATTTTGTAAAGGAAGAAGGAGTAGGGTGTTACCCACTTCTCCTCTTGGAGAACTTGAGTAGAGATGGTGATCAAGGTGGCTTGGAGAGGAAAGAAGGATAAGGAGTTTAGTATCACCATCTAAAGATAAGAGATAAGTTCCTTCCTACTTTCATTCCCTTTTGTTAATTGTTGTAAAAATGTGATATATTTTATGGTTATGGTAGAACCTAGAAAGTAGAAAACCGAGATGCATGAAATGCATGTTATGTCATTTTACCCATTTGGAAATAAAATAAAAAAATGGAAGAGGCTCCATTCATCATTTTGGAGCAAAAATAATTCCTTGCTCGGGGATATGGCTAGAGCCCCTGAGGCTCCAAGACGCCATTATGGTAGGGTGGAGAGCAAGTCTTAATCAGTTGTGTGTCATGTATTGGATTCCCTTGAGTTTGGTTGTAATGTGAAAATTTGGTGTTTGTTGGAACATGAAAGAATGAGAGAAAGCTTTGTTTATTAGTATGTATTCCTTACAAATTGTTTTAGAGAAAAGTGCTCAAGTTTGATTCTTATTGACTTCATCTTAAGAGTGTGTTGGAGAAAATAACATTATGAGCTCCCTTAAAGAATTTATTTATAGATATAATGCTGGATTTGTATGTATATGAAAGTTGGGTAGAGGGTTGTGTTTCCCCTTGCATTTGATGAAAGGATTTGGTAATTCTTTATAATGAAAATGATAGATGTAGATGCTTATCTTAAATAAAGATGTTGTTTTGTGCTCTTGACAATGAGTTATGTCAAAAATAGAAAAAAGAGATGTAATAGAAAAGTATTTTATCATTGATAATAGTACTCATTTCAAATGTTGTATCGGATATAGAAAAATATTATATCCAAAGTGTTTAACTAAGATTTTATATATTCTCTTCTATTTACATGATCATCAGAAGAAAGACTTAACTTAGCAAGAAAGAGTGCATTCTTTTGTATCCAAACACTTAACCTTGAAACATGATTAAGAATATAAGAAAATAAATATGGTGTAAATCTCAAACCAATTAGAAGAGGGGAAAATAAAGATGTGGAGATAGATTTTTCTAATAAATTTTTCACCACTCTTAGAACGTACGAATTGCAAAGTATTACATTTTTTTTATTTTTTCAATTTTTTTTATTTTTATGGGCGTTCTGAAGGATTCCTTGAAGTATCGATGTATTGATTCTTGGATAAAATATTTCCCCAGTGTAAAATCATAACAAAAATTTAAATCTATAAATTGCTGTTCAAAAAAAAAAATTGTGTCAATATTTCCCCAGCATAAAATGATAACAAAAATTTAAATCCTTAATTCGCTGTCCAAAATTTGTAGGTATTGATCCTGCACAGCAGCAAGGAAAAATAATAAGATAAAATAAACAATGATGCAATTTCCTGAGAGAAAAATAGAAATTGTTCAAGGCTATCAAATCCGTTAGTTCTGAAAAAAAAAAAAAAAGGGAAATAGAAATCATTCTTTCAAAATAAAATCCTCTGCAACTGCAAAACAGAAAAGAAAAGACAAGACCTTTATTTTATTAATTAATTTCCTTGAACCTTAATCGACATTTAGGCGATGCTGCAGCAAAGAAGAAAATATAAATAAAGAATATACATCTCACAGGAATGGTGAGCAGCACTGTAACAAGTATTATATATATGTAATATGAGATTGAGTATATGGAAGTCGTGCATTTGTGCATAAGCGAATCCCTCCGCAGAAGCTTCCCTTCCTGTGGCAATCACAAATTTTATAGTGTAAATAACATAGAACATTTTCATCCAAATGCATCACCTCATAAAGTAATAGAGTGAAATAAAATACAATGAATCTATGGCAGTAACTCATCTCATAAATTTGAACAAACTGTGACGAGTGGCCAAGAATACCCATGAGTTTAACTGTGCATCAAGTGCTGGTGAGAACATTGCATTCACAACTCCCAGAAATCATAAGCGCATATTAAAATAGATGTAAAGTATGGGGATGGGGGTGCATTTAGAGCTAATTAATTCATGAGCTCGAGTCAAGATAGTCTGTAGTTTTCATTTAAAATATTAATGGCATGATAAGATTCGTAGTCTGATGGTAGGTCAAAAAAATGTCAGTCATGATGCAAGTTCCATCGACTACTCATCAAATTTCCTGTAGCATAAAAGAATTATGAGTTTTTTTTAATCGCTCATCTCACCCACATCACCACCACCGTAGTAAATATATCTAAAGATATTCATGCAGTGCACCCTTGACTGCCATTAATTGCTGCACAGATTAATATTAATGCTGCACCAATTTGGTCATACGGCTCTTCGCAGGCATGACTATTCTTGCATAATATTAAAAAAAGGGCTATGATTACCTTGCCAATAGACTATGGCAGCAGCGAACTGGACTAGACGATTTGACTTTGTGCTTCGTACTTGAGAAGGTAGGCAGTAGATAAGTCTGAATAGCGAGCAGGATGCAGTTGTATAATGGCTAGCACTCTCTTGTCAGCACTATACACTGTTTGTTTAAATTCTTCTTCTCTTCCTATATTAAAATGTGTGTATTATCATCATCCGTATGCTGATTTTACCGATCAGCAGAGTATACTTACCTTTACCTCGTTTCCACCTGCACGAAAGATTGGGTGAGTAGGTGCCTTTTTAACTAAAGTAGAGTCATAATTTTACTTTGTATCTTAATATTATTTAAATTTTATGGTATCAAAAATTAATAGTGATAAATATATTATTACCCAACATCTTATCATATATACATAATCACTCCCTTATTATTGAGAAACATATTTAATTCATTAAATAATACTAAGATTATTTTAGAATTTTATTTTCTATTGATTTCATAATAACAATATTGTTCAAGCATTTATTAAAAATAATCATCGTTGTGAGATATGTCCAATGTTCAAGGGTCAATAGATTTCTTTTTTTTTTAAGAGGAAGAGTATTATTAGATTACTAATTAACCAACCTTGTTATCAAGGATAAGTTGGAATCCTCGAACAATAATGTTATAAATATTTAAGGAAGAATTGTCAATAGCAAAAGAAGATAGCATAATAATATAAAGGGTGAATTGTGGTTAAAGAAAGGCAATGCTATTATTAATGGTTTGTGGGACCAATAGAAATAAGATGGTGTGAAGGAAGGTTAAGTAATATTTTATTAATATATAGTTGAGGGAGTAATAACAACATGTTTATTAAACACTTATCATCAATTATTATCAACATTTCCGTTGGGGTTAAAATTAATAGTTTCATTAACAAATAATACTATGGTTATTAATCATGTTGATTTAATAATATCCTGTTAATGTTGGATTTAATTATTATTAAGATTATCAATTAAATAAAAAGGAATAAACTTGGTTAGATAATAATGTTCTAAGTGGAGATAGCTCAATAATATTATTAGGACTACAAGGTAATATTATTGTTATTTAATGTTCTAGCTTGAAATAAATAACCATAGTATCATCTTGGGTGAGTCAACCAAGGAACACTATTGTATAAATTTTGAACGCACCCTAGGGTGTGCAATTATTATTAAGAGAAATTCTAGCACATATCCTTATTCTGGGGTCTCCTATTCAAGTGTAGTAAGTCTATTCTTCTATTTGGGGGATAAACCCTACTTTCCTTGCGACCTAAAAAAAGAAGAAATCCATGATGAAACCCATGCACATATATCTTATAACTATAAAGCTCATATTATTTTTGGGATACAATAAATTGACTCAAGGAGAAATGTTAATGTTTGTTCCTATATATATGCATGGCCTTCACTCCATACCTTGGAGTATCATCACAACAATTCAACTTCTATTTTCAATGCCTCCTCGAGGTCATATCTAATTAATTGAATAGGCATTCTTACATTTGTATTTGTAGATTGCCTTCATGAACATGTACAACTCGTTTCATGTTTAGTGTTCCTCTTGAACACTTAATGAGTGTTAATTAAATTAATTAATATAATTAAAAAAAAAAATTGTTGGGTTTTTCTAGCGAAATTTTTTGGGCATGACAAGTAGCGAAATGGAAAACATTGAAGAAAGAGAAAACCAAATTACAACAGTTGAGGATGTTGCAGTTAAAACAAAGTATGCAGTGATATATGAGGATCTAGTGTTTGATGAGGAACTTGATAGACCAAGATTTTCTTGAGGAAGAGATTGCAAAGATAGAGAAGTTGTTCAATGCAACAACAAAGATAGTAGCATTCAATAGTGAGGAAGAAGATGATGTGTCAAAAGAAGTCATCAAGGTAAAATATGATTTTTATGAGTTTTATAATGTTGAATTTGTAAATGATTTGCATTGTGAGATGATAAAAGAGTTAGAAAAGAAAAAGGATTGTGAGGATCTAGAGTGGTATATAGTTGTATACTTGTAGGTAGAGGCTATGGAGGAAGCTACATGAGATATTTGGTGGAGGTGGTCGGTTTGTGGTGGGTCAAAACCCATGAAAGAGGAGATGAGTAGAGAGATTATTTGGAGGAGGATGGTACATGGTGGATACAAATCCACAAGATGAGAGAAAAATGGTAAGAAGATTTGTTGGAGGAGAGTGAAGCTAGCACCAACAAGATGTTGGAAGAAAAGGAAGAAGAAAAGACTTCATGTGCACTTTGGACAACGATGAAGTTCGTTGCAGATTGCTTGCAATATGAAAGAATGGTTCTACCATTCAACTCTAGTTTTGTGAGCCTATGCTCACAAAATTTCTACCTTGGGTGTCTAATGCAGGAGCATCGAGGGGTACGAAGCAATCTTGCACAACCATTTTTTAAAAAAGTTTTATGCTTGTGTTTTATTTTGATTTTTGGTTGCACATGTAAATTGTTGAAATTTTCAACTCCTCTAATGTAGCAGAATTTGGTGATGGATTGTGGGAAAATCAATCAATTAATTGATTCACTATTTTATTTGAGAAGTGTTAATTTTCTAAAAGTGAAAACTTCTATGTCCAAGCCTATGAGTGGACAATTATTGTAAATTGTAACTCCATTAAAAAAAAATTGAAAATTGCATCTTGTTGGAGGACTGGAATGATGGGTATTGATGGAATGGAGAGAGTGGGTGTAAGGCGAGAATATAAAATTGAATTTTAAATGGAATGCACATGCTAAGAAGAGGAAATCCAAGCCAAGAAGGAGTAATGAGCATTCTGGAGGTTTGACTGGCATATTATTATTTTTGGGAAAAGTGAAAAGATTGTCTAGGTCATAATTATGAGACCTAGTCTCAATAAAAAAGTCATAACTTTCTCATATGGTAATAAAATTAATAATTTAAAAATGATTTAGAAAGTTGGAAATGAGGCACACCAAACCCAAAAATTGTTTTAAAAATTTATGACGAATGACAGAGCATTGATAGGCAGAAAGTGACAGGTTTTATTGGTGGTTTTTGGAGGTTGTTTTGAGAAACCAATAGTAGTTTCTTCTCACACAATTTTTATATATTGATGCTTGTAATTTGGTAAAGGGGGGCTTTGGAGAGTTGGTGGTTGCATATCTAGATGCTGTTGGAATGGTGTTGGAATGTTGAGTTGCAAATTTTTGTATGTGTGAAGCCCATGTTGTATGTGAGCATATGAGCTCCATGATCATGTAATTCATTTTCAAATTTGAACTTAATATATGTTGCAGATTTCTCTTCCATTTCTATGTGTTTAAGTTAATTTTTTTCCTTTTTGCATAGAGTTGTATGTGTGTTTGTGATTATATTTGAAAGGGAGAGTCTCCCTTGTCATCAGAGGTCTGGTAACCAAAGGCATTATTTGACCTTGCGTAGTCTTATTTTGTTTTTTGAAACCACTTAGTGGTAGTCTTTTGAGCTACAATATGTATTTCTTTTTTTCAATGATACTTAATACAAAAAAATTGAACCCTAGTTAATAAAAAATGGGGTGATTAGGGAATTAGAAGGAAGGAATGAAAAAATAAAGATTGAAGTGTTAAATTATGTCGGTAATCCAAATCCATAAGATTCAATATAATGGTTAAATGATATGCATAAGCTCTTCAAATGAAAAAATATGAAAGAGAAAAATAATGTGAAATTTACATGATCAAAATGGAAGCATCATGCAATGATATGGTTGTAATATTTGGAGAAAGAAATAAAAATAAAGGTAAGAAAAATATCAAGACTTAGAGTAATATGGAAAGGACAACAAAGGGAAATTTTTCCCTATGCATTATTCACAAAACCTCTATAGAAGATTTTTAAGTCTAAGGCAAAAGGAGGCTCAATGTACATGACTAGACCAATTATATTTGTAAGTTATCCATTTGAGTGGAGCATGATCTACAATAAATGAGTAGGGTATGTGCACATAAATGGTATACAAAAAAGTGGTCAATATGCTAGAAATAAAGAAAACACAAGTGCATTAGGGTGTTTCCACAATAGTGTGTCCCACTTTTAGGCCATCCTCGTTTTTTTCTTGAAATCACATATTTTTCACAAAATTTGATGATTTAAGCTTTAAGGGGTTCCATCTAAAGGGTTTTAATTAAATAGGGTTAAATAATACCCCCTTAGATCAATCCCACTTGGAAAAAACCCCTCTAGTTAAAAAACATACACACAATGGAGTCTCCTTCACACCTATCAAAATGTTGACAAGAAACCACTTTTTTATACCTTTTAAGGGATTACATAAATTCATTTACAAATTATGTTTTGTAAGTATGTAGCCCTTATTATAGACTTTCCAAAAAGTATAATTTTCAATAATTTTATTATTATATTTATTTTTTATTTCTTGTGAATGTAGGATTTTCACCAAACATCGAGGTATGTATTTCACACATGCAAAAAAATAGAGAAAAAAATAGTAAAAATTATTGTTCCCTAGATATTGATATTACAAATCTATATTTTAAAAATTATAATTTTGTCCTTTCTATAAAAAAAGTTGTGTTATGACATAAATGTCACTTAAAAAAATGTTGTTTACTATAAAAACAAGTTATTAAAAGTTACATAAAAAAATATAATTTATTTCTAAATTCTTAATATATATATACACAATTCCTCACAAATCACTAGTTTATATCATCTCCAAATTATTAATGGTTTAGTTATGTACAATAGGTTTCATAAAGTGAAAATTTGATGAAAATGTTGTTTTGAATGTCCTACTTTGGAAAAAAAGTGGGACACAGTATTGTGGACCGATCCATTATTAAGAGAATCAAAAAATGTTCTCACATTTTGTTGAGTTAAGAAGAAAGTTTTCCCTCATTTTACAATTTGTGACCACAATTTTCAATTCACCCTCTCCTCTTTTTTCTCTCAAAAACTTGTTCGTGGTTTGAAAATTTACAAGCAGATCAATCCACATCGTAGAAGAGGTAAGCGTTAAATTTTAGTGTTTTAGAATCAATGTTGACATGGTTACAAGTCAAAGAAATCAATGGAAAAGTTATAAAGATTCATGTAATGAATTTTATGCAACAAAATTATCCTATGATAAAGTGAAAAAGAAATACATAATGAAAGAACAAAAATGTGCTCTTTTTACAAACCCTAGAACCAATACACCCCATATTATGACTTCAAGGATATTTCCAATACATTGGTGCAATCATGATGAGATACAAAATAATTTTGGGATATGTGGTGGATGATCTTTAACCAACATCGATGTAATAGTCATGAGTTGTCATTATATTTTTTGAGAAAACTATACAGTGAGTTTTTTATTCATGAAATTCCCAATTATTTTAATATGAGGGAGTTTTAAGGTAGAGTTGGAGGATTTTTCCAAGATAGATCATGATCTCATCAGGTAGAAAACTATCAACAACAAAGACCACTAGCACAAAAATCTACTCATCATGTGACAAGTCCATTCTTCATCAAGGAGACTATGGAGGTGTAGACTCTCCATGCAATTGCTAGCCTCATAGACACACTTATAGAGCATGGAATCCAAATATTCCGGCCTTTTGTTTCAACAAATGATATAGCGACCCAACCATCTAGTTCTAGTTATAGTGCTCCTAGCTCTCACCTATCCTTGAACAGTTCTAATATATGATTTGGAAGAGATGGTGATACAAAGGGTTAAAAGGGTGTCACCTCTCATAGGTGTACTCATTTTTATTTAGTTGTTTTGGGAGTATAAGGGGTGATCGAGGTGGTGCATAAGATAATATGGTGATGGATGATGTGTATCCTGGTGACATACAAGAATTTTGATAATAATTTATAACATTTTATATATTATACTTGAAATTTGTAAATTTAAATTACTTTTTAACTATAGAATTGAATTAAATTGATGCAAAAATTATGCATTTTAGGGTGTAATGTAAGAGGGTGGTATGGCGTTGACCTTCCCTCCAACAAGTTATACAACTGCATCTATATCAGAGGTAAAAAATATATAATATATCAAAATAAAAAATACAAGTTATATTCAAAATAATGTTTAATATTTCAAAATACATATTTTTGTTGAATAGGTGGGCATCACATCACCATCTAGCATGCATTTTGATATGGATGGTTGTGACATTGGATTTACTCAAGTACATTATATCACATTTATTTTTTATTTTTTGTAAATTTAAAATTTATAGTTTATGTATATTTGTTCTTTTGAGCTTAATCCATTATTATTTGCTTAGTTGATGAATTAAATTGTCACACCTCCTAGTATACGAGAAAATTTGGATGTTGGTGTTAGTGCTGTAATTTCATCATAATTGTCCTTAACAAAGGTATAAGTATGAATGTGTATATTTAATAATGATTATTTTGTCTCAATTGATATCAGTAGGTATTACCAAATAATTTGTAACTATGTATTTTTTATATTATAGATTGATGTAAACACTCATGTTCGAGGAAAAACTCCTCTTGACGATGTTGAGCATTGTAGGCAAGAAGAACTAGACTAGAAATATATTGTAAGTGTTTTTATAATATATATATATATATCATTTTAAATACTTTTTATAGTTATAGAATTTAGAAAATTATCTAATTTTATATTTTCTATATATAGGTTGAATTGTAAAATAGTGAAGGGAATAGGAGATCAAAATGATGCAAGACACCGAGTGATACAATGGATTGAGGTTCAATATCTAGTAGGGCTAAAAGAGGTCGAATGTTTGAACAATAGTGTTCAATATTAGTAGATGAAGACACTTTGTATACCTGTACATGAAACATAGATAATATAATTTGTATCGCTATATGTATCGATGACATTTTGTAGTTTGAGAGACAATATATTGTCCTCAAGGTATTGTATGAAATTTTGATAACATTTTGTACACCCTCATTGTAATACCCCTCCATTTTTCCTTCTGGTTGGACTGTGTGTTTTGTGTGGGTATGTTGCTTTGATGTGTTTCTAGATATGCTGATGTTATCATTATGTCACGTTTTGAGATTAGCATTATGGATGCTCAAATTAAAGACGTTTTATGCTTTGAATTATATTAGCATGTTAGAACTGTCAGTTATTTGCAGTGTATTGGTGAAGGGGATGGTATCGCATCACTCGCTTGCGAGTGCCCTACGATCCCGTGATTTCCTCTTCACGGTGTGTATTTTATGTTGGTTATATTATATGTTGTTGTTGTTTACTTGATTTGCAAGATGACAGGTACAGGACATCAACTCCACCTGGCTTCATAGGTGAGAGCATGTTCAATACCCAACGGTATTCGATTGGGAGATAGTAGCTAGGTTTCTGTGCCAAGTCGTCACCCTAGTCTTTGTATATCATCAGTTGTTTGTTGGGTTGTGTTGTTTTGATTATTGTGCCCTCTCTTCATTATTAAATTGCAAGTTAGAGAAAGGGGTAATTAAATGGTTTAATGTATTTAAGTTGTGGTTTATTTTGTTCCGAGTTTATGTCGAAATGTAATTGATTTTATTATTAATTTAATTTAATTAAATTAATAAATAATTTAATCGTTGATTAAATCTATTTATTAATTAATTAAATTTATGATGTTGAAAGAAGTGAATTTATCTATGTTGAAGTTATTGTTATTTTGTTGAATTTGAAAATAAAGAAAATGCATGAAAGTCAATTTGGGAAATTAGGAATTGAAAAATTGAAAAATGAATTTGAAAGTCAATTTGAAAGTTTGAAATTCAAAATTAAAGAAATTAGATATTTTTGCATTTTTTGTTTTGAAGAATTTATGGGGGGGTTGTTGGATTTTTTTTAGGGTTTTATCCTTATGTTTGGATTTTGGATCACAATTTGGATTATGAAGTTTTTTGAAAAATTGGAAATGGAGGAGAGGAAGAATGGTTTTCATTTTGTGGGTTTTGGCTTGGAGTTGTAAAATTTGGTGGAGCTGAAGTAGGAAGCTGAGAACCGCCTAGATCTCCTCACGAACTCAGGGAATCAGGTTCATGTTTTAGTAATTAGTTGTTCTGAGATTTTTAAATTGTATATGTTTTGTGGTTGATTATTATGTTGGAAAATTCAAGAAAAACTTGGTGTTCTTGACTGCAAATAATTGTTTTAGAAATTATTTGCTCAATTTGTGTTGCAAATCTTAAAATGGGATGATTTAGATGTATTCTTATATGTATATATATGTATTTTATACATATATATTATTTATATTTATTTAAATTTTGGTGAAGAGGGGTTATGCTGTAAATTTATTTTTTTTAAAATATGCCCCTAGAGAAGAGGCACGGATTTTGAAAAATCCACAGGTTTGTGCAAGAATAAAAAATAAAAATAAAAAAAGTGGAGGGGGTTGGGGGCTCACCCCACCACCACCCCCATGGGAAGTGGCGAGGAGGGGAGCCGCACCCAGCAACCCCCCGCGTGGGCTGCGTAGCCGCGACCACCAATGGTGGTGGCTGGTTGTGTAGTGCACAGCTGCGCCACCACTGTTGGTGGTTGGCTATGCCTGCACCCACACCCGCCTCCCCCACCTTCGTTGTGCCCTGCGTGGCCTGGTAGACCCGCGCCCTCCACCTGCACCACACCTTCCCGGTGACGCTGCCTCCTGCGGCCACCATGACAAATCACCGCGACCGCTTCCATTTGTCGCCCTCTGTCATAACCCGCGACAGTAAAAAAAAGGAAAATCGTGGCTGGTGTAAACCGCGGGTGGCAACCCTAATCCGGCCACCTCGAAAGTCATGTGGCTGCCCCATTAAACTTGCACGCGACTCGAGGCGTGAGTTGACAGTTTTGGTTGTAAAGGATAATGGAAAATAAAATAAAATATTTAGATAATAAAAAATATATAAAATATATATTTATTAATATATTATTATTATATATTATAATATTAAAGTATTAATATATATATGTTAGGGATAAAATAATATATATATTAATATCTAATATTATATTATATAATATTATAATATATATAAATATATATTCTTTTTTTATGAGTATTAAAATGGTGTTTTACACTATGGTTTATTGTTGAAAGATTGATTTAATCAATGACAATGTTTTAAATAATGGTAAGATTTAAGTGAAATCGTGGAAATTTTTATATTAAATTAAAATAGACGAAATACTGGGTTGTTTCTAAAAGATTAAATTTTGTTAAATCGGTATTTTGATTTTAAAGAATATGTTTAATTAGAGGAGTTAATTATTTTAAATGGCTATACGGAAATGAGGGAACAATATTTACTTTAAAACAACGTATTTTGATTTATGGAAATAAATGATTATTTTATTATTATTTAAATGCATGTAGGGAAGGATATATTGAGTTTTAATTTCTCCCTTGTCCAAAAAGACGATGCACGATTTAAATGAAAAGGGATTCAACATATCCAAAGTTAGTTTCTTTCAGTTGCCTTTAGGGAACTTTTCCTTCTAGTTCTTGTTTGGTGGAAATGGATTAAAGGTGTGTTTTGTTCGTAAGTCTTCCAGATGGGTTTTCAGTTATGTGGTTGTTGTTTGTGATGTCAACCTGTTGTGAATTCTCTTGGATAGTGGATGAGGATTGTTTCTATGTTAGTACCCAGTTTCCACGAACGAGAATGTTTTGTGCCTCCTGAGAAAGGAGTGGATTTTATAATGTGTGCCTCCTTGTCAGGAGCAGTCAGGAGTGGTTTTGTTATTGTTGTTACCTCCAGTGTTTGGAGTGGTTTTATCTTTGTCACCTCCTGAGAAAGGAGTGGATTTTGTAATGTGTGCCTCCTTGTCAGGAGTGGTTTTTTAATTGTTGTTACCTCCAGTGTTTGGAGTGGTTTTATCTTTGTCGCCTCCTGAGAAAGGAGTGGACTTGTTATCCTGTTTGTTGCACCTTGGTACCATTGATGTTTGGTTGGTGTGTGTGTGTTGTCGAGTAGAGGAGTGGCTTGTAACGGGGGCCGTCACACGAAGTGGTGTCAGGGTAACTTGTTGTAAGTGGTGTAATTAAGTGATAACTAAATCAATATACTTAGAAGTTTGGGTAGTACTTCACACTAAAAAGATAATTATGCCTCACTTATAGACTCAAGTGCTTGGTTAGGCTTGGGATGGGTGGGAAGGCCTGGAATGGCAAGGTCATCTATCTTGTCTGTACGAAAGGTATTTGATTCCGCATGAGTGAGTATGGGGGCCAGGATTCGGTAAAGGTCACTAGGATAACCTTTTCTTGTGGGGGCCGAAGCCTAGGAAGAATCATCATGGGTAACTGATGACGAACTATGTGATGAGACTCTGTCTAGGACAACAGTTGACCTTTGATTTCATATTAGTATGTATGAGGGCCAAGGATTGGTTTGGGGCCACCATCCTGACGATCCGCAATGGGTAACTCATGATGTGTTGTGAGATGGCACTTTGTGTGACCCATAGTTGGTTCTTGTTTATTGTGGGTATGGTTTCCTTAACATACCTGATGTGACCATGGTTGGTGTTTGTTGCTATGTGTATGGTTCTCATAACATATTTGTTATGCTTTAGTTCTGGAAGCAATGTGACCTTGTAGAGTTGTACTTGTGTTGTACATGTGTTTGGTTGTTTCAGTTTGGTTCAGTTTATGTTAGCCTGTGTCTAGAGGTAGATGGTCTTGACTAGGATTCCCGGTTACTATCTCCTAGCACGAGGGGTGGGCCTTTGGGTTCCACTTGGTTGGGTGGCGTGCACCTAAATCCGTTGGGTTCTTTCTTCATGTTCTTGTGGACGAGACTTCTAGTTGGAGAGCTCGTCGGTTTTAGTATCAACTCTTGCTTTATCTCATTCAGTTGATCTTGTATCTTTTTACCCCTCAGTTGTTATCGAGGTGGAAGTTGTAATTGTAATTATGATTATTGATTGGACTTGCCTCATTCGGGGAATGAGTGTTGTAATCTTATTATTTAATTTGGTTAAATTGAAATTGGAAGTTATCTCTTGTGTTGATGTAATTATCTTTTGGAATGCATGTGCTTTAATTATTAAGTAATTGAATGACATGGTTTAAATCATGTTTTTTTGTTGGGGTTCTATATAACCTCTGTCTCGTAACCTTAAAGGTTGTTGGCATTAGTTAGCGAACTTGCTTCTTAATTATACTTTTCAAAAAAAAAAATTAGCTTGTTTAAATAGTTGTTTGCAACTTCCTCTAGGGTTGCATGGCGGGGTGTTACACTCATGGCCTTATGAAGATCAATATATATAAATATTTTATGTGTATTGGTAACTTAAATGGTTTAAATATTCTCATAATTTACTTAGCTCATAGCAGTGTATTTATGAGGACCTAAAAGTTGTAGTAACACTTATCTCTATCTATTGGAACCACTTGCTATGTCAATGCACTATTTTTTTTGTTTTTACTTGTAGCTAAAGAATGCGCGATCATATTTTATTTCCATGTATATGCAAGTATTATTTCCACATAGTACAATATAAACATAAAAACCTACCTCTACCAAAATTAAGCATTAAGATCATGCCACAATTCAATTTTGGAAAGAAACACCACATCAACCTTTAGACTAATGTCTATTTTTAGCTCAAAGAAAGGAGAATGTTGAGTCTCATAAAAAATTAATTGCTACCACTACACTTGGTTAATGATCACATACTATATACATTAATTTGTACACGTACCCATTCTTATGCCCACATTCCTCTTGATCTCCTCAAGCTCTAAATCCTTTTATATCTTTAATCTTTATCTACTTGCACACTTGCATCAACTATCATGATTTTTACCTTAAAAGTGTAGTGCCCCTCCATTCTCACCGTGGATATGCAGGCAGTTTTCCTATTAACATATTTATGTGAGGGGAGTGCTTTGGTTACCTTTAGGGTTTTCCCTTGATTCTAATATATTATTATTGTATTGACCTGCTATTATGGTTTGGATTATGATTATCTTTGTAAGACCCCTCCGTTTTGCTCTTTTGATTGAATAGTGTTCTGTTTGGTTAGGCCTTATTTTCTGTTAGTGCTTTGACCTTGGTACTTGGTATTTTATCCTGATGTTATTATTATGTCATGTTTTAGATTAGCATAGTGGATAATTGGATTAATGATGTTTATGCTTTTGATCATATTAATGATGTTAGAATCGTCAGTTAGTAAGACTGTATTGGTGAAGGAGACGAGATTGCATCACTTGCTTGCGAGCGCCCTGCGATCCCAAGATTTCCTCTTCACGGTGTGTATTTTATGTTGTTGCTACTTGATTTTCAGGTTGACAGGTACAGGACATCGACTTCACTTGGTTTCACAGGTTTGAGCATGTCCAATGCCTTATGGTATTCGATTGGGAGATAGTCGCTAGGTTCTCCGTGCCAAGTCGTCACCCTAGTCTTGTGTCGTTTGGTGTAGTCGAGTTATGTTGCTTTCATGATTGATCATCTTGCCTGGATTTTATTTAATTGCAAGTTAAAGAGGGTAATCATATGGCTGTATGCATTTAATTTGTGAAATTGAAATTGTACTGGTATTATGTTAATAATGTAATTTATTTTATTTATTAATTTAATTTAATTAATAAATAATTTAATTGTGGATTAGATTTATTTATTAATTAATTAAATTGATTTTGTTGAAATTGGATAAGTTCATTTTGAAATTATGAATTTTATTATGTGAAATTGAAAATTATGAAAATGAGATTAAAAGTCAAATTAGAATTTGAAATTCAAAAAATTCAGAAGAAAGACTTTTGCTATTATGTTTTCAGAAATTTATGAGGATGGTTGTTGAATTTTAGGGTTTTATCCTTATGTTTGTATTTTGCATCAAAATTGTGGATTATGGAGTTTTTGAAAAAATGGAAAATGGAGGGAGGAAGTATGGATGGATTTTGTGGGTTTTGGGTTGAATCTGAAGAAATGGCTGATTTGAAGAGGGAATCGAGGCAAGGATTTGTGCAACATCTGGATCTTCCCAAGTTCTTGGATAATCAGGTTCATGTCTTAAGCTTTTATTTGTTTGCAAAAAATCCATGTTGGGATATGAATTATTTCAAGAAAATCTTTGTGTTCTTGGCAGCAATTAAGTGTTTTTTTCAAAATTAGTTTCTCAATTTGTGTTTCAAATCGAAGGAAAATGAATTATTCAATATATTCATATATATATATAGTATATATTTAATGTTGGGTTATTGAAAGTGTGTTGTTAAATTTTTATTTTTTTTCATATGCCTGGAAGAGGCGTGGATTTCGAAAAATCCGCAGGTCTGTTTTAAAAAAAAAAAAATAAAAAAGAAATTTTAAAAAAAAATGTATGGGGAGGCGCTGGGGGCTCACCTCCCCATTGCGCCCCATGGGAAGCACGTGGGGAGGGAGTCATGCCCAGCGCGGAATCCCCCGACTACCCTGCGGTTGGCTGTGTTACACAGCCGTCGCTGCCAGTAATGGCGGCCGACTGTGTTACACAGCACCGCCACCCACCTCCTTCGCTCTGCTGGCGCCCCTCGACCGCTCCTCCAAAACCCTCGCCACTGGTAACTCCGCCGGCCACCTCAAATTTGCGTCGCCCCTGCAATAGTTCCGCCGCCGACTAAAGAAAAAACTGCAGCTTATGGGAAATCCACGGCCAGGAAACCGCGGCCGATGCTGACCTAAGCCGCCTTCTTTAGCACGCCCCCCTAGGCAGCCGTGGCTCAACCCTAAGGGTTGGCGTGCGGCCCGAGGCCTTATGGGAGGATAATGAAAATAAAATAGAATAAATATAATGTATATAAATAATAATATTTTATACTATAATTTATAATATTAAAATATTATATATATGTATATTATGTTTAATTAATATTTATTTTTTTAGTATGGTAATTTAAATTTTTATGCATAAGAAATTATTATTTTTCTTATGGCATGAATTAAATTAAATTGAGGAAATGGGAAAATATGATATCTTAAGTTAAATTATTGTTTTATTTTTTTTAAAACATTGTTTTAAAGGAAAATAGTTTGACTTTAGAATAATACATTTTTTTTCTCATTCAAGCTAAACATTTGTTTTAAAATGGCTATATTGAAAGGAGGAAACAACATGTATTTTAAATCAAAATATTTTGATTTATGTGAATAAATGGTTATTTTATTATTATGTAAATTCCAGTAAGGAAGTAAGGATTGAGTTGCAATTTCTCCCTTGTCTAGAAAAGACGTATTTTAATTCGGTATATTCAATGCAATAAATTATTGAATGATTATGAGGAATGGATTTAGAATATCCAAAGGTAGTTTATTTCTTGTGCCTTCAGTGAATATTCCCTTCGTGCTCTCGTTTGGAAAATGGATTAAAGGGTGTTTTATTCGTGAGTCTTCCAGATTGGATTTTCAGTTCTATGGGTTGTCGTCTTGTGATGTCGACTGTTTGTTAATTCCCTTGGGTAGTGCAAGGTGTATGATCAGAGTTTACCTGGTTTCCATGAATGGGAATGTTTTGTACCTCCTGAGAAAGGAGAGGATTTTGTAATGTGTGCCTCCTTGTCAAGAGCGGTTTTGTTATTGTTGTTACCTCCAGTGTTGGAGATGGATTTATCTTTGTCACCTCCTGAGAAAAGAGTGGACATGTTATCTTGTTTGTTGCACCTTGGTACCATTGATGTTTGGTTGGTGTGTGTGTGTTGTCGAGTAGAAGAGTGGCTTGTAATGGGGGTCGACACACGAAGTGGTGCCAGGATAACTCGTTGTAAGTTAGTTAATCAAGTGATAACTAAAACAATACTTAGAAGTTTAGGGCTAACTTCTCACTAATCAAGATATTAATGCCTCACTCATGGACCCAAGTGCTCGGTCAGGTTTGGGATGGGTGGGAAGGCCTGAAATGGCAAGGTCATCTATCTTGTCTGTACGAGAGGTATTTGGCTCCGCATGACTGAGTATGGGGGCCGGGATTCGATAAAGGTCACCAGGATAACCTTTTCTTGTGGGGGCCGAAGCCTAGGAAGAATCCCAAGGATAACCCATGACGAACTGTGTGATGACACTCTATCTAGGACAGCAATTGGTTCTTGTTTCTTGTGGGTATGGTTTCCTTGACATACCTGATGTGACCATAGTTGGTATTTGATCTTGTGGGTATGGTTTCCTTGACATACCTGATGTGACCATAGTTGGTATTCGATCTTGTGGGTATGGTTTCCTTAACATACCTGGTGTGACAATAGTTGGTATTCGATCTTGTGGGTATGGTTTCCTTAACATACCTGGTGTGACCATAGTTGGTATTCAATCTTGTGGGTATGGTTTCCTTAACATACCTGGTGTGACCATAGTTGGTATTCGATTATTATGTGTATGGTTCTCTTAACATACTTGTTCTGCTTTATTTCTGAAAGCAATGTGACCATGTAGAGTTGTCCTTGTGTGTTACTCGTGATGCTCTTGATTTGTACTTTTGGTGTACTTATGTTGCACGTATGTGGTACTTGGGTTGTACTTGTGATGTGCTTGTGTGGTACATGTGATTGGATGTGCCAGTTTGGTTTAGTGGTGATTTAACCTGTGTCTAGAGGTAGATGGTCTTGGATAGGATTCCTTGTTACTATCTCCTAGCACGGGGGGTGGGCCTTTGGGTTCCACTTGGTTGGGTGGCGTGCACCTAAATTCGTTGGGCTATCTTCATGTTCCTGTGGACGAGGCTTCCAGTTGGAGAGCTCATGGGATTCAGTTTCAGTTCTTGTTTTATTTCATTTCAGTTGATCTTGTATTATTTTACCCCTCATCTGTCATCGAGGTGGAAATTATAACTGTAACCTTATTTATTGGACTTGCCTCATTCGGGGAATGAGAGTTGTAATTGTAATATTTAATTATGCATAAATGGGTTTGAAAGTTATCTATTATGCTTGGATATAATTTATCTTGTATGGAATGTATGTGTTTAATTATTGCCTAAATAATTGTCATGGTTTATATTCATGTTGTTGTTGTGGGATGTTTTGTAGTTTCAGTCTCGTAACCTTAGGGGATGGTTGCATTGGGAAGCGACCTTGTATATTAATTATACTTAAACAAAAAAAATTAGCTTGTTTAAGTAGTTGTTTGCATCATCCTCTAGGGTTGCGTGGTGGGGCGTTACATTCTTTATTGTCATGAAGATGTAATGACTTGTGTTCAAGTGTTGTGGTTGAAGATGGGACATGAGCTCTTGTTAGCACTTTAGTAAGTATGATGTATATTGTCATGTTATTATCGCTATGCAAAGATTTATTTGGGTAGTTAGGTGATGCAATAGTATGTTGTTAGGTTAGGAGGAAAGGGTGACATCGTATCATTGAACATATGGGGACATACGAGAATGAGATGCGATTTCTAGAGTTCCTTTCTTAGTGCATCGACTATTATGCATATGTGCTCTAATTTATATGCTTGAGTGAACATGTACTAGGCTATGTCTCCACCTGAATTAGCAGGTCTAAGTGTGCCTTGAACCCAATGGATTAGTTGATCAGGAGATAACGCTTGGTCCCCTACCCTAACCATCATCCTCAAAGAGGATGAGTATTTGGTTTGACACCTTCTCAATATGTCAGTTCGGTCAGTCAAGGTTGCTTGAGGTTTGTATTTTGACCCTAGATAGTGGTTAAGTCACTAATGGGCATTTGGGTTAATTAATTTGGTTTGTCGAATTAGATACATTTGGTTATTGCATGCATTAAAATAAAGTGTTAAATACCTTTGTTAAATAAATATAAATATATATATATATATATATATATATATATATATATAAAAATAAATAATTATAGTTAGTAATAAAATGAATTTATAATGTAATGATAAATTAATAAATAATAATAGTTTGGTGAATAAAAAAAATATTATAAACGACGGTAAATGGTTTTACCGGTTGGGGGTATCAATTATACTGACCCAAGTTAATATTTTAATTGAAATATTCTCAATTGCCTATTAATTTAATAAATTAAAAAGTTAACTATATTCTTATTTCGGAATTGGTTGGGATTTCTTGTACAACGGATATCCTCCTTTCTCCTGAAAAGATGTTTGGGTTTTGGAAAATTGATGCTATTTTTTGGAGGAAGAGAAAAGGGTCTGTGAAAAATTTCTTAGGGGGTTGATTTGTTAAAGGTAGGGGTTTTTGGAAATTTGGATCGGGAAATCGAATAAGATGGAATCTTTAGAGCTCAACATCAATCCATTTTTGCCAAGTGTTGGATCTAGGTTGGATTGATATCTTGTTTTGTTTTATTTTTGAATGCACGATCAATCTAATTATTTTCTCTCTTTCCTTCTAAAAATAAATGTTTATTCATCCCTAAATAAAAACAAATAATGAACGCATTGAATACCTTGAGTAATCTCATATATATTTATATAAATCATTCAACAGTGAAATGACCAAACCCTATCTTAGATTCCATGCTTATCTTTCTTTTATTGATGCGATTGTTTTTGTTAAGTTTTCATTATGAGTTTTGGGGCCTCCATGTTGGAGTTTTCCTCTTCCCTAGGTGTCGACTCATTGCATTCCTTAATATGAAACTTATTTGCATCGCCTGCCAATCATATTCCTTGAAAGTTTTAAAACTTTGTCCATTCGATGCTTACTCAACATTCATTGCATTCCATGATATAACATCTTCTTGCGCCGATCCAATTACCTATGCCTAAAAGTTTCAAAGGCCTTTTCTGTGGGAATAGGGGTAGAGGTGCAGCAATGAAAACATAGCAGCAAATAGAAATTGCATACAACAGAAAAATAAACAAATTCAACAGGAAATAAGAGCTACTCAGAAATCACACAAAATAACACAGTAGAAAATGGACAGCAATATGATTAGTATATATATTCTTTAATCTGAAAAATACAGAGAGCTTCGATGCCCTTCTTCAACCAACCTTCTTGTTCCTGCTAATTTCTTGCAGAGCTTCGTTGCTATTTCTCAACTTCTTTTTCATATACAAATATGACCACAAAAAACAATAAAACTAAAACATATGGTGGATAGCAAAGACGGAATAAAATATTGATTAATTTACTACCCACAAAGTGTGCGAAATTAACATAGCAGTTAATGAACCATAAAAAAAAATCTCCCGTAATCTTCTCCAAGAAGTCATTCAAATTAATTTTCCTTAAATGTTGAGATAGTGGGGGTGAGCTGGATGATTTGGCGCAATTAGGTGAGATTAGACATAATTTAACACTCCCCCTTAATCTCAACTAGCTAACAATCTGCTCAAAAAAAATCTAGAGCATCCATCTTCAGTCTAAAGGGTTTTGTAGTATCTGCCTTCTGCCTTCTGCTTTCTGTCTGAAAGGTTTTGAAGCATCTGTCTTCTATCTGAAGGGTTTTGGAGCATCTGTCTTCTATCTTCTGCTTTCTATCTGAAAGGTTCTAGATCATCTGTCTTTTGTCTTCTGCTTTCTGTTCAAAAATTTCTGGAGCATCCACACTTGCACAAAAATTTATGGAGCAATCATTTTCAGCACATATACCCAAACAACTTCTCAAATATTCGAATGCATCTTTTACCAATGGTTTAGTAAAAATATCAGCAAATTGATCTTCTGATCTACAGAATTCTAAACATATTTATTTGTAATTCACTAACTCCCTTATGAAATGATATCTAGTATCTCTGTGCTTGCTTCTTTTATGAAAAATGTGATTTTTTGACAGTGCAATGGCTGAGTTATTATCATAGTAAATCTTTGTTGCTTCATCTTGTTTATGCATCAACTCAACCAACATTCTCCTTATCCATACGGCTTGACATGCAGCTGTAGTGGCTGCAACATACTCTGCTTCTTCTAAAGAAAGTGTAACAATGGGCTGCTTCTTTGAAGCCCAAGATACAACACCAGATCCAAAATGAAATACATAACCATAAGTACTTTTTCTATCATCTATACTACCAGCACAATCGTTGTCTGTGTATCCAATGAGCTTGAAATCATCTACAGCTGAATACAAAATTCCATAGTTTCTAGTTCCACATACATACCTCAAAATCCTTTTTCCAGCTTGCCAATGAGAGTCTTTTGGAGACTCCATGAACCTTGAGATAAGGCTCACACTGTACATGATGTCAGGTCGTGTGGTAGTCAAATACATGAGACTACCAACCAGCCTTTTGAACAACTTAGGATCCACTAATGAACCATCATCATCCTCGCTTAACTTTAGTCTTGTCACAACTGGAGTAGACGTTGGTTTACAATTCAGCATATTAAATCTTTTCAATACATCACCTGCATACTTTGATTGAGAAATAAAAATACCACCTACTGATTGCTTAACTTCTATTCCCAAAAAATATTTCATAAGTCCAAGATCAGTCATCTCAAACTCCTTCATCATGGCTGTCTTAAAAAGACTAATGGAAAGATCTCCCATAAAGATCAAATCATCTACATAAAGACAAACTATCAACATTTTACCTTCTTCATCCATTTTGATATATAAAGTAGGCTCACTGCTGCACCTACTAAAACCATTCTTAATGAGGTAAGAATCAATCCGACTGTACCATGCTCTAGGAGCTTGCTTGAGTCCATAGAGCACCTTTTTCAGCTTGTATACCTTTCCTTTTTGACTTGCAATCTCATATCCTTCTGGATGTTCAACATAGAATTCTTCTTCAATCAAACCATTTTAAAATGCAGATTTTACATCCATTTGGAAAACTTGTCACTTCTTTTGAGATGCAATGGCTAAAACAATTCTTATCGTATCCAATCGAGTTATTGGAGAAAATGTTTCATTGTAGTCAATACCAGGCTATTGAGTGAAGCCTCTAGCAACCAACCTCGCCTTATGCTTCAATACATCTCCATCCATGCCATACTTAGTTTTGTAATTCCACTTAACACTTATGACATCCTTTTCTTGAGGGTGATCCACCAACTCCCAAGTATTGTTCTTCTCAATAGCTTCAATCTCTTCATTCATAGCTTCGGCCCATTCTTCATCCTTAATTGCTTCATCAAAGAACATTGGATCAGAAACTTCTTAAAATAAAGCAAAAACAGAAAATGAATTTGATGTTTCAACACTAAAATCAGCTTCATATATGTCTCTTAAACTTTATTTTTCGTTGCAATAAGCTGGCCAATGTAGGATCAGATGAGCTACTTCTATCAGCTGAATTTGAAGGACTTTCTGATGATATTACAGCTGGTGTTCTTTGTGGAGTTTGTTGTGTTGGTGAAGAAATCTGATTTCTTGAAAGTCTTGTTGTAGAAGGTGTAGCTTGTGCTACAACTTGTGTTGCTTGTCCGGGAGTGAAAGGAGGTATTGCTTGAGGAATACCTTGTTGTTCTATCACTTCATTAGCCATTTCATCATGTGGATCAGCTGCTGCTTCACTTACTATTCTTTCTACACTTCCATCCCATGCTTCATTCTCCACAAATTGTACATCTTTGTTGATAACAACTTTTATTGTAATTGGATTAAACAATTTGTAAGATTTTGTATCTTCTGAATACCCAACAAAAATACATTTTTCACCTTTATTATCCAATTTTCTTCTCAACTCTTCAGGCACATGAGCATATGCAACACATCCAAAGAATTTGAAGTGAGCAACATTGTATTTTCTACCACACCAAGCCTCTTGAGGAATCACATTCCTTACACTTGTAGTTGGACATCTATTCAAAATATAAATAGTAGTTGCTACTGCTTCAGCCCAGTATTCATTTGGTAAATGCTTTGATTTCAGCATACTTCTTGCCATATCCATGATAGTTCAATTTCTTCTTTCAGCCACACCATTTTGTTGAGGTGTGTAATAGGCTGTAAATTGTTTGTGAATACCATGTTGGCTGCAATATTTCAGAAAATCATTAAAACTATATTCACCGCCTCTATCAATTCTTAATATCTTGATGTAGCATCCACTTTTCTTTTCTACAAGAGCCTTGAACTGCTGAAAAACACCAAATGCATCAAATTTATGCCTCAAAAAATAGACCCATGTCTTTCTTGTATAATCATCAATAAAAGTTAGACAATATGTGCATCCTCCAATGGAAGGAGTTTGCATCGGTCCACATATATTGAAGTGAACAATCTCAAGTGGTTTACATGCTCTTTCTGATTTTCCAACAAGGAAGGTCTCTCTATGTTGTTTACCCAATATGCACGCTTCACATATTCTTTCCGGTTTCTTAATCAATGGCAACCCCTTAACCATATTCTTCCTATGCAACAAATTAAGACCACCAAAGTTTAAATGGCCAAATCTCAAATTCCATAACCATGATTCATTCTTTACAACTGACTAAAAAGTTATTTGAACAATTACATTACCATTTTGTTCTTCTTTAGTTTCAGTTTCAGCCTTTCTTGAGCTACCTTGTTATGTTCTGGAGCAGCCTTGTTCTTTTTTACATTAACCTTCCTGAGCAACTTTGCAACTTTTCTCTTTTCCGGAGCAAACTTCTGGAGCAACTTGAGAGGCATCTTGAGAATTTTCAGTCTTAAATGTTGCTCTAGTTGTGTTTCTTTTGATGTCAAGTCTCAACCTCAATGGGAACATTCTATTTTTTGTCATTTGTACCTCTGCAATCAACTGCATACTAGGATATTTATCAAGAATGATACATGCATTGTTTTTCATATAAACTTTGTATCCTTTTTGCACCAATTGACCAATACTCATTAGATTATGTTTCAGACCAGCAACATAAAAACATCAAGAATTACTTTTTGCTCCCCCTTTTTGGTTAGAATGTCAACAGTGCCTTTTCCCATAACATTCACTTGATTATTGTTCCCAAGAGTGACATTTAATGTGACTGATTTTTCCAAGCTAGAAAACAACTCTAAATTTCCAGACATGTGAATGCTACAACCAGAATCTAAATACCAAATATCATTTGGACTCTCTTGAACCATATTGCATTCAACTGGTGATTTTGTAGAAATTGCTTCAACAATCTCTGCACTTGCAATAAAAATAGTATTTTTTGTAGAATTTTCTGGGGGATTTTGATTTTGTCTTCCTTGATCATGTTGTTTCTTCCTACACTTGGAAGCATAATGACCATATTTCTTGCAATAATGACATTGAACATTTGACTTGTCTTGTCTTTGACCAGCTGGATGACTACGAGAGGATTCATTGTTATTTCCTCTTCCACTTTGATTTGCAGGACTGCTGCTACGTCCTCTAAATGAGTTTCTTCCTCTACCCCTAGGAGTGAATCTACCTCTAAATTTTTCATGACTTATTGAAACCTGAGATGAGAAAGCATTCTCAATGGAGGTGTGTGATCTATTCAGCCTATATTCATGATTTATCAAGGATGCATGCAATTCATCCATTGTCAACTGGGTTAAATCCATAGTTTCCTCTATGGCAACAACTAAAGGATCAAACTTAGTAGGCAAAACCCTTAGCATTTTCTCAACTATTTTGGTCTCTTCTAATGTTTCCCCATGAGATCTTATCTGATTTACTAGCCCAACAACATGAGTAAAAAATAACTCCACAAATTCAGAATCTTTCATAAATATATTCTCAAATTCTCTTCTAAGTATCTGGAGTTTTGAAGATTTAGCTTTGTCCATACCTTGATAAGCTATTTGCAATGTGTCTCGTGCCTCCTTTGCTTGTGTTGTTGTTGGAACTCTTGGCAATATGCTTTCATGCATTGCTTGATGTATGTAGAAGAGGGATTTTCCATCCATCTTTCTCTGCCTGGGTGAGTGCATTGTAAGTTGCCTGGTCTGTTGGCTTTGCATATCCATTCTCAATAATTTCCCAAACATCCTGGGACCTAAACAAGGCTTTCATGGTCAATGACCAATATTCATAGTTTTTTCCTATGAAAAGAGGAGTTTGCAGGCTAGACAAGGAAGCACCAAACGTTGAGGCTGTGGAAGCCATTGATGGTTGTCAAACAGAAAAAAAAAAAAATGCAAACCCAAAAAAGATAAACAAAGGGATTTGAACTAGTGGCTCTGATACCAAATGTTGGAATAGGGGCAGAGGTGCAGCAATAAAAACATAGCAGCAAATAGAAATTGCATACAACAGAAAAATAAACACATTCAACAGGAAATAAGAGTTGCTTAGAAATCACACAAAATAACACATTAGAAAATGGATAGCAATATGATTAGTATATATATTCTTTAATCTGAAAAATATAGAGAGCTTCGATGCCCTTCTTCAACCTTCCTTCCTGTTCTTGCTAATTTCTTGCAGAGCCGCGTTGCTCTTTCTCAGCTTCTTTTTCATATATAAATATGACCACAAAAAACAATAAAACTAAAACATATGGTGGACAGGAAAGAGGGAATAAAATATTGATTAATTTACTACCCACAAAGTGTGCGAAATTAACATAACAGTTAATGCACCATCAAAACAAATCTCTCGCAATCTTCTCCAAGAAGTCATTCAAATTAATTTGCCTTAAATGCTGAGATAGTGGGGGTGAGCTAGATGATCTGGCGCAATTAGGTGAGATTAGACATAATTTAACATTTTCAACGAATCCAGTTGGTGCACCTCTTGCTATCATTCATTCTTTGAGATGGATTCTAGATCCTTTGTGTTCTAACATTCACGTTGATGCTCCTTGCTTTTAGGCATTAAAAATTATTTAAGATGTTTCTTTTATTTCAGTTGATTATTCTATTATGTTGGTAACGACATTATCCTGCTAAAATGGAATCTTGCCATCTCTTTGGTCGACTCCCAAATTGCACCCAACTGCCTTCATTTCGTTCTTGAGATGAGGTCTCTTTGGGGCCGCCTGTAAAACAATTCTATGCCTCCCCGTTGGCATCCATCAATGCCCTTTTTGTAGCAGGCGTATGGGTGTGCCCATTCCCTTCCACGCAGTAGTAGCGTAAGTGATTTAAAGTTAACATTTGATATCATAAGTTGCCTTTGATAATGTTCCCTTTTGGTCTCACTTTTATCAGAAACCAGATTCATTCAATAATAGTAAGATTTCTTCTTATCGATTCGCATGGCCTTAGATAATAGTATGATTTCATTATATATATATATATATATATATATATATATATACTGTTATATTTGCATTCTCTTGAAAGTTTCAACAAATCCATTTTGTGCGTATCCTACAACCATTGCATTCCATGCATTGACATCTCTTAGAGGCGCTCTTTCAACAGTTCAATCGCCTTCTCTATGCTTCTGATATTTCCATGCATGACTACCCGGGCAATTATAACAATAAAATCTGACATACACACACGCGCTTACATATATAGTGGAATTTGGCTTACACCTGCCAATTAAATTTGCATAAAATTTTCTAAAGCCTTTTCCCACAAATCCAATTTGCGTGCACCCTGGTATCATTTCATTCCATGAGATGAGATCCCCTTGAGGCCATTTAATAAAAGATTTCGATTGGTATTAAATATTACTTTGATTTCATTATCGATAATGATATATATAGATATCGATTGAAATTCAATAATGTTTATTGCGATTTCACTTTGATAATAAAAATATATTTATATATATATATATATATATATATATATATTATATTATATTATATTAGTTATTTATTACGATTGCATTCTAAAACTGTTAATAGTAAAAAAAAATAAAAATTTTAGAAGAAATAAAAGTGTTAGTTAATAAAAGATTATTAATTGGACAACCGTGGTTAAAACAAATATTTAAATCATTATAGGTAAGAAAATTGTGTAGATAATTAAGTAAATTGATTTATCTCACATGTAGATAATTGTCAATTAGGGGATTGTTAATATTATGTGAAGGTAAAATGTTAGAAAAAGGTTATTTGATTTAAATGTTTTAGACTACACAATAAACGACTTAGTGCATTCTTGGTTAATTATTCAGTAGATGAATGATGATCATTTTTATATAATTAAATTATAGTTGATCAATAAAACTGCCATGCAATTTGATCATTTAGGATATTGTTATTTTAGTTATTTGCAAATATGATTATTGATGATAAATAATCTATTTATTGCATTAAGTGGTTAAGGTGAATTAACAGATAAGTGAAATAATGTCTTAATTAAAGGAATGTCTTCATTACTATAATGTGGTGTTTAATTGTTTGTATTGGACCATGAGTCTTGTGTAATGGATTAAGTGTTCATGATGGATGTCATTTGTGTATTATATATTAAGTTTATGTGTCATTAGGAAGTATGCTTAGTATGTTGGTTCCGCATGTGTCACCCTATGGGGCCAAGACCTAGTGAGAGGTTTGCCAGAACAATCATAGATGGGGTCAGGACCTAGTGAGAGGTCTGCCAGAACAACCCATGTTGATGCAATGCAATGACACTCCTCCCTTTTGCAGTATAGTACTCCCTAGTTGGATTTCCTCTTTGATGTGTTTGAGCCTCTAATAGTGAAGTAAGTGTTGTAAGTGATGTTGGTGTTGTCAGCAGTGTTGTGTTGGAGTCATGTATAATCCCTTGTTATGTTGCCTCTTACTTTCATGACTGTCTATTGGATGTGGGACCTTGTGTTATCTCCTAGCACGGGGGGTGGACCTTAGGGTTCCACATGGTCGGGAGGTTGGTGCTTTTTCTCCATTAGGTATACTTGTTGAATGTTCGTGAGTGTGGTGATTGAGTGTTGCACGGTGGACTCCAGTTTTTGTTCTTGTTTGAGAAGTCTTCCTAGCATGTATTTGCATATTGGATTGTGCTTCCGTTGTATCAATTATTGTAATCTAATGTAATCATTCCTCATGTACTAGGTGAACCAATGTTGTAAATATTGTAATGATGTAATGATTATTAATGATTTCATCTCGTAAAAAGTACTGTTAAGTAATGCATCTTTTCATATGATAGTTAGTTAGAAAATGATTCTAATGTTTAGTTATTATCCGTTACATTATGGAAGTAAGTATTGTAGGATCATTTAATATGATGCTTTAAAATGAACCTTGCATGTTAGATCGTTCTCATATCTTTTATTGTTGATGAGGTGTTTTGAGTAATATTGATGTTTGATTGTGAGTAGTGCAGTTGAGGAACCTCAGAGGAACTAGGTTTATAGTGTATGTTGTGTTATGTTATGCATTCTATAGTTATTTATTTTATAAAAAAAAATTGCTCCATTAATTTTGACCTAGTTTTGTGTTGTCCTTTGGGGTTCCTTAGAGGGGGCGTTACATTTTGCATACATATCTTATTAGATGTAACACAAAAATAAAAACAAAAAATCTCACCAAGTATACACCTCAAGTCCACGTGATACACATGAAACCTAGATATGAATGTTACCCATAATCTATTGGCATGCCAACACATCAAAATAAAACTTGATCTAGTTCCATCCACATGTGAATCTCTATAAAAAATAATTAGGAATATTAAATACACCCTCCATAAAGATTAACATCATTCTATTCTACTAATTACTCTAAATAACCAAAAAATCCTTCATACACTTGCCACATGCTAGCAACCAATCTTCCCTAAGCTCAATCATTAAAATTTACAAATAAAATGAGCCTAAGAGATAAAAATATCAAAATTATCACTCAAGTAGATTTTACATGGATTGGTATTATTAAAAAACAATGTGATATTGGAGAGATATACATATCATCAACTACTACCACATGTGTGATAATGGAGAGATATATCATTGATATGAAATAATAACATTTTTTTTTTCCTTGTATTTTAAAAATTGAGGTATAGATCTACAAGCACCCACAAAAATACATATAAGTGGAAAGTTTTTATATGCGATACCCATCAATAATAATTTAGAGTGAGAAATCTTAAAGGCCATATGTTTTAAATCTATGGTGGTGCTAACAACACTAAATTTTAACACACTTTCTCACTATCCTTATTGAGAAATTTAACTTAAATACCATCACATTTCACCTCCTTGTAGGTGATATGATATTGAATGTGGAGGATGTATTAAGGATTCTTCACATATTAGCGAGATTAAGTAGATTGGATTCTTATAACACTATATTTTAGAAGGATTAATAGTTGCACTAGTGGTTAGTGGAGCAAGTGGTTTTTAATAGGGTACTATTTTTCATAGATAGCATGATGGGAATATCATATATGAGGTTCAAGTAGCTATTGTTCAATGTTGTTTTATTCATTCTTCACAATAGATATGGTTCACATACTATGCTCTCATATAACTACATGAGGAGGTAGAGGAGTAGCATATAGTGTTTACACGAGGTTGGTCTATCTTAGTTTATCCCTACAATTTTCTTCATATGTTTGTTGATGATTTTTTTATGTCTCCATGAAGTTCATCCTTACATTAGTACCAATTTCAAAATTAAATGAGGCCTTTGTCTTGGATGAGTAAGATCATTTCAAATGATTCCCACCCTAGATAATGATGGTCACCATCATCTTCACTATTTCTATAAAGTTATGGGGACCACTTTGAAGTCTCTAGGATTTTCTATTTCTATAGCTCGAGGCTCAACTTCCCTTATTGAGAAACTAATACAACTAGAGTTTTAGTTTTGAGCACTCTATTTCCTTATATCCACCCAAAGCTTCGCCCTTTTTATCCTCATGACCTACATCTTAGTAAGGGACATGTTACAAAAAATTTCTAGCAAGATAGAGGGTTTGCAAATAACACACTGTACAAATTTCTCTTGAATATTTCATTCCACTCCCACTTGGATGATGGAAATTCATTCCTAATCCCCTTGTATGATGGTGCTTAATTAATAATCCTCTTTTCTTCATGCATGTGGACTTTCTTTTTTTATCACATTGCTACTATCTATCACTTCACCCATTCATTATTGCCGTTCCTTCATATTTATGGGTCTTTGTGCTTTCATTTATTTATGTTTTCCCCTTTATCCATTTTAGATTCCTTATACTTTGGAGTAGTAAATTTTTGGTATCTATTTCTATTTTGTAATCCATAAGAAATAATTTTAGGACAATTAGGAAATCAAAATAACATTGAATTTCTATTCTTAAAGACATGTAAACCTCATGGTTAAGCTTTAAATGGAGTTCAAAAACAAACATTCAACCAATACAAATACTAATATCCATTGAATTATGTTATGATATGCTCATAGATATCTTGAAAGTGATCAAATAAATTGTTTTTAAATATAGAGGATTTGAAGCTTTATTTGGGAGAATGAACATTGGTTGGGATTTGAAGATCAAATATATGGTTGAGAGAACCATTTAACTATATGCACCCTATTGGTAATCTAGGCTCACTTCCTACAACCATAGAAAATTAATCTAAAGAAAAATCACAAGGAATTCACATTCAATATTTAATCTTATATGTATTTTTTCCCTTGAAAAGAATGATTAACTCTTCTACACTTTAGGAAATCCTCATCCACTTTAGTAACTCTTAAGAGCCCTTAGAGAAAAATATTTCCAAACTATTATGGAGTAGTTAATGGAGCTCATGGCTTATAGATTTTTTTTTCTAGATCTACAAGTGGATATGGGGTCCCTCCACATTAACCTCTCTCAATTTTGGTCAACTCAACATTGTTTGATCATGCAAACAATGAGTGCAATCTTTCAAAAAGTGTTAGCTGAGAGAAATACAAATATTGCAAAAATAATAATTTATTTTTCATGTGTCATGGTGAAAAAATGATTGCATCAACACCTCTAGGTGGGTGAGTGAATGCTAGGGAAACCTCTGTTTAGTCCCCCAATCACCCTATTGTTTTAGAGTACACTATTTTAATGCAGTCTCTTAAGAGTCCTAAGAGAAAAAAATCAAAACTATGATGGATTAGTTTTTGGAGCTCATAGAATTTAGGAATGTTTCATTTGGATCTACAACTAGATATGGGGTCCCTCCAAATTAACATCTTTTGGTTATGGTAAACTCAACACAGTTTGACCATGCCAACAATGAATGCATTCTTGTAAAAGTGTCAGTTGAGAGCAATGCAAATATGGAAACTATAATATTTTGCATTTCATGAATCATGGGGAAAAAAATGTTCCAACACATATAAGTGTGTAGTTGAATGACTGGTAAGGCCTATGTTTGTTCCCAAGGTCCCCTGATTATTTTGGTCTATGGTATTCTGACATAGTCTCTTAAGGGCTTGAAATGTTGTAGGGAAGCATAATTTTTTTTCCATACATCATGGGACTGAACTGATAGTGTCAACACATCCTAGTGGGTGGGTTTACACTAGGAAAGGTCTTATTTTGCATCCTATCTCTTCTGATTATTTTGGGTTGCACTATGGTGACACTTACTCTTAAGAGCCCTAAGTGTTAAAAGTTTCCAAACTTTAATGGATTGTTTCTCAAAATACGTTGCACCTAATAATTTTCCATTTGAACCTATAGGTTCATGTAGAGTCCCTCGAAAATAAACTCTCTCAAATTTTGAAATCTCCAATCTATATGGTCATGGTGATATTTTATTTAAAGTTTCAAAAACTATCATTTGCATTCAATGAAAAGTTGCAGGCAAGCATAATTTTATTTCCATTTGTTGTGTGACTAAACCAACAGTGTTGACTATGTGTGTGTATTTTCACACTAGGTGAGATCTTGTTTTGCACCCTATCTCTTTCGATTGTTTCAAGCTACACTATACAAATGCTTTCTCCTAAGAGCCCTATGAGTGAAAAACTACAAAACTTTGACAAGTTTTTTTTATCAAAATACATGGCACCTAATTTATTTTTCTAAACCTAGAGATTCATGTATCCCCCCTCCCCTACACAATAACCTCTCATAATTTTTGAAATCTCCAATTCATTTGTTTGTGGCGATAAATTTTCAAAAGTTGTTAAAAATATCATTTTCAGTTGATGAAAAGTTGTAGGTAAGCATAATTTTTGTTCTATGCATCTTGAGAATAAACTGATAATTCCAACATGTCTGAGTGGGCATTTTTATGCTAGGTGAGGTCCTATTTCTCACCCTAGCTCTTTCGATCGTTTCAAGTTGCACTATGACATTACTTTCTCTCAAGAGCCCTAAGTGCAAAACACTTTCAAACTTTGATGGATTGTTTCTCAAAATTTGTGGAACCAAATAATGTTTTTTTAACCTATAGGGTCATGGGTGAAGCCACAATAGTGGTTTACAATTCAGGTGAGGAAGGGAAACTCACAAAAAACAACCCCAAGGCAAAACAAAGTGATTTTAGGGGTTCGTATGAACATACTAGTTTGACTGAACGAATAAGGGGTTCGCCTGAACCAGGGCCCTATGGGTTCATATGAACCCCCCTTATCCCTCATCTCCCATCTAAGACACAAAAAAGACCTAAATTTTGGCACTTCAGAGCTCGGGTTGAGGATGAAAATGGAGGAATCTTCACAAACCCAACTAGAATCAGGTAGTTCCAAGAATGAGCTATCCAACGAATATAATTTTAATATTTTTTGGTTTTATTATGTATGTGTTTTTTTAGTTTTATTAAACATAGGTTTTCACCAAAAATCAAGCTCTCTGTTTTGCACATGTGGAAAAATAGCAAATTATCAAATTAAAAAATTTTAAAATATGTTCTTGTTGGGTATTGATGTCCTTGATCCATTAAAAAAAAAAAGAATTTTGATACATACAGAAAAAGTTATGTTGTATACAGTCCGCCTATGTCTGAATTGCAATTGGTTTGACTTCGAAACTTGATTAAGGAAAAAATATTCAATAAAAAACTATGAGACCAAATGAAAGTGCTAGCTATCGTAGTTACAAATCTAAATTCGAAAAAATTAGAATTTTATCCTTCATACAAAAAAAATTATGTTGTATATGGTGAGCGTCACCTTTTAAAAATGTTGTTTTTTGAAAAAAACCAGTTTTCGTGGGAGATGGAAAAAGAAGTGCAATCTGATTCCAAAAAAATTGAAAAAAATATTTTTAGAATCTACAGACATAATGTGACAAGACTCTAGTTTGCATCATCTACAAATTCCTCACGGTTTAGCCGCTATAGGTGCCCGAATGTGAAGATTTAGTTAAAAATAATAATTTCAGTGTCCAGTTTGGCCAAAAATTGTAAACCACTATTGTGGGATCACCCTAAATGTAGGATACATCAATAATAAACTTTCTCAAATTTTTAAATCTCCATCCTATTTGGTTGTGGTGATAATTTTTCAAAAGTTACAAAAATCATTATTTGTGTTCAATAAAAATTTGAAGGCAATCATAATTTTATTTCCATGCATCATTGGACTAAACCAGTAGTGCAAAAATTATGTGTGGGTGGTTTTATGCTAGGCAAAGTCTTGTTTTACACCATAGCTCTCTTGATCATTTTGAGCTACGCTATTCCAATACTTTCTCTTAAGAGCCCTAACTGCAAAAAAATTGCCAAACTTTGATAGGCTATTTTTCAAAATCTGTGGAACCTAAAAATGTTTTGTTTGAACCTACAAGGTCGTGTAGGGTCTCTCCATAATAACCTCTCTCAATTTTTAAAATCTCTAATCCATAATAACTTTGAGGGTTTTCATTCATCAAGTAATTCTCTAACCCTTATAGTTTCAAGTATTCTCTCATGGACAGATTAACAAACTCTCAATAATTTCTTATTGTATTGTTGACCATGATACTTTATCAATTGAATATTTATTATAACAATAAGGTTAGTGTATTGAATAATCTACCTATGTGTGTCAAAATCCTCAAACAACCACACATCAAATTTCTTAATAGGGTACCTTATAAGACATGTTCCAGTAAAAACAATAGGCCTTATTGGATACTCAATATCCTCTCCATTAGTGATTGTGGTAGTCATTTTTTCCCCTCTACACAATGACATAAATAATTTGTCTCTTTATTATTCTCATCAGCAATAACTGCATACACATGACCTGCATTTAATTGTATGAATAAATTAATTCTAGTAAATGATGTAAAATATAATATAATGTGTTAAGATTTTTATTTCAACTAATTGATAAATCTATAATACTTGGTTGCACTAGGTCAGATGTATGGTCAAATTCAACTGATACTTCCATTTGGTTTAACTGTACTGCTTGTGAAACTTGATATGTGTCAATGGTAACTAAAGGTCTACAAGACCATTCATCAACCCACTCTTTTGACTCATAGTCTTCCCAAAAAAATACATACATGAAGAGCAAAAACATGCAATCTCTCTCATATAAATAGTCATTGAACTCGTATTTGAACTTCTAAATGAGTGCAACTCACTCAACCCTGCAACTGTACAACAATTTCGATACTTTGCAATATTAGAGTCATTTACCAACCAAAAATTTCTACAAACTATAATAGGTACCTTCATTACTTGGTCCCATTGTGGACTTACACTATTAAATGATCGTTGTTGCATCTATCAAGCTAAAAGTATAAAGTTGTGTCACACTTTTATAAAGGAAATAACAAACATTGATCCAAATTTTAAATTTGAATCACTACAAAATGGCATATATGTTTTGAATTTTGAAATGATGTAAACTAATAAAATTTATATTTTTTAGTATATTTTATGCTTGTATTTTTTGAAAAAAATTAAAAAATTATTTGAATATAGTTTTTTAATAAATTGGTATTATAATTTAGTTGTTGATAAAATGTTGAAAAATGAAGTTACATGAAACGTTGATCTTTATATCGTAAATTTTATGTTTTTCCTTCAAATTTTTTGTGTGTATTTATAACTTTAAACTTTAGTGCATGGATATTTTTTTTCCAATTTTGACACATATATATTTTTAAATAAATATTAAAATGTGTGTGTATTAAAACATAGTTGCTTCCATTCAATGCCAACTTTAATATTAACTATTTATCTAAAATAGAAAAAAAATATTCCATCTTGATATAGATTCTTTTATCTAGTGCATCATATTTTTAAATTTTTTTTAATAAATTTTAGTATTTTTTCTTCACATGGTAATCAACCTAATATTTGTGTGCTAATAACTTGCTTTTAGTAAAAACTATAAATAAAATATAAATAATAATTTAATTATATATTTGAAAACTGCACTTATGGATTTATAAAAAGAGTATACTAATATTTAAAAAAAATTGTTATTTACATGAGTAGGAGTTGTTGAAACATCAAGTTTTTCAAATGATTTCATTTTTTTGGTAAATTGACCTCAAAGTGGCGCTACATATACATTTAGCCAACAATTTTAGTTAGAAAACTTATAGAAATATCTAACTTAGTGAGAATGAATCTTACTATATCATATGTTTTACCAAAATTGTTTTTTAGTTAGAAATACTTAATTCTCTTGTGTTGATAAGTTGGCCGAAAGTGTGAATCAACTTTGTACTTTTACCCATCAACTTAGCATCACCTTAAGACTTCATATCTTCTCTTGTTAGGGCTATTTTAAGACATGATCTTATACCATCATGCTCCCCCTTTCCATGTCCAACCTCAATGAAATTCCAAAAATATTGAACACCACACATCGCATGAATCCTACTCAACCAATAAAACATCCTCAAATTCTTGAATTGTGATGTGTAGTTATATGACCATATGATGTGTTGATTGCATGTGATATTTTTGGAAACTAAATTATCAAATAAAATTTGAAAGCAACCTTGCACAAACATTGTGGAATGAGTACGATAATCACTGATGCAGAAGTGATACTCTCTTAATAGCTTTCTTTCTTCCTCTATGCTATGAGGTGCCTGCATGAATTCTATATGTACCAAAATAGTAACCTGAATATAGAGTTATAGTACTAATATTATACTTGATTTTATGATTGTAATGTATAATTCTCAACAAAATATACAATAGAAATAATGGTACCAAGAGGAAATGTATCCTTACATAACTTGCATTGCTCTTCCAACCATCAAGATCTATGTATATACATTGCATAATCATACACTATTTTCTCTTGAAAAAATATCATAAATTTAACTATAGATATATCAATATTCACTAACTCACAGATCTTTAACTCTTTGCCATCTTTTACCCCATATGAACTACTGACTTGTATTTTCCAAAAGTAACTAGTTTTTTTCCTAATTTCATGTGTGACTCCAAATGTACACATTTTTGTAAATTTTGCAAACCACAAAAAGCAACACATTATCCTTTTAAACACAACTTCTTATAAAATATTTTGCCATCGTCTCTTCTACATAATACACTTATAAAATATCTTGATGATTTAGGTGGGAATTGTATGCCACATTCCTACAAAACATCGTTAGTGTGTAAAGTAACACATATATAACGATAAATATCAAAATGCGTAGAAAATTCAATATGCATCCTACAAAAACATGTAGTACATGTAGTACATGTTTTATTTGTCTTAACATAAAAAGATTTACCCATTTCAAAATACCTTTGAACAATTCTTATTTGAGAATAACTCCAATAAAATTTTCATAAAATTATGTTTGAGTCATATCCAAAAAATGTTTAGGATGTGGTTCACAATTTTGAGTCCCAATTCTCCTTGTAACATCTCTTTGATTGGGTAAAAATCATGTTATCTTTTCAAAAAAATTGAATTAAATCTCTAAAGAAATCAACAACAACCTTGTCTTTGCATGGGAGTCTACTTGAGAATTCCCATAGTGAATTACTATTGGGGTCCTTAATTGTTTCACATATCCCAATGGGTCTCAATAGCATGTTGTTCTACTTATATTGAGTGACCTACTTCTTTTTCTAATTAAAATGTGACTTCTTTGTTTGATTCTTACTATAGCTGATGTAAGAACATGTCGAGTAACTTTGTTATCTTTAGTGTGTGAGGTTGAACTTAATGATTAGTACACACTAATTATATTTCTTACAATAGTTACTTCACCATTGGTATTGGATGATCTTAAGCCAAGGATCTTCATAGTGTCTCGAAAATTAATATTTTTTATCATTTCAACAAACAATTGGCATCTTCAAGTTTCACTTAAGCTTTAAAAATGTTTTTCCATACTTTATTACCCATTCTTCTAAAAGTGTGATTAGGAGTTTTATTGAGCATTGATTTAAAAAAAAGTTCATCTATGCCAATTAGATACTTTGGTCTTTTATGAATAATTCTAGGAGGTGTGATGATTGATGTGTGTTCTTGGTTTGCATTTAGTAAATTTGATTCATCATTTGTTATTTCAATAGGCGATTCATTATTTGTTTCTACATTAATATCAATTTATATTGATGATGTACCTTCTCCTCCAACTTTTCCCATTTGAAAAAGGTGATTCATTATTTGTTTCTACATTAATATCAATTTGTATTGATGATGTACCTTACCCTCATCCAAATTTTCCCATTTGACGTAGTCTTTTCATGCACTTCATTTATTTTTGCTTGTTTGATTTAAAGTTTCTCAAGTATTTCTCGCTTATTCCTTCCCATGGTAATATCAATTGTTCTTAAATAAAGAAAATTGTGAATTTATGTTAATAAATATTTTAATTAAAAAATAAAACATATTGATCACATATAGACTCTTTATAGGCATCTAAATGATTATTACTTACAAAAACTAAAAATATATCAAAAATACCTAAAATAGCCAAAAAAATTGACAAACAAAATTGTTAAACAAACAAAAAATATTTATCAATCAGATAACTTTTGAATTCCAATGTATTACAATCATTTTAACTCACATAAAAAATAATAACCTCTTACACTGTTGAAAATAGGTGTGTAGAAAGTGGAATCACTTGAAGTGGGACCTTGAACATGATTTTCATGTGACTTTTTTTTCCTATTTGGCATCCTTTTAGCCTTAATATAATGCACTTGTGTTATTGTTCCATAGTGATATTATGTTCTTAAGGAATAAAACTATTTTTTTTCCTGTTTGACATCCAAATATAAGTTGTAACGTTCAAAACAGGAAAAATATGCTCACGCTTTGTAACACTGTAAGCATGATTTACAAAGCACAAGCACATTTTGCCTATTTTGAGAATTTTCATTGCACTCTATTAATTTTTAAGATCAATAGATCTTGCCCTTAATTTGTTTCATATGTAAATGGGTTCTTGATGTTGGTTATGTATCTTGAACCCTAAACCATAAAGACAAAACCACGAACTCTAAGTTACCCAAAACTAGAAATCCTAAATTATAAATCCCAAATACTTAACCCTTAAATTAAAACCCTAAAGTAAAATACTTAAACTCTAAACATTCAATCCCAAATCCTAAAACCTAAACCTTGATCCCTAAACCGCTAAATCCCAAAACCTAATTCCTAATCCCTAAAATTAAAATCCTAAACCTTAGAATGTAAACTGTAAACACTAAAATTTAAATTGTAAATCCCAAACCCTAAATTATAAAGCCTAAAGCCTAAAGCCTAAATTGCAAAGCCTAAAGCCTATTGATAACATAGGTCCTCTAGAAGGAACTAATAAAAAATATTAATAATGGTGATAGGGAGAACAAAATAAATAAACACACACACACACACACACACACATATATAGATGAAACAAGAGTATGAACCCAGGGGTTGTAATTCATCAAGTAATTAGCTTCAAAATATTAATTATAGGGGGAAGGAAGGTGAGCTAACATATGAATCACTATGAAAATCATACCAGAAGATTTTTCCACATAGTTAGATACAAAGAATCAACTACAAGAACAACATCCTCCTAAGTATCAATGGAGGTGAGTATCAACAACCTTGTGAAGATCAATAAAACTGATGGGATATCCATGAAGTATTTAAATATGTATTCTTTGAGAGAATTAGCATGTGAATCACTATCAAGATATACAATAATTTGTATTTTCTCACTATAATCAACATTGATATATCAATAGTTGCATGTGGAGGAGGAGCCTCCAATTTAGGGAGAAGCAATGTAGGTATTAGAGGCGGGGATGAAAGAGGGTTATGCTTAGGTTTAGGGAAGGGTGTTACACAAAAATACTCTAGTTTATACATGGGTAGATGATAGGGGATAAATTGATGCTTATGATAGTGGGATATTTGACATCATAAAACATCTCATGATAGGTTCAAGTGAAGTGAGGTTAGTACTAGATATATATGATGTTGAAATGTGGCATATATAAAGGCTCAAGAAAGGGAGGAATATTAGGGGTCATGGGGATAAGAGGAGTATCGATACACAAAGCAAATAATATGTGAATCCTTTTGGGGTTCCTCTCATCTAGATGTAGAGGAGGTGTATAAGGGTTTAAACTTTAGGTTTGGAAGAGATTTAGGCTAGGGAGGGAGAGGTGGGGGTTGATAAGAAAGTTCAAAATCAAGAGGTGACTAAATAGGAGGGAGATGGTTGAGATAGACATTGGATATGGAAACATACTCTCAAGTTGCAACACATCATCAACACTTGTGATCTTTCACAAGATGGTTATGTCTCTAGTGTGAGATAGAGTTTCAATTGGGGGGAAGAGGGGGGGTCTACTATTATGGGTTACTTTCCTTCATCTATAAAAGGGATAGGAGGAAGGAAATAAAACACCATTAGAGGCTATGAAACCAGAGGTGCATGAGGAGGAGGATGTTCCATGCATATCTTTCTTTGGACCATCGAAGGGGCAAGGGGAGGAATTATAGAATTGATTGGAAAGTGAGATTAAAAGGGTAGGTTTAAATAGTAAGGGTGGGTTTCCTTCAACAATCAAACCTCCACAAACTACCAAAAACACAAGGAACACACCATAATAAAACAAAACCAATATAAAACCACTAATTAAACATCCTATATACATATCCACATATAAAAACAAAAATATTCACTACACCGAAAACCAATAATATCTAGAAAATAACAAGTCTACCTAAAGTATAAACATGGGACCAGAAAAACAATAAAACATAGGACTAGTTCTCATAATATAATTACAACTTTAATATTTAGGTTTCAACCTCTACAAATACTAGGCAGGCCCGAGTTTGAACATCAATTTCCTTGACCTAACCCTAAAAAGATAAAACAAGGAATAATAGAAGAATAATATACAACCAAACTAACCTAGCTCCAATAATGTTTGAACATAATTTACTATAGTCTTTTCATACACAAAATCTAGCAAATAACTCACCGAGAAAAAAGAGCCACTGGAAAATAATAGGCAAAAAAATACAGGAAGATGAGAAAATGACTACACCATTTAATAGACTCACCTAAAAATAAAATTATAAATACATCACTCACTCTTCCGTTCTTACTCATTGTTTATTATACTCTCGATAAAACAGATGCATTTAGACTACTCCAAGTCATACCCTAAGAAAATAATTATTCCACTACAAATCTTAGCTTCCAAAAATGGTAGCACCTACTCTTGTTGACATCTCTCAGAAACCTAGGCCAAAATATAAGAGATTCCCATAGAAAGCAATAGAGACCAACCCAACAAGTGTTGGGAATTCTCAAAGGTACCCACGAATGTCATCTACATAGAAGATATTCATAAGTATATTTATGCACCCCTCATAGAAATAGACCATACTAATTGTGAAGCCTTAAGGCACACCTTAATGCAACCAAACACACAACAATATATACCATAGTACAAGAACATCTTTGAGAAAAAACTGGAGTGAAAACAAGGTCAATACTAGCGCCGAGGATGAGGTTGAGGGTACTCAGGGAAAATTGACGACCAAGGGATAAGGAGTACTGTAAGTTTGGAACCTCCATTCTCTTTAACCTCCAATTTTCATGCCTAGCATGGAATTATGCTTACATAACATAAACTCAAACAAATGGAAGTTTATAGGGGCAAAGGAGCCCAAGTATATGCTAGGCTAAGCTAGATCTAATGAATGGAAATAGATGCATACAATTCTTCTTTAATACCTCCACCACAAACATATGCAAGGAAAGGTCTCCTCCTTTCTTGGTGGTGATAACCTCCTCCACACACAACCCTTAAAAATTATGAATAGAGGAATATAATCTTTGAAGAACTCAAAGTTGATTATCTCCTACCTGATGCAATATTTAGTCATTTTATCCTTACAAACATTTATAGTGATTACTAGAGGCACATAGACCAATTCTTCATAATAGAAGAATTTGATCATACTTTTCCAATGATGGCATTATGAAAAAACCTTAGGTTAAATGAAGAACCTTCATTTGAAGGTGATGTCATCATGACCTTTCAATGAAGAACCATCATTCAAAAATGATGCCATGTCAAGACTTTCAAATGAAGGTATTTTTTATTTTAAATATTTCATGTCCAAAATGCTTTATAAAAGGAACCTTTGCATGAAGGACCTTAATTCAAAGGTCCTCCATTAGAAGATCCTTCATATGAAGGTTCCTTTAATGCCATCCCATTATAGCTCTTAGAGTTGTTAGAGATATTTTTGTTTCGAAGTAGAGATTGGACCATCAAATAGTGTCACCATGACTCTACCAAGATATCCATCAAATTGATAAACCTTGACTTACAACCACAAATTCACAAGAAAAATGCCCATGTCAGCCCTAGGGAACCAATTCAATGCCAAGTTTCTTGCTTTAACAAACCCCTAAATGAAATGAACCCCTATCATACCATTTTTCACACCAATCCACCAAGTTATAGTTCCAAGACAGTGGGTGGATTGGTGGATGTTTAGCCCTCAAACCCTTACACAGGCAAAACAGGGTAGTCCTTGTATTTGATTGTTTTCTCCCACAAAACAGTGATTTAGCACTTCAAAACAAATGAAAATGAAAGGTAACACATATTTATCTACAACAATGATCTTAGAGCATTTCAAGTTTGTACGGATCCATACAACACAAAAGAACTTTAGAAAATAGTAAAAACATAGAAAATTGCTTCAAGAACGTGGTATTTGAGATGAAATTTTGGTATCAACTCCTCCAACAATTGCAACAATTGCAATGGTACGGGAATAAAATATGATAGAAGTGGGATAATAAATGCATCATTGGAAGCATCAAACCAATATGCAAAGATGAAAGAAAGTGCTAACCCCTTAAATTGAAAAAATTTCTTTTAACTTTAAGTTTGTTGGGTAGCCAATTCTTTTACGTTATCAAATCCTACCACCATACATAATCAAAATGTTGTTGTTTCAAATGACTATGAGCACTAACTTTCACTATTTGAAGATGTTGAAACCTTGTCATAGAGAACTAGAACATTGATGCAACCACCCATCCTACCTTAAAACATACCAAAAGTCTCCTAGAAATTAGACATAGGAAGATTTAAGATGACTTAAACAATTTTGATTGCCAAAGCATAAACTTATGATGACTTAACCGGGCCTAGTACACACTCCCTCCCTGTTAACCACTTAGACATATGGAAATTGAATGTAAATTTTCTTCTATTTTTATTCATGTAGGTGTCCAATAAACCACTTGGTGGTATTTCCATTCAAGTTTATTTACTTGAATGAAGAGAAAAAATCATTTGATTATAATTAGAGAATACATTTGAGGCCTTGGTTGTGTAACTGGTGGACCATAGTCACATTTAACAATTCTTACAAAGTTTGGGAGTTAAAATGTTAAGTAGATTTGATTTGTGATGGACACATTTGGACGATAGTAACAATAACTTGCAATCTATCAAGACTTGATTACCTTATAACCTATCAAATTCTAGCGATGAAATGATAGATTAATCAAAATATCACCTTGGGATCACATCACCATGAAAGAATTCCATCCAACATCCTTATGAGTGCAGGTACCACCTAATAGGTATTTGTTAGATCTATCTTCCTCGAGCGAGGGAAATTCAGGAAGAGAAGAGGAAAGCGAGACATGTAGTAGGTCTAAAAGAGGGAGATCAACTAGAGGTCAAAACATTAGAAGAAAATTTCATAAACACATGGAATTTTTTCTTGCTGAAGGGGGGTCATATTCTTATGATGATGAGAGAATAGGCGGCATCGAGGTGCCCTTGAGGTACAAAAATCTACAGAAAAAATCGGTACCCAAGGAACTTCCTCCAATAAACACTGATTTTTGTGTCAACGAGAGGATATATTGCATAGCACCATCATCATTACATGGTTTGGACCTATTTTGCATGGACAACATAAAGGTTTGCTACGAAAAAGTTATTGAATTGATGGAGTATGTCGGACCCTGTTACAGTTAAAAAGATTGGATGCAGTTGGTTCGATATACACAAAGTATGCATCGGTATGCACTGTCAGCAAATTATATATAGCTAAAAGATAAGGATCAAAATAAAGGAGTGGCTAGGTACATTGATAAAAGGCCAAAAGCATCAGGGAATATTGCAGGGTTTATAAACAGTACACGACCTGGGTCAACAAATAAGCAACCCAATTGTATATTTGAGGTGCGCGAGGGAAACCGTGTATTTGTATGTGTGATAAAATCAATAATTATAGGGGAAGAGTTGCTAATCGATTACAATTTGAATCACTTAGATACAAACACAGTTACTATGGGGGTGGTATGTACTATATACCATTTTACCCAACCTCTAATTAATGACTCCAATATACCAATTTTCTTATCATGTTTTTTTTCGTAAGTCTATTGGTTTCATTTTGGTAATGTTTTTTTATATTTAATTTTTATCACAATGGGACATTGATCATACAGGGAAGGCTTTGAGCCAGAGCATAGATCGCGATGCATCGTTAGGCACTTCTACCTGACAGCTTTACCTCATTGTAATTGTACAAGTTAGATACGAGAAAAATGTTTTATTATTATGTTTTTTTCATGAGGTTATTGGGTTAATTTCGATAATATTTTTAATATTCTTGTTGCAGTCGGCTGATAGGGGAAAGGCGCCAGCAGTAGAGGAGAGCATCCATATGGAGGTGTAGTCACTATTATGTGATGATGACATCACATTTTTTGCAAACCCTGTGGATATGATGAGGAAAGCCCAAAAAAATGTAATGAAGAAATCCTTAAGTTGCTATTCATAGTGCCTCAAACAGATGAGATAAGAGAAAGGGTTAAAATATTGACTGAGAGAGCACACAACTTGCAAGTAATTTTTCATGAGATATTTAATTATAACATAAGTTCATTCATTATTTTATATTTTGTACTCTTTTATGTCATGAACTAAAATATGTTTTGTTTTTGCAGGATTATTTGCATCCTCATGATGTTGTTTGCCATAATTAGGGTACTGCAAGTGTTGCTTAGGGAGTAGGGGTTGGTACAAGTGTCAATCTTGATCTTTATGCACATACATCACATCATCTGACCCCATCATCCATGCCTATATTGTCGACTGAAATGTCAGCAACACATATCATGCAGGCATCTGGTAGTGCACCCTCTGGTAGCAAACACATGCTAGAACATGTGTCAGGACATGTACCTAGGGATGCAGAGGCCACTAGTACTGGTGATGTTTTAGCAGCATTTCCTAGATCTTCCTGTATTACTAGTACAGGAACATTTCTGGTCACATTTGTGGTGACCGAAGATTTCATTCCCATAAAGATAGAGAAGGTCCCAGGTACTTTAAAATATTTTAATTATTATTATATATAATCCAATTGAAGTTTACTTATTGATCACTCTTTTTAGACTAATGATCCCATGATCATTTTGCAAGAAATGATGTTTTTTATAAACATCTAATTGATTTACATTGGAGCTCTTCGGGCATACCATAGATACACGGTGGAACTCCCAAAATCAAGATTTAAAAGATGAGCTCATTAACCGTTTAGTTGTGTTGTTCGGTGATAAAACATTCAACCAAACTAAGGCCCTTAAGAAAGCTGGTACCTATCTAAAGTATGTGATGGACCAATATAGGTCACATTTAGAGAAGAACATAAAGTACAAGCGTCCCCACATGATTTTAGAGAGGGAGTGGAAGGACCTAGTGTTAGATGGAAAGGCGAAGGCTGAAAATAAAAAAGGAAAGAAACTTTCAGGCCAAGGAAGGTATGTGATACTATCAACAATGTAATTATATACTGATTACTCTTTATTTTTACATAATCTAACATATTTGAAACTTTTCATAGGCTTCCCGACACATCGAAGGCAACAAAGGAAAGACTAGAAAAATATGGGCAACACAAACTTGGCTCTGGTGGTTATATGAAATTAGCGGCACAAATTGTAAGTATCAATAAATGAAATATTGCATCCAAATAATAAATTGCAAACAATTTTGGTTTTATCACACCATAGAATCAAAATTCATGATCTTATGCAAAAATGTAGGGCTCTGAATTCAACATAGTGCCCATAGAAGAGGACCTGAAGATTGTCTTCCAACAAGGCTATGGAGCCCTAGCTGAATGCCTAAGAGTCTCGATTGGGCAAAAACAATCTTCCACTGCATCCGACACGTAGGTAAATAAAATCCATAAAGTTTATTTAAAATTGAATACTTGTGCAATCTATTCAATATTAATTTCCACCATAAAGTAATTATGTTCCTATTTGTTTTAAACAAACAAGCAATGATAATACTGTAGATGACATTGGAATGCATCCTAGTGAGGGTGGAGCACAACTTGTAGATGAAGGTCATGGTGTGCATCCCAATACTGGATGTATTCATGTGCTATACAAAACACAATATGGATTAATACAATTAAACATCTTTAATTGCATTTGGTGTATTAATTAATGTAACCTTTCGTGTTTCAACTTTAGAGCATGTAGAGCGTGATCAACATGTTGAGCATGATCAGGATAGACAAGATCAGGAACATGATGTGGCCCCATCGGTTAAAGAGGATCACTCTAATGTTCTTTTAAACATATTTAATTGCAATTGGTGTATTAATTAATGTAACCTTTCATGTTTCAGCTCCAGATCAGGATTTAGAGGGTTTTCAACATGTTGAGCATGAGGCTATAAGACAAGATCAATAACATGATGTGGCCCATCAGGTAAAGAGAACCACTCTAATGTTATTTTAATTAATGAAATACTTGTAACAATAATAATAAAACTTATCAATTTAACATTTCTTTGCTATTGCAGCAGACCCCCCCTTGTAGTGGCATCCACATCGTGAGTACATGACTAGGCATATATTAAGAGCATGAGCCGAGCTCAGAACAACTGAAGGGGGGAAAAATGATTTAGAAAATGATACTCCACTTAAATTTATTCAGCTACAAAAAAAAAGAAAAAAAAAAAGTGATTGTAATCATATTATGACAACCATATTTTTGATAATATGTAAAAACTAAAAGAATGAATGTTATATGTTAATGAATGAATGTTATATGTTATTAATGGATGAATGAATGAATGTGAATATGTTAATGAATGAATGTTATATGTTATTAATGTATGAATGAATGATTAATGTTATATGATCGGGTATGGGGAATTGAGAGTGATGGGAGGGGGTGGAGGGGGGGGGGGGGAAAGGGTGAAATGAGCTTCCACCTTCACGTGGTTGGCCCTATAAAGTAGAGAATATTAAACTATTCTCGAAACAAAGAGAAGCTCAATAAGGTAATGCACTTTTCAATATAATAAATGCATCGTTTGAAGCATCAAACCAATATGCAAAGATGAAAGAAAGTGCTAAATTTTCACTATGAACATTCTGTTCTGTGTGAATTTGGTTTCAAAGCTCTGTTTCTTTTGTTTTTAGTGGTGACATAACTCTAAAATTTGACTTTTGTGCATAACAGGTTAGTGGAAAATTTGACAGCTCTGAAGGGTTTAGAGGCTTGATTGAGATAGATACACGGATATTTGGATCTTGTTGTTGATGGGATGCTTTCACTTAACTATGAAATTTTGTACCATCTACAGGTATGCAAAAATTTCTTTACTTACATTCATTCAACTTACTGTAATATAATATATGACAAAAATATCCTTTTCGTTATACTTAGATGGATTTTCATGCCCTGTTCCAAAGCACATGTTTTAGAACAGGCAAGAAGGATGCTGGAAAGGGTTAAGGAATTTGACTTTACACCTTCCAATTGCATAGTTTACTTCATTCATCTAGCATATTGCCAATGTGTTTCACAATTGTTGGAATCATATCCTATAATTATAGAACTAGTAAAATTAAAATATGTAAGTTTCAAATATGGCATTACATATCTTTCTATGAATATTTGAAATAAAATATCAAAATGGAGAAGTATTAACAAAATAATCTGCATAATTTCTAAGAGATCAGGGAGATTTTTTATAGAGTTATCTTGAATATATTTAAGACAAAAGTAACTTATAGAGATTGAAGCAGAATATTGGTAGTCTAAAATCACCAGTCAACACATCTTAGTAGTATCTCAATTCAAGAGAATTAGGTCCACTATCCATTAGCCAATAAAGCAAATAAATCAATTCATAAGATTATTCTATTCTAATAGGGTTGACTGGTTGCTTGTTTCTTTTTTATTGTTAGGAAGTCATCAATATACACTTGGTTTTCCCACCTTCTCTTGCCTCGTGGCCAGAGATTTTCTGCAAAAGGCATCAAAGTAACCTTCAAGATTGACAATGGTAATGAGTACAAGGTCAGTATAAATTAATCTTAATTGGGTATGATTTTATTTGTTCAAGACCAATTTAGATTCATTTTCTGCTCACAGTACATTTATTTACATTTATGTTTTTCTAATATTCATTTTCCTTTACATTCATATTCTTTTATACATATTGTGTTTACAATAATATTTTCCTTAATTTAATCTAGGGGAGAGGACCCAATACTTGAGCATGTCTCAATAGTTGTGATAGTAGTGGTTTATATAGTGCCCAACCCTAATTATTTGATTCTTCTTACTAATCCAATTAATAGCTCAATAGAATGGGATAAAACTGAATAGAATTGGTTGTTCGTCAATAATTATCAACCATTTGGAGTGTGAGATAATCACAACAATACTTCGAAGTAAAATATATTCATTAATTTTCAATTTGTAGCAAGCTCTGGGTGAACACAAACAAATACTAAACCACAAAGAATAGATGCAACTTAGATCAGTGCCTTATTTCCATTGGAGGAGTCAAATTCAAAAATACCCAAGGGTTTACAGCAGATTCAACCCGTAGCATATAAGATCTTTGATAATATTGCCTTACAATATCACCAATATGCCCATGCCATTATTGCTCGCTTGCATGCCTCACCAACAACTCCAATCACATTTGATGCAGGTTTGAATCTTAACCGTTGATCTTCATCTAGGCTGGATCATCGAACGATGTACTTCAGTCAATCTGACATTGACTTCCATCATAGAAAATTTCCCATAACTCCTCCAATCAAAACATTCCAGCTTAGGAACCCTTACAACTCACGTTTTTGGCCCCACCATCTCTTGCATCGTCAAATAAATCCACGTGTCAACATTCCCTTGATATTGCAATCGTTAACCATCTTGCAACTCTTGATCACGTGATAGCGGGCAACCGTAGATCTTGATCTTCAACAAACTTGTTCATGCGGATGGTTGACAACTTTGACTTTAAATGTCGAGCACCTTTTATGTTTAGATTAAAACATATCCGTTGATTTTAAGCATGTGAATTTTAGATCTGCTTTAGTAGCTCGTGAGTTAATATATTAAGTTTGGCTTAATATATTAAAACATTCATAATGTTCCTTCGGCCTCTCCAAATGTGACAGATGGTGCCTTCCCATGATATCACGATCATTTAATACTCTATCGCGATATCACGAGAAGGCGCTATTTGTCACATTCAGAGAGGCTAAAGGAACATTATGAATGTTTTAATAAATTAAGCCAACCTTAATATACTGGTGAGCTACTAAAGTGGATCTAAAATGCACATGCTTAAAATCGGTGGAGATGTTATAATCTAAACAGAAAAGGAGCTCGACTTTTAAAGTCAAAGTTGTCAACCTTCCACACGAGCAAGTTTGCTGAAGATCAAGATCTATGGTTGCCCACTATCACGTGATCAAGAGTTGCAAGATGGTTAATGATCACGATATCAAGGGAATGTTGACACGTGGATGTTTTTTAAATTTTAAACTGCTTTGTTTCGTCGAACTTTCAACGAACCTCCAAAAACGTCCGAAGAATTTGCAATACGTCTGACGGAACTTTCATCATAATGACTTGCCTATTTCATCGCAAGTTCGATGAATTTCTGTTGTTTATCTGATGCTTTGAAAAAGACATGCCACTTGTGCTCTGGCTACGGTTCATCGCTAGATCAAAAAAATGTTTGCCGATATTCTAATGAACACCATGACCCTTTTCTGTGGCAACAATCGACGAAGTTGTGTCGTGATTTCAACGTTTTAAAGCTAGTCAGGAAAGTGACAAAAAATTGGCGATAAAAATTATTTCAGTGGTTTGTCAGTATGCCGACAATATATTGTCAATATTCTAGCAAACGTTCATCAAAAATTGGAGTCAAATACAGTAGTGTGTTGGTTCATTGTCTATTTCATCTAATAAACCAACTATATATTTGGCATATGATTTGGTGTAATTTACATGATGTTTTAGCATGTTATGTGGTTGTTGTAAGTACTTGATTAGGTCTAAAACAAAATATTGTGTTCATGATTAATAATCACTTATTTGTTGAAGCATTTGGAGGCATATATGTTTGTTGTTCATGTTTGATTGAAATCAAAAAATCAAATCAAAACATAGGGTTTTGAGCAAAACAATAAAGGGAAAAAAATTAGGGTAGAATTCTAATTTTTGAAATCAATTTTTAAGGGAAAAATCCCATTGGAGATATTCTAGTGGTATCTGAGCCCTAATATTGCTAGCTTGAGGGTTTTATATGCAATCTCCATTTTAATTTTACTATCATAGAAGAACATGACAACAAGATACACAACAAGAAATGGGGGAAGGAAGTCCAAGGAGGAATGATCAACCTTGGGAGAAATTTTTGCATAATTTTTCCCAGCAAGAACAAAGGTGTTGCAAAATTTTCAACAATAGATGGTGGCCCAACAATTAGAGAATTGAGGGTAGATATGCATACCCCAAGAGTGAATAACAATGCCAATAACAACATGGGTAGGTAAACTACCAATTTATGGAGAGTCACTACTACAATGTTAGATAGGACACTTCAACCTACATTTGTGCAAAGGAGAGAAGAAGTAGCATCCAAGAAAGAGGAAGAAGACACACATGTAATTGATGATTTCATGGTTGCCTATGATGAGTACCAAACACTTCCAATAGAGGTTAGGGCTGAAATCAAATTGCAACAATTCATTAACTGACAAAGCCATAAGAAGAAAGGAAAGAAAGAAAGGCAACCTCAAAGGCAACATAAGGAGTACAAAGAATCATTGAGAAAAATTCCACTCCCTAAATTTGATGACAGTGATAAGACAAGTGTTAGAGTGTGGGTACACAAGTTGGACACTTTCTTGAGGCTTAAACCCATGCCAGAAGAGGATGCAATTCAATTTTTAACTATGCACCTAGAGGGAGTAGCTTATAATTGGTGGCATCATGAGCTTGTGACACAACCATGCGATGATTCATTCTTATGAGTTAACAAATAATCTCATTGCAAGTTTTGACAGGAATGATATAGAAGTCTACTACAGGGACTTGACACAATTGAGGCAGGTTGGGCATGTGGATTCATACATCAATGAGTTCCAATAGATTACAGTGATGGTATAGAATATGACAAAGAGAAGGGTGACAATGTCATTTGTGGAAGGATTGAATGATAAGTTGAAGGGTTTGGTGAAGGCTCATAAACCTAGTACACTTGATGATTCTATTCAACTTGCACTTGATCTTGATACTACTCCTCCACCATTTTAGCCACCAAAGAAATGTTTTAGAGAAGATAAACCATTTCAAAAAAGTGATAACCAACCTAAGTCCACACCTCCTAAGTTGGATTTTGATACAAGGAATGAGCTAAGAAGGAAGAAAATTTTCTTCACTTTTAAGGAACCATGGGAACTAGGACATAGATTCCTTGGGAAAGGAAAAGTACACTACATTGAGGTCACTCTTGACCTTGAGGATGATGAAGTCTAAGACACCACTTCAGAGAGTGATCATGAGGAGCCACAGTTGGAGCTAGGTACTAAGGCACAAGGTACTATTTCTTTTCTTTTAGGTGTCCTTGAGTATCATCCCTTTTACTTGAGGGGAATTGTGAGGGGTCAATGAGTCTCATGTTTTGTGGATAGTGGTGCAACACATAAATTCATTGATGTGGGTTTTGTGGCTAAGAGAGGATTGCAAGTAGATTTTATTAGATTTTGTGTCATGTTGGCAGTTGGATTCAAGATGAGTTGCACTAGGAAGATATCCCAATTGGGAATTCAGTTGGATGATTATTCATTGGTTAATGAATTCTATGTAGTTGAAATTGGTGGAACTGAGATTGTGTTGGGAATCCAATGGTTACAATCAGTTGGAAGATATTTTAAGGAATTCCAAAGGATGGAGTTAGAATTCACATCAAAAGGAAAGAAAATAGTGTTGAAGGCTATCAATAATGGTCCACCAAAAGATATGACAACCAAAAGGATGGAGGTTTGGGACATCCTTAAAACACTCATCGTAACTAGAGAGGCATGTAATTTTCATCTAGACACACCTCTTGGACCAACACTTGATAATAGAAACTCAACAAAGGATGACAAATTTTTTGAGTCCCTTGAAGGCGCTATAAAGAGGTATGATGAAATTTTGATTTTTTGTTTTATGGTATTAGTCATATTTCTTTGCATAACCATGAGATAGAAACTATTTCACATGAGGAGAATGGTATTGAGGGATCTTTCAATGTTGGTACTCAAGATGTGAGTTCCAAACATAAGGAATGTATTGTGGATCCAAGCCATAAAGGTTATGATCTTGTACACCATACTACAAAAGATGTGAAGAAGACACAATATATGTGTGAAGGGTGGTTGCAAAGAGCTAGGAGAGAAAATATGTTGGTTTCCCAAGCAAAACAACACTTACAAGAGGTCAAGGAATGTTGTAACCAACTAGATAAAGAAAAGAGGAAAATGGATTCACACCTTAGATCTCTATTTCTTCCAAGGGAAGAATGCATAGTGGTGGAATAAGAAAAGGAAAAGTCTCTTGAAGAAAGCAAGAAAGAAGAGTATACAGATTTGGGTGGAAAAGTGGAAAGGTATGATTCAAATTTTTTTGTTCATGTACCTGATTTGAATCACGAGTTGCCTTTATTTTCCCCTTAAAGGCCCAAACCCTAGAGGAGGTTAGAGTAGTTAAGCATACACTTAGTGGATCAATCACTAGTGTCAAATGTTCACACAAAGAGAGCTTCATAAGTGATTTAGTTTTTGGTGATCCATTGGTATTTCTTGGAGAAGACAAAGACTTGGTTGGTGACGAGGTGCAACCCTATAATCTTATTGATTGTTTGGTAGTGTTAAAGGCTTCCCTATTCTATGGATTGATGATGCATGTCATGGAGAAACTTACATCTATGTGGCGTACCTTTGGGTTGTAGCTAGATTATGAGCCTACATATAGAGACATTACTATGCTTTATGATTTTGAGGCACTAATATTTGCATTGCAACTGGACTATGGTGTTAGGCATGTGGGTGAGCATGTTTGCATGGATGTTCCATTCCTACTTCATGGGTCATTACTCCATACTTTGCTAAGAGATGGTTGTTCTACCTTATTGCACATAGAAATCCTATAGGCTACTTGGAGGATAATAGTTGTTTGGGTGTTTTGGAGAGGTTTTGATCATCTCTTCATCATTGGAGGATGGCATATGGATGCTTTGTCATAATATGACATTGGAAATGATATTTGCACTCATTTGGAGAGCCATAATTAAAAAATTAAAAAATATGTTATTTTCAAGCCTAGTTCAGCCATAATAAGTTGAAAGCCAATCTTTCATAAGAGGGTTGGTTAAGTTAAGGGAAAATCAATGAAATAATAAAATTTAAAGGGTTGGTCGGCCAAATTTTGGAGAAAAGAAGGAAAATGTGTAAATATAAGGTTTCTCATGGCATTTCACATCATATTGGAATTTTTATTTGTATTAGGAAAAGAAAAGGTGCGGAATCGCCTTCCTAATGCTAACTCGAAGGGGAATAGTGCAAACAAAAGGTTCAATTTCAATTATAGTAGATTAAAGATGCACATTAACATGAATAATAGAATAGAAAATTTGAAAACCACACATAGAATTGGACACCAAATTTACGTGGGAAAACCCTTGGGTGATCCCACAATAGTGGTTTATAATTTTTGGCCAAACTGGACACTGAAATTATTATTTTTAGCTAAATCTTCACATTCGGGCACCTATAGCGGCTACACTGTGAGGAATTTGAAGATGATGCAAACTAGAGTCTCATCATATTTTGTTTGTAGATTCAAAAAATATTTTTTTCAAAATTTTTGGAATCAGATTGCACTTTTTTTTCCATCTCCTAGGAAAACTAGTTTTTCTAGAAAACAACATTTTTTAAAAGTGGTCATGCACACCGTATAATGCATAACTTTTTTCCCATGAAGGATACAATTCTAATTCTTTTGAATTTAGATTTTTAACTCTGATATCTAGTGCTTCCACTTGGTTAGATAGTTTTTTATTGAATATTTTTTCTTTAATCAAGTTTCAAAGTCAAACCAATTACAATTCAGACATAGCGCGATTGTATAATGCATAACGTTTTTTGTATATATCGAAATTCAATTTTTTTTTGTTGGATCAAGGATATCAATATCTGGTGCACTGATATTTTTCAATTTTTTTTTGATAATCTGCTATTTTTCCACATGTGTAGAATAGAGACCTTCATTTTCAGTGAAAAACCTATGTTTAATAAAACTAAAAAAACAAATAAGTAATAAAACCAAAACATATTAAAATTATATTCATTGGATAGCTCATTCTAAGGACTACCTGATTCTAGTTAGGTTTGTGAAGTCTCCTCCATTTTCATGTTCAAACCGAGCTTCGAAGTGAAAAAAAATTAGGTTTTTTTGTGTTTCAGGGGGAGAATGAGGGATAAAGGAAATTAATATGAACCCCTAGGGGTTCGAGCAAACCCTTAGGGTTTCGCTCGAACCAAGGTTCGCTCGAACCCTAGTTCGAGTGAACCACCCTTCTTAATGCATATTTTTTGGATTTTGTGGCGGGCAAGATTGAAATGGGTTTCCTTGAACTAGTAGGTTCATACGAACCCCTAAAATCACATTTTTTTGCCTTGGGGTCATTTTTTGTGAGTTTTCCTTCCTCACTGGAATTGTAAACTACTTTTATGGGTTTACCCACTTACGGGAGAAAAACCCACCACACCAAAGAAAGTCACTTGTATTACAGTAAATTGAATTACATACAATGTTTAGACTCTCCTTCACATATGTTAGCTCACAACAACAAATTATTCTAATCAACTTTTCATAGAAAAAAATCACTACAATTTACAATGCTCATCAGCATACAATGTATACCACAGACTTGCCGAAATGATCAACCATTAAAAAAAAACCTTCCTCTGTTACAGTACGTTGCATAGCAACCTACAATCTTATTTTTATCAAATATGTAGAAAATGATTTTTTTCACTAGCCAAGAACAGTTCAATTCAGTTTCCCTGCAGAGCAACTATCGATCTTACCAGACAATGGACAATCATTTCCCACATTCAACACAACTCTCCAATAACCATTGAACGCATCAACAGTCAACACTTGTTCAACCAAGTCAACACTCTGTTTGACATGACTCGCCTTCAAGTTCATCGACCAGAGTCACACCGATGGAGACCATCGAGCTAACATTCAGCCTCAAAGGAGGTGTTCTGATGTTCCATCGATAGTTCATGTTCCACCGATGAAGTTCCCTCCAGGTGATCTCGTCGGTAGGACTCATGCCAAACACAGACCCATCAGTCTAGCTCATATTGTCGGAAGAATGCACCAAAAGCTTGGTCAACAACGTATGTTCCACCGATGTCATTCATCAACAAGACTTCCACCGATCCACCCTCATCGAGCTAACTACTCCTGTTCAGGTTAGGATTCTTGGACAAATTTCTAACAAAGCATAATAGTAAGCAATAATACCATAGAGAAGGCAATGAACTATTTGAAAAAATTCCTGAAAGAAATGCGGTCTTATGGTGATGGAATGTCATGACGTACATTTTTTTGTAATGGCATTCCATCACCATGAGACCCCATTTCTTTGAGGTATTTTTTCAAACAGTTCACTGCCTTCTCTATGCCACCACAGTTATCATACATGTCTATGAAATCATTTTATCAAACAGTTTAACAACTTGCTGCTATGGGTAAAAGCCTAAAAACACGTGCTTCCGAACAAGATATGGATAGGGAAAATAGTAAGCATGATAGTAAAAAATATATAGTTTAATAAGTACTCAAAATTTTGTTCATTATCTCATACATTATAAGTCACGATGTGGATTGCTATTGTAGTTTTCATGATTGAATAATTTGTTGTTTTATTTTTAATTGTTGGAAGTGGAAGCACCTTCGAATGTTCAGATGGCAATGGACATCGGTGTTTCATCTACTATAGAATCCTTGATGGATTTGATAGGGGAGGTATGAGGTGAATTACTAAATTTCAATTTACATTCGTTGTTATAGATGTTAGTTAGTGAAAAATCAAACCATTATTGATTCAGTTTGATTTCTATTTGGATGGTTTATATAGGGCTTCAACATGCCTCACCATGGGCATTTGAATATTTCCCTTCTGGAGAGTGATCATCAAATGGCGGTAAGTGTTTATTTTTTTAAATATATCATTTTTTAATGTAATTTCTATATATTAATGTATTTTCTTCTTATTGTAATAGATAAGACTTCACCAAGAACTAAACACTAGGAGGAGCACCAGGAGTACTCCTCGACCACAACATAAACGAGTGATAAATGTATCGCCATCCAATTGACAAGAAAAGGGAAAGAGTTTATTTCGAGGGGATGGAGAGTGATGACTTATGATTCCAATGCCCTTTGTTGTATGCCTATATGGCATTCTCGTAAGCTTATATAGCTATTTTGTACCTATATTCTATACTTATATCGATATATATTGATGTATGCCTACATGGATATTTGGTTAATAGAAATCTATTTTATCGATGGTGTCCATATTTGCATTATAAATCCATGGTTCAATAGATATGAGTTACATGTATTCAAGTGTATACTTTACAACTTACGTGTATACTTTGTGACTTACGTGTATTCCAATGTATACTTTTCAATTTACGTGTTTTCATGTGTATACCTTGTATTCATGCATATACTTTGTATTAATTTATGTATACTATATATTTGTGTGTATACTTCAAGGCTTACGTGTTTTTGAGTACTTATGCTTCCCTTATTCACATGTACATGTTTGACTTATTCACATGTATACTTATTAATTGGTTAGCCCTTACATTGATCATTGTTGTCCTTCATGGTTTGTCTTGAATATTAATTGATTGATGCTAAACAATTTTATTAGTCGATGCTAAACAACTTCAATATTTCTAGGAATACTAGTAGAGTTACAAATTCCAAAATTACATAAATTGAAAAGAAAAGATTAACTATAAATAAATGCACTGATTATTAACTTGATAATTGATTAAGAATGAGTATAAAATATATCAAGAGATGAGCCTTCTAGAATGGAAACTACCAACTAGAAAATAGGCAAAGCATTCCCACTACTTTGAAAGTAATAATCCACCCAAAATTGCAACGAGAGAGAAGTGGTGTAGAGCAGGGAGGCCTTCAATTACTAATCACAAATTTAACTGATTTCAACAAGTCTTTAATCTCTAAAACCCTAACTAGGGTGATTCCCTTCACAACTTCACTATTTGCCTTATAGGTCTGTAGACCTAATTTCTTGGACCTATATCACAACTCCACTCTCAAACACATTAACCAATTATATTTTCAAACAATCTTTAAGGCATACCAAAACATATCTCAAAATCTCATATAACTCTTTTAGAACAAATCCCTCAAACTGGTGCTTGTATGTTGTCCCCTTAAGCCAAATAGGCTTAATTTACAAAGAAACTCTCCCCTAAATAATCTTCCAACCCTAAATACCTATGTAAATTCATTTACCAATCTATAAAACCACCAAATGTACAACTTTTAGCCAGCAAACCACTCACTAAGTCCTCTTTATACAAAACCCTCATTTTTAGCAAGTTACATAGGGTTTTACTGAAAATACCACTTCCCAACTTCTTTACACTTCACCAATGCATCAAACATGCTTCAAATGGCCTGTGAATGCTTAATCTATCACCAAAATTTTCCTCCCCTAGAGTTTTCCTCATCTACCCACCTTTAACCATCAAATTTCACTCAAAACATTCAAATTTGACAACTAGGGCATCATGCCCAAACCCCTAAATGACCTCTCATGCTCCCAAAACAATTCAATCAACTAAATCCTACCATATTGGGCCCATTCCACTTAGCTACATGAGTTGAATTCAGTGGAATGGGCCATAATCACATTTTTATGTCTTCAAAACCTTAAAATTGGAATTTTAGATCCGCCTACAGGGAAAACTCAATTAGATTCTACAACCCCAATGGTAATGACTCAAACTCAGATAAAATGATAGACAAGACACTGAAACAAAAATTCAAATTAATTTGGAGTCACCATCAGGCTATACAGGTCATGCAGCTACTCTGTAACAATAGTATTCAATAGAAAAGATACAAAATTTCAATGAAAATAAGAGCTTTATTATTAAACATTTTAGAAAACCTCCAACAACCTTCATCCATAGAGTTTCCAACATATTTTAAACCTTAACCAACCTATTAAAACTGTTCTAACTTTCCTTTGAATGCCCATGACCATTGGGCTTCCTCAATTTTACATTTTTTTTGCACTTTTACAACTTTTCAATATTGCACTTTTGACAATTTTGCAAAAATGTGACAATATAAACTTAATGAATCCTAATTACCTATTAGATGGCCTACTAGGACCTTATTGAATTGAAAAAAACTGAAACACACCTAAAACTATCAAAAAATGTCATTTGACAACATTAACACAAAATGCATTTGGTGCCCCTGCACCAAGAAGGCTTATTTAAGATCCTTGAGCAATGTATTTCCTAATGCTCCCTTGTTCTTTCATATCTCAATTTAGTTTAATCCAAAGAGTTCCATGAAATTCTTTATCTAAAAGCAAAAAACACGTTTTCAATTGGTATTCCATGAAATGATTCATAAAAAGATTCCAATATATTTAATCATTTGATTGAAGCAACTCAATTAAGCAAAGGATACATAATCCTCACAACACTTGCAAAACATAATATTCATAATATAGGAAGTAGTGTTTCGGTGCGAAAGTGGACCATGCCTAGCATTAACCTACCTATCAGGACGCGTTGGAGCAATTTGTTTGGTCACACAAATTGCAAAACGAAAGTTGTACCACTTTACACTGCTTGCATTTGACACTTTTTCCATCAAGTGAAAATTGGACACCATGGGAAAACGACTCTGAGATAACAAAAACTGAGAGATGTTATTATAGAGGGGTCCAACGCGATCCCATGTGCTTAGACAGAGAGTTCGTAAGTGTCATGGTTTTCGAGTAATAGCCCATCAAAGATTGCTTCCCTTTTGCACTTTGGACCCTTAAGGGATCGAGCCGATTGAATGTAGCTCGGAGCAATTTCGCGTGTTTGGGTGCAAAAGAAGACCAATCCTAGCATAAAAAGACCCATCTGGATGCGTTGGAATGGTCTATTTGGTCACACAAGTTGCAGAATGAAAGCTGCACCACTATGCAACTTTCAACTAATTGCATTTGACAACTTTTTCCCCAAGTGAAAATTCACCACCATGGGAAAATACCTCCGAGATAAAAAAAAATAGAGAGAGGTTATTGTAGAGGGGCCCAACACGATCCTATAGGATCAGACGAGAAGTTTCTAAGTGTCACAGTATCCGAGTAACAATATGGTAAAGTTTGCAGCCATTTTACACTTTGGACTCTTAAGGGATTGATCTGGTTGAACATAGCTCAGAGTGATTATATGTGTTTAGGTGTGAAAGAGGACCATTCCTAGTGTAAACATACCTATTGAGACGTGTTGGAACAGTCTGTTTGGTCACACGAGTTGTAGAATGAAAGTTGCACCACTTTGCAACTTTCAACTATTTGCATTTGATAACTTTTTCCCCAATTGAAAATTTTCCACCACAGGAAAATTTCTCTGAGATAGAAAAAACCAAGAGAGGTTATTATAGAGAGGCCCAATGCAATCCCATAGGATTAGATGATAAGTTTCTAAGCATCATGATATCTGAGTAACAACATGCTGAATTTTGCATCCATTTTGCACTTTGGACCCTAAAGGGATCAATTTGGTTGAACGTAGTTCAGAGCGATTCTACATGTTTGGGTGTGAAAGAGAACCATCCCTAGCGTAAAAATACCTATGTGGACATGTTGGAACAGTCTGTTTGGTCACACGAGTTACAGAATAAAAGTTGCACCACTTTTCAACTTTCAACTACTTGCATTTGACAACTTTTTCCCTAAGTGAAAATTTTCCACCACGGAAAAATGCCTCTGAGATATTGAAAACCGAGAGAGGTTATTGTAGAGGGGCCCAATATGATCCCATAGGATAATATGAGAAGTTTCTAAGCATCACAGTATCCAAGTAACAACATGTTGACGTTTTTAACTATTTTGCACTTTGGACCCTTAAGAGATTGATCTAGTTGAACGTAGCCCGGAGCGATTCCACGTGTTTGGGTGCAAAAGAGGACCATTCCTATCATAAAAATACCTATTCAGACATGTTGGAACACTTCATTTGGTCACATGAGTTGCAAAACAAAAGTTGCACCACTTTGCAACTTTCAACTACTTGCATTTGACAACTTTTTCCCCAAGTGAAAATTCGCCACCATGAGAAAATTACTTCGAGAGAAAAAATTGAGAGAGGTTATTGTAGAGGAACCCAAAATGATCCCATAGGATTAGATGAGAAGTTTCTAAGAGTCACGGTATCTGAGTAACAACATGTTGAAGTTTGCAGCCATTTTGCAATTTGGACCCTTAAGGGATCGATCTGGTTGAACATATCTCAGAGCGATTCCGCGTGTTTGGGTTTGAAATAGGACCATTCCTGGCAAAAAAATACCTATTCAGATGCATTGGAACATTTTTTTTGGTTACACAAGTTGCAAAATGAAAGTTGCACCAATTTGCAACTTTCAACTACTTGCATTTGACAACTTTTTCCCCAAGTGAAAATTTGTCACCATGGGAAAATGCCTCCGAGAGAAAAAATTGAGAGATTTTATTGTAGAGGGGTCCAACGTGATCCCATAAGATCATATGAGAAGTTTCTAAGTGTCACATTATTCGAGTAACATCATGCTAAAGTTTGTAGCCATTTTGCACTTTGGACTCTTAAGGGATTGATCTGATTGAACATAGCTCAGAGTGATTCTATGTGTTTGGGTGTGAAAGAGGACCATGCCTAGTGTAAATTGGATGCATTGAAACACTCAATTTAGTCACATGAGTTGTAGAACAAAAGTTTCACCACTTTGCAACTTTACATTGCTTGCAATTGACACTTTTTCCATCAAGTCAAAATTGGAGACCACAAAAAAACATGACCTCCAAATTGAGTGCCCAGACACTCAAATCACCTTCCTTTCCCTTACAAAGCTTAAAACACTTAAACATATTCCTACTCATTCCAAATCAATCATCTCCCAATGTTTCCCAATACAATTTCACCAAAACCCAAGATTGAACCTCCATTTTTAAGCCAAAATTCACCCAATTTCCTCTGGGACAGCAACCAAAAACACTCCTAAAATTTTTTCCTCCTCCTAAATCTTATTCCTATATATAATCCTACTATTTTTGACTCATTCCACCAAGCCACAGAGAGAAACAATAGATGGAATGAGTCATTTATTCATTTTTAGTCTTCAAACCCTTATGGTTGGCTATATAGACCCATAGTCAGTAATTTGACAATAAAATTCTTAAAACTCAATGAATTTCCTTCAATCGAAAGAAAAAACATAGCTAACACCTATCTCTACCAATTGGAAAAACTTTCAAGACATAATACTTTTGTACGACCAAGTATAATAGTCTGCAACAGAAAAAAAATCAATGAAACACACATAATTAGAAGAGAAATCAGGGGATTTTTATTGTTTTTCTTTCACAAAAACCTTCAACAACCTCTTCCTTCAAGTTCCCAACATATTTAAACCTTTTAAAACCTATTAAAATATCTCTAACTACCCTTTGAATTCCCATGACCATTGGGCTTCTTCAAGTTTACATTTTTTTGCACTTTTTTTACATTGACAACTTTTCAATTTTTGCAATTTTACATCATTTTGACAAATATGCAACATGAACTCCAAAATGACTCCAAAACCAACTAACATGACTTATTAAATTATAAATTGGTCTAATATTGCCTTATTCAATTGAAAAAATTCAAAATAGAAAACTAACTTAAGACTTTCATGAACCAAATTTGGTCAATAACCTTGGTGCCTTGCACCAAATTTCAATATTTGAGTAAATCTCATTACAATTTCTTAGGTACTTCATTCTCACATATATTTTACAATGTCACTCATACATTTGAGATTTTCTTATAATGTCTACATCATAGGTGTTTATGATGATGTTTACTTCAAATGAGTAACTTGAGATTCCCTCGCTAAGCTTCACACGCTCTTTTATAATGTCTTCAAATCAAAATTGAGATTTGTCAAGATCATGAAAATAAGGATGTTGCATTGCTTTTTTAGCTGAGATTTTCTTCGATGGCTCATAAATCAGCATTTTTTGCAAGGAGGGACCAACTAGTTTTTATTAGTTTACTTACAAATGCACAAAGGAAAAGAAGAAAAAGAAAGAGCATCTAACATGGAAATGAAATGAAAATAGATGGAAGGCACTTACAGACAGCAAATCCACACCATTTGGTTCCAACTCGGGAACAACAAGGCATAAATCTTGATTCTTCCATTGAGGATAGGCATGTCAGTCTCTCAACTTAGTCACTCCTGGTCATACATCTTCAATGGGAGTTCCAAGATACCTATTGCACACAACACCTCTCATGAATAGAATAACTTGAAATTCGAGATGCTCTTATAATGTCTACATCATAGGTGCTCATTATAAGGTTAACTTCAAATGAATAACTTGAAATTCCCTCACCAAGCTTCACATGCAATTTTCTAATGGCTTAAAATCATAATTGATATTTGTCAAGATCATCAAAATAAGGATGTTGCATTGCTTTTGTGGTTGGGATTCTCTTGGATGGCTCATAAGTCTGTATTTTTCTGCAAGGGGACACCAATCAATTTTTAGTAGGTTACTTACAAATAGGAAAAGTAAAAGAAGATGATAGCACTAGCATCAAACTAATTAGTGTGCATACAAGTATAAATTAATAAGAACCAATGTGCATACTTACAAATTAATCCAATGAACCATTTGGGTCTGATCTACTCTTTATTTTGTCAAGTATTGCCTCATGGTTAGACTCACAAACCTTCCACAAGGTCTTTTTCAAAGGTCTACACCCATTTTTGGTCAAACAAACATTGGATGCCATGACAAGGTTCGAGTAATGAAGAATCTTACGATGCGTGTCAAAGTCTTGAAACAACCAATGTTTAACACTCTTATGTGGGTACCTTCTAAGCCATGTTCTAGTAACAATAATTGAACCTGTAGGGTATTTGATGTTTTCTCCATCTATAATTGGGACCTCCAATTTATTTTTGGCCTCAACACAATACAAGTAATATTTTGTTCCCTCTGCATTGTCTTCATTTGCAATAAATGCATAAATATGACCTACATTGATATGTGCAATAAATCTCTTGAAATTAGTCAACATTATGAATACAAGGCAAAGTAAGATAACAATAGGAATTTCAAAAACTAAGCAAGTAGATATATTACCTGGTTGAACTAGATTTGATACGTGGTCAAAGTCGATAAATGATTCCATATGTGTTAGTTCCCATTCCATCAGAGGGGGATACGTGTGAAGTGGGCTAAGATAACTTCTCAACCATCTGTCAGCCCACTCCCCTGACTCATAATCATTCCAAGCTTCCATTGTACATGAAGAACAAAAGCCTGCCATCTTCTTTGTATTGATAATCCATGAACCTGCATCTGAACTAATGAAAGAGTGTAGCTCACTCGATCTTGTTAGTGTGCAACAATCCTCATATGGTGCAATGTTAGTATCATCAATCAACCAAAAAAATCTATGAACTAAATATGTACCTTCATTACTTGGACCCATCAAAGAATTGCACCACTCGATGATTGATCTTGCATCTGTCAACTTTGCACTATCTTTATTCTATAACTCTCCTCATGCTAATGCTCTTTTCACGCATGATCCTGTACCATCATGCTCCCCCTTTCCATGTTCGGCCTCACAAAAGTTCCACATATGTTGAACACCTATAATGACATGCATCCTGCTCAGCTAGTAGAACATGCGCGAGTTCTTGAACTGTGTTGCACAGTTATCCGGCCATTTTATATGTCGACCGTATGTTATATCCCTATGAATCAAATCACCGTAGAACATCTGGAAGCATCCTTGCGTGAACTCTGGAGAATGTGTGCGATCATCACTAATATAAAAGTGATACTCCCTCAATACCTTCCTTTGGTCCTTTGTACTATCAGCTACATGAATGAATGCTATGTGCACAAATATTGAAACCCGTGTGGAGTTGTAATAATGTGACTGTACCTCATGCTGTGGCTGTAGAGTGTAGTTCTCTGCAAATTCAACCACTGATACTATGCTGCCAACTAGAAATTTTTCCTTACATAGCTTAATTTGTGTGTCCAGCCATCAGGCTCTATGGGTATGCCTTGCATACTTAGACACTATATTGTCATGAAACATGGGCATAAACAAATACACTAGAATTTTTTGAATAACCAGATCACACCTTTTTGTTTGAGACCCATCTTTTGTAATGTATGTCACTATTTTATACTTCTTGAACTCTACTAGTTTCTATCCCACCTCATCTATGCTTTCCATATGCTTACATACTAGCATACGTTGCAAACCACCGCAACGCTCGCATGAACCATCCAAGCATGTTGTCATGTAGAATATTTGGCCATCCTCTATTTCAAATAATTTTTTGAATAAGAACTCTCTTGATGATGTTGGTGGGGCTTCTAAGCCACAATCCTACAAAACATTGTTAGTATGCAAATCTAAACATATAGAACGATAAATATCATAATGGTTAGAGAATTCAATATGTAGTCTACAACAACAAGTAGTGCATGTGTGATTTATCTTGACATAAAAAGGTTTAAGAATTTCAAAATATCTTTGAGAAATACTAATTTGAGGATAATCCTGTTGAAATTTATGAAAAAATTGGGTTTGAATCATATCCAAAAAATGCTTTGGATGTGGCTCACAGTTCCAACTATCGATTCTCCTTCTTACCACATCTCTTTGATTCATAGATGGCCTTGTGTTATTCTTCCAATAATCTTCAATTAGTTTTCTCAATGCTTCAACAAATTTTTTATCTTTTTGTGGAATTCTCCTCGAGAATGACCATAGTTCATTTGAATAAGTGCCCTCAATTATTTCCCACCTTTGAAGGGATCTTGATAAAAAAATTCTACAAATTCTCATATGTTCACTTGTCTTTCTAATGAGACGAGCTCACTCGATCATGTTAGTTTGAAACAATCCTCATATGGTGCAATGTTAGTATCATCGATCAACCAAAAAAATCTACAAACTGAAGACGTACTTTCATTACCTGGACCCATTGAAGCATTGCACCACTCAATGATTGATCTTGCATCTATCAACTTTGCACTATTTTTATACTTTAAGTCTTCTCATGCTAATGTTATTTTCACGCATGCTCCTACACCATCATACTCCCCCTTTCCATGTCTGGCCTCACAAAAGTTCCACATATGTTGAACACCTATAATGACATGCATCCTACTCAACTAGTAGAACATGCACGAGTTCTTGAACTGTGTTGCACAGTTATCCGACCATATTATATGTCGACCATATGTTATGCCCCTCTGAGCCAAATCACTATAGAAAATCTTGAAGCATCCTTGCACGAACTCTAGAGAATGTGGGCGATCATCACTAATATAAAATTGATACTCCCTCAATACCTTCCTTTGGTCCTCTATACTATCAGCTGCATGAATGAATGCTATGTGCACAAATATCGAAACCTGTGTGGAGTTGTAATAATGTGACTGTACCTCATGCTGTGGCTGTAGAGTGTAGTTCTCTGCAAATTCAACCACTGATACTATGCTGCCAACTAGAAATTTTTCCTTACATAGCTTAATTTGTGTGTCCAGCCATCAGGCTCTATGGGTATGCCTTGCATACTTAGACACTATATTGTCATGAAACATGGGCATAAACAGATACACTAGAATTTTTTGAATAACCAGATCACACCTTTTTGTTTGAGACCCATCTTTTGTAATGTATGTCACTATTTTATACTTCTTGAACTCTACTAGTTTCTATCCCACCTCATCTATGCTTTCCATATGCTTACATATTGGCATACGCTGCAAACCACTGCAACACTCGCATGAACCATCCAAGCATGTTGTCATGTAGAATATTTGGCCATCCTCTATTTCAAATAATTTTTTTGATAAGAACTATCTTGATGATGTTGGTGGGGCTTCTAAGCCACAATCCTGCAAAACATCGTTACTATGCAAATCTAAACATATAGAACGATAAACATCATAATGGTTAGAGAATTAAATATGGAGTCTACAACAACAAGTAGTGCGTGCGTGATTTATCTTGACATAAAAAGGTTTAAGAATTTCAAAATATCTTTGAGAAATACTAATTTTAGGATAATCCTATTGAAATTTATGAAAAAATTGGGTTTGAATCATATCCAAAAAATGTTTTGGATGTGGCTCACAGTTCCGACTACCGATTCATTCAATTTTCTCAACCCAAGAGTCTTCATGATGTTTCTATACTTTATACCCCACATCATTTCAAAAAATAGTTGACATCTTGTGGTCTCATTTATCCTTTCAAATAACAATTTCCAAATCTTATCAACATTTCTTCTACAAGTGTATGTTGCAATCTTACCTTACATGTGCTACAAAACATCCTCATCAATATTAATCAAATACTTTGGCTTTCTATGCAAAATTCTAGGTGGTGTTCTCCTAGGTACATACTCCTCAATATTATGAATTGCATCAATATTTAATTGAGGTGGGCTAGATTGCGTATCTCCATTCATGGGTGGAGTAGAAGACATACCTTGAGGTTCTCATGGGGATGATGACATACCTTCTTCGTCAAATCTGAGTGATGATGTACTCTCAACTTGAGATGCGATGGATGGTATCCAACCATATTCACTTGTGATAGATGGTGTCCCTCTATATTAACTTGTGGTAGATGGTGTCCCTCCATATTCGCTTGTGCTTAATGGCATCCCTTCATATTCACTTGCCGTAGAGGGTGTGTCTCCAACTACGGTATTTGAATCTGTCTTACTACGATGCTTTCACATTCCTGCCTTTTGTGTTGCCAATTCCTGTTCTCTTTTTGATAGTTGAGGTTCCTCTTCAATTGGTTTATTTTCGTCAATCGTATCCAATTTCTTCTTTTCACGATATGCCGCCACTTGTTCTCTCTCCTTTGCTTTGAAGGTTTCATACTCTTCATCTGTTAGTTTATTCCTTTTTCATTTCTTCGGCATTGCGGATAATTTTACCTGTAGCATGGTAATGAGATGAATATTAGTTCCTAAAAAATGTATCCATTCAAATAAATGAAATATATGTCATTCAAGGCTTCAAAAACAATACTTACAATCATCCTCTAGAAGAGTATTTCTAGCATAGACAAAGGTCACATGGATTCTTTTGATGGAATGCCTTAAAGAAATGTGGTAATGTGGCATGCCATGATTGCAAGATAGGCTGAAAATGGAAGCATGGAGAAGCCATGTGGTGTAGGGGCACCTAGCTAAGTTGTAATTTTGGTTTTTTGATAGGTCATTAGGTGTTTTATGTCTTTTTGTCATGAATAAGGTCTGAAACCCTGTTTCGAAGGGTTGTGGTTGCTTAAAATGAGAAATTGACTCATTCCACCTATTGTAAATACTGTGACTCAGTGGAATGAGTCCAAAATGGTAGGAATAGATGTTTGAATGAGATTTATGAGCAGGAGAGGCCTTGAAAGTGGTTTTGTGTGATGCCCTAGATGGCATTCCTTTGTTTTTTGATCAAGAATGGTGGTTAGAGGGTGGTGATAGGTGAAAATATTGGGGGAAGAAACTTTTGAAGGTTAATTAAGTTTGTATAGACAATTTCCAAAGTGTTTGAAGTGTTGTTAGATTGAAGACAGTTTGGGAAGGCATATTTCCCATAAACCCTCCCTAAAACAAGCCAAATTGAGGGTTTCATTGTTGGGTGAGTCAGTGGGTCTTCCTGTAATTAAAAATGGCAGATCTTGAGGTCTTACAACCTGGTACATGACTTTCCAAAGGAATTTTGGGCGGGCAGTAACTTTAAAGGTGTGTTCCTTTATAAAAGTGACCTAATTGAAGGTCTAGGACAATGTAGAAGCACCTATTTGAGGGTTTTATTCCTAAAGAGTTGTATGAGTTTTTGTGATATGTTGTGTAAGGACATAAAGGGTGTCTGAAAATGTATTAGATGTAGATGTAGGAGTTTGATCAGGGAATAATATTTGGTGAGGTTTTGATTGTTGCCCCCACTAAATTTTTTGAGCTTTTCCTATGAAAGTAATGGCTCCAAGTTAAAAGTCATTTTAAATGCACTCAAGAAGGTTGGAGATCAGTTCAAAAAGTGTGTGCAGACCTTTTACAAGGTGTTTGAAGCTTTGGAAAATCATGGGAGGAAAATTTGAGTGTTTGGGCATGATGCCCTAGTTGACAATATTATGCATTTGAGTGAAAATTGGTGGTTATGAGAAGGAAAGTGTAGTAAACACTTGGGTCAGAAATTTTTTAAGGTTGTTTAAGCTTTTTCAGGTCATTTAGAGTATGTTTGATGCTTTAGCAAGCTGAGATAGGGCATGGGAATAGGACTTTCAATAAACCCTCCCTAATTTTGCTAAAAATGAAGGTTTTGTGAAAAGTGCACTCTATGAGCAGTTCCTTGGCTAAAGGTTGTAGATTTGGTGATTTTAGAGGTTGGTTAATGACTGTCCATAGGAATTTGGAGTTTGTAATTTGTTTAGAGAGGTGATTCTTTGTTAAATTGGTCTATTTGGCCTAGTTGGGACAACGTAGAAGCATGAATTTAAGAGATTTCTTCCAAAAGAGATATGAACTGTTGAGATATGTTTGTGTATGCCTTAAAGGATATCTTAAAAGCTATTTGGTTAGTGGGTTCAATGAGTACAGGTTAGGGTAGATTTGGTCAAGAAACTAGGCTAGCAAACCTACAAGTGAAATTGGGTGAATTTGTGAAAAAATCTTGAGATAAGTTTTTAAAGGTTGCAAAGTTGTCTCTAAAGAATTAAATTATGATTGACTGGATGTTTTGGACCTTGTATTGCATTAGTTAAGAAGGTAGGGGCAGCGTATTCCTCATAGAAATGGGGTCTCATGGTGATATACATCACCGTGAGACCCCATTTCTATGAGGCATATGCTGCCCCTACCTTCTCAACCCTACCGCATTGGCAAGCTAGTGAGTGAGCTCACTATCTATCCAAGCTCAATATCTTGTCAATGCTACCACATTTTGCATACATTTATACGAAAACATTATTGTCAAAAAATTCAAATGCTTTGTCCATGCTTCCATTTTGAGCCATGATTACAAGATAGGTTGCACCTTTCCCCATGTTGCTAACTTAAAGCCTTGAATAAAGAGTCTTGAAATAGTGGAGAGAAGGGTTAGAATCCCTTGTAGGTAGACTAATCAAGGAAACATTTAAAATATATCACAGCATAAGAGATCAGGTAGATTTAGTGATGAGGTAAATTTAGAAATAGAGATGAAAACCAAAATAGTTTCAAAGATCTATCAATGTGGGAGGAGTATATTCCAATTTTTTAGAGACATGTATGGAAAATTCGGTAGCATAGAAAATGCAATCAGCTACTTGGTATAACTGTTTGACAAAATACCTCAATGAAAGTGGTGCAAGAGCACCTTGTGCATTTTATGCCTCTATAAGGCAATTTTGTAAAATTTGAAATCTCCACTCATGTAAAGCATGTAAAACGGTCATTTTGATGTATTTGAATTAGTTGATTAGGTCACTAGGTGGGTTTATGGTCAAATTATTGAAAAGTGCAAAATCTTGTAATAGTTGTCAACAATGCAAAATTGCAAAAATCGGGAAGTTGAAGAGTCATGAAGTTGTAAAGTCTTAATAACTGAGGGGAAAATCAAGAAAAAAAATTTAGACACCTTTTTAAGATATTTTGTAATCTTTTTTTAGTGTTCTATATTGTGTGTGTGTGTGTTGGTAGAACAGAGGAAGGCGAAACAAAAAAGATATGCTACTGCTCCAAGTAAATTTATGATATTTCCATGCAAGAAATGGTGCCTACAAGTTAGGGTTTGGTGAAATGATAGTGGTAAAGGTTTGGAGGCAGTTTGGTTACCATGTGTAGACATATACAAACTTGTTTGAGGCCTTGGAAAGTTGGTATCAGGTTTGGCAATCATACTTCCAATAAACCCCTGTTGCATTTAGTCTAAGTTGGCATAAAGTGAGGGTTTGTACTTTGTGACATTTGAAGGGACTTAAGGGATCAAAATATGATACATTCTAATGTTTTAGAACATGATGCAATACTGTTTACAGTTATTCATGGTTGTGGAGTCGAATTGAAGGTAGTTTCTTTGCATTTTAGGCCTAATTGGGGCCCTATTCTATGGGACAATCAATTATTCTGGTAAAATTTTCAAAGAAACCTTATCAAATATTTTGATGTGTTATAATAGGCTGAAATGGGTTCTTAAAGATGTGTTTAGTTTTTGAAGATTCAATGCGGCTCAAGAAATATATCTAGTCTAGTGTTTATGATCTACTACAAGAAATGGATGGCATGAGTGCAATAAGTTGTGAAACTGATTATATTGTGTTATGAAAAAAGGTTATGTTGCTTTGTTCCTATTAAGATGATGATGGTTAAGAAGAATTTGGGCCTAGTAAAGGTTTGGAGTCAAGATTTGTTGTTTTAGTGCTTTATAGCAATGTGGAAACAAGGTGCAAATTGGTGTCTTGGTGAGAATGTTTGATGAGTTGAGTGATTCAAAGTTTTCCAATGGTGTTTTTATTTTGAACCAATAAAGATAATGGTGTTCAAGGTGTTTTCAGGGTTTGTGGTGAGTTGGTAACTTGATTTGGTAATTTGGTGCCTTTTAGAAAAGTGAAACAAGTTACAAAGTTGTGGATTTTGGTTGAAAGTTTAAGTGAATCTTGGTTGAAAGTTTTGTTGATCTTCTCAATTTGGGATTAGGGTCAGAAGTAGCCTTGAATTTTATGGAATTGTGTAGATGCTCTACATCAGAAAGCTTTGGAGAGTGGTATGCACATCCATAATAAAGGATTGAGAAATGATGTTTTTTTAACTTCCTTAAAACTTATGTCATATATATGTGTATACAAAATGTGGAAGCATACACAAGGTAAGTCAATTGTTAAATAAAAAAATGCCTCAAAGAGATGTGGTTTAAAAATGTAATTGGCAAGTGTATAGAATTGTGTAATTAAAAATGTGCATTGACAACCTAAGGTTATAATGACAAACAAACAATGATCAACATGGAATATGCAAAATAACAAAAATGAAACCAACCCATAATAGAATGAAAGAAAATGTGTAAAGACTTCACATACCTAAAAAACTAGTTTGAAATGGAGGAGTTCTACCCAATTATGTATATTTTTCTTCTTTATTCAAAATCCTTAACAATTTGACTTTTTCAAAAGCTTGTTCCCCTCCAAACTACAAGCATATATCACTTTTGAATGGAATTCAAACTTAAACTGATATTATATGCCTTTCAACGTGAAAGCTCTTCTATTTCATGCAAAGGTGGTGGAAAGATCATGAAAAAGGTGGTGGAATGTGAAAAACATGCATGCACACTTCACAACATCATCAAAAAGCTACTTTTTGTCTGGGTATATTGAGCTTTTTACCATTTTTGGATCAAGCCAAAACACACTCGCATTATTTCTTGCTAAAAATGGTACATCTCTACTTCATCAAAATGTGGTCGCGTTATGATAAAGTTGGTTTTTTAATAGATTTATTTTCTCCCTCTTTTTCAGTACCCTCTATACCCTAATTCTATCTCTCTCCCCTCTATCCTCTATCTCTCTCCCACTCCCTCCATCTCTCTCAATCAAGTCTCCCCCTCCTACCCCCTCTCCCTCTCTCAACTCTCTCTCTCTCTCTCTCTCTCTCATTCACTCACTCCTTCTGTCTCTCTCCCCTCTACCCTCTACCCTTAACCCTTATGCCCTTTATCCTCTACCCTCAACCCTTAAACCCTAGTTCTATCTCTCTCCCCTCACCCCTCTACCCTTAACACTTATACCCTCAATCCCTATACCCTAATTCTATGTCTCTCCCCTCTACTCTCTACCTTTAACCCTTATACCCTCAACCCCTATACCCTAATTCTATCTCTCTCCCCTCTCCCCTCTACCCTCTACCCTTAACCCTTATACCCTTTATCTCTCTCCCACTCTCTCCCTCTCTCTCTCTCAAGTCTCTCCCTCCTACTACCTATCCCTCTCTTAACTCTCTCTCTCTCACTCACTCCTTATGTCTCTCTCTCCCCTCTACCCTCTACCCTTAACCCTTATACTCTCTATCCTCTATCCTCAACCCTTAAACCCTAATTCTATCTCTCTCCCCTCTCCCCTATACCCTTAACCCTTATACCCTCAACCCCTATACCCTAATTATATGTTTCTCCCCTCTACCCTCTACCCTTAACCCTTATACCCTCTACCCTCTACCCTCAACCCTTAAACCCTAGTTTTATCTCTCTCCCATCTACCCTCTACCCTTAACTCTTATACCGTCAGCCCCTATACCCTAATTCAATGTCTCTCCCCTCTACCCTTAACCCTTAATCCTTATACCCTTTATCCTCTACCCTCAACCCTTAAACCCTAATTCTATCTCTCTCCCCTCTACCCTCTACTCTTAACCCTTATACCCTCAACCCCTATACCCTAATTCTATCTCTCTCCCCTCTACCCTCTACCCTTAACCCTTATACCCTCTATCATCTACCCTTTATCTCTCTTCCACTCTCTCCCCCTCTCTCTCTCTCAAGTCTCCCCCTCCTACCCCTATCACTCTCCCAACTCTCTCTCACACTCACTCACTCCTTTTGTCTCTATCCCCTCTACCCTTAACCATTATACCCTCTATCCTCTATCCTCAACCCTTAAACCCTAATTCTATCTTTCTCCCCTCTCCCCTCTCCCCTTAACCCTTATACCATCAACCCCTATACCCTAATTCTATGTCTCTCCCCTCTCCCCTCTCCCCTTAACCCTTACACCCTCAACCCGTATACCCTAATTCTATCTCTCTCCCCTCTACTCTCTACCCTTAACCCTTATACCCTCTATCCTCTACCCTCTCTCTCTCTCACACTCCCTCTCTCTCTCTCTCTCTCTCTCAAGTCTCCCTCATATCCCCTATCCCTCTCTCAACTCTCTCTCACTCACTCACACACTCCTTTTGTCTCTCTGCCCTCTACCCTCTACCCTCTACCCTTAACCCTTATACCCTCTATCCTCTACCCTCAACCCTTAAACCCTAATTCTATATCTCTACCATCTACCCTCTACCCTTAACCCTTATACCCTCAACCCCTATGCCCTAATTATATCTCTCTCCCCTCTCCCCTCTACCCTCTACCCTTAACCATTATATCCTCTATCTCTCTCCCACTCCCTCCCTCTCTCTCTCTCTCTCTCTCAAGTCTCTTCCTCCTACCCCCTCTCCCTCTCTCAACTCTCTCTCTCTCTCTCACTCACTCCTTATGTCTCTCTCCTCTCTACCCTCTACCCTCTACCCTTATACCCTCAACCTATACCCTAATCCCTCAACCCTACAGGTCGTCAACCCTATACCCTTAATTCTTAACCCTCTATCCTATACATTGGATCCTCAACCCTCATATATCTATGTCCCTTCATCCTCTTTTCTCCTTCTCTCTATCTAAGTTCTCCCTCAATCTCTCTATCCATTCATCCCTCCCTCTCTACCCTAATCCCTCAACCCTCAACCCTCAACCCTCAACCCTTAAACCCTTAAACACTCAACCCTAAATCCTAAACCCTAAACCCTAAACCCTCAACCCTAAACCCTTAAACCCTAAACCCTCTACCCTCAAACCTTAACCCTTTAACCTTCTACACTTAACCCTCAACCCTTAAACCATTAAACACTGAACCCTAAACCCTAAACCCTAAACCCTTAAACCATCTATCGCCTACCCTCAACCCTCAACCCTCAACCCTTAAACCATTAAACCCACTTATTAAAATCTCTACCCTAATCCCTCAACCCTCTTGATCCTTCATCCCTCAACCCTTAAACCCTAATTCCTCAAGCCCTATACACTATACCCTATACATTGGACCCTCAACACTAATCCTCCAACCCTATACCCTCAACCCTCTACTCTCAACCTTAAACCCCCAACCTTGAACCCTTAAACCATCTACCCTCTACCCTCTACCCTCAACCCTTAAACCCACTTAGTAAACTCTCTACCCTAATCTCTCAACCCTCTTGACCCTTAATCCCTCAACCCTTAAACCCTAATCCCTCAACTCCTATACCCTCTACCCTATACATTGGACCCTCAACCCTAATCCCCCAACCCTATACCCTGAATCCTCTACCCTCAACCCTTAAACCCTCTACCCTCTACCCTCTACCCTTAAACACTCAACCCTAAACCCTAAACCCTCAACCCTTAAACCCTACAATCTTAAACCCTCTACCCTCAATCCTCTACCCTCTACCCTCAACCCTAATCCCTCAACCCTTAAACCCTTAAACCCACTTAGT